>WAAD01024158.1:24312-96956 GCA_013389945.1 Fregata magnificens | reverse complement strand
GGCTGCGGGGGCGCCAGCCTCGGCGCCCCATCCCGGTGGGCTCCACCGGCGAGGGTGCTCCAGCCGTGCCCGTGCTGCGGCAACCCCGGTGCCGCGCATCTCCCGCGGTGGGGCGGGCACACGGTTACCTGTGTATTTCTTTATCCAGAAGCTCTTGTGAAATGTCCTACCGCTCATGAGAAAGGGTAACCCACCCATCAGACCGCGGGTCCCGAGGTGGCTGCTCTAAAACGGATCTCGGGGCTGCCGCTCTGTCATGAAACGTACGTTAATTTTTACTTGTAGCCAGAAAAATCCCCATCTCTTTTGGACCTCGTCAGATAATACATCCGGCGCTCCGTAACACGGGCCGTGCCCCGGAGACCTTACAGCGCAGGAGGAACAAGGATCTATATAAGAAAACGACAACAGCTGTTCTCAGGAGATACATATCTTATTTATTAGCTTGGATACTCTTCTGAGATCCTAACCAGACACAAACTGAGCAGAGGTTCGCTTGCCACTAGCGAGGACAGCTGTCTTTCTTTTAATAAAAAGATTTTGAGTTTTAAATCTTTCTACCTTTAGCAGCTTGTAAAAGATCAGAAATCTCTTTTCACCTGTAAAAGTAAAGCTATTACTGCAAAAAATAAACTTCTAAACCTGCACTCGCATGCCTGTGTGATCCCTTGATCCCCCACCCTACAAAGAGTTCTCCACGCCTTCCATCAACGGAGATGGATGAAAGTATCCAGGGGATAGTTTCATACTGGTGAGCTCTTCCAGACCGGCTACTGATGGACCACCTCCTCCAACCCTTGCAGTGTCTCAGCCCACATCCAGATTTATTCTCAAAGCTCAGAAGCTCCTGTGGCGCCAAGGCCATCTTCAGGGACTGACCCAGGAATAGTGACCGAGCTGATTTCTGGGTTTGTGCTCACTGGTTCCTCACTGGGTTTTCTAAAGATGCATCTTAAAGTTTTGAAAAGCCGCATGCTTGTTGTACACTGAGCAGCCAAGCTGCTTTTGGGAGGAGAGCGGAGCTCTCTCAGCATCTTGAGCAGTTGAATTATAACCAAGCAGGTTCTTTGGTCTCTCCAGCAGCCTCCCTGTTGCAGATGAGATAGTAACCCTACCTGAGTTTCCCCAAAGAGGACGATGCTGTCTTGCTGATGTGCTCAGGAGTGCAACAAGAAGACTCCTTGCTCTGAGGCTTCTTAAGATACAGAATATGCATGCACAAAAAACCCCCTCATGAGTACAAATGTACCGTGTGCTACCAGCAGGTCACCATTTGGTGACCAGCTATAGCCTCTCTTAACAGAGCACATCTCCACTGAGACGGCCACCCAAGCCAGCTCAAGCACAGCAGTGTCAGCCCGTGCTACAATGTGGCACTGCACGGTCAGCGTAGGGGATGAGGGGAAAATAGGTATTTGAGGCACGGGAATCTGCAGAGCTGTTGGGTTTTGGCGTTGTGCCGAAAGCCAAAAGCCTCTGAGCTGTTGTTCGGAGGAGAGAGTAGAGGAAAGTTTCTTTTTCAGGCCCATGTCCAAAAGGAAAGAGTGAGAAGTCAGATTTTCAGAGGTGCCCCACATCCACTGGTCTCCACAGGAGCTGGATGCAGTCAGCATTGTGGTTATCAAAGCTTCTTGCCGCCCTGAAGGTCATCTGTCATTTCACCATCTCCCACCAGGCACTGCCAGAGGCAGGAGCTGCAGTCCCCCTCCTCCCGGGGCACAAGGGCTGCATGGCCCCCATGGTGCTTTCCTCTTCTTCTCCCCTTGCCGCGTACTCCTTGAGACCTCAGGATTGTGTCTCTGGACCCTGCGAGCCTCAGGAAATTTTTCAGCCACCATCCTTTCCCGATGCAGCTGCAACATTTCCTGTACCACAGAGAAATTACCCAGTGCTTCCCTTGCCTGGCTCAGCACACAGAAGGGCACATTTCCCCCAGAAGATGAGCTTTCCTCTCAAAGACAACCGCCCCCAAAATCCTGACATTTCTAGGGGAGCCCTGGCGCCGGGACAGAAAAGTGGCCGGTACCACATTGCATGTCGACTTTCTCATCCAGCAGACACCCCTTACCTCAAGAGCTGTAACTCAAAGCCAGAGGTGAGGACTTATATATATATATATATAAAATAATATATTTTTATATATATAAAATATATAATAAATATAATTGCAAATATATAACTATAGATAAAAATATATTGTTGTTCAGCATATACGCTGCTCAGCAGGGTTGGGAAGTACCTATTGACCCTTTCAGCACTCTTAGGACTTTGGGAAAGTTTGGAGGGTGTGAAGTTTTTCCAGGTTTCTTTGGAAGGTTTTCAACACACCGTTGTTTTTCTGGCAAGGGTTTTATTATGCAACCATACACTGTTTTGCTAAGAGACAGAAGATGCTGCCTCGAGTGTAACAAAAGGGCTTGTCTGGAAGAATTTTTTCGTCTGTTTCTAGGACAACAAGAGACATGAGAAAGAAAAGATGCTGCAGCATCACAGGAAAGCCAAATCAGGGCTCAGCACCACAGAGTCACTGCAGCTGACTGCCAGTGTACCACGGACTGCACCCTGCCATTCCCACCCACAGCCCTGCTTGGGTTAGGGCTTGCAGGAAGGAGAGACCTTGGTTTGGTAGGAATACCTTGGTCTGGTGGGAAGACTAGCCATTCTCCTTCAAGAGCAGGCCTTCTGGCCTCTGAAACTTGATATATTTCCTGTCCTCCCGCTTTATTTGTTGAAGTATTCATTCTGCTTCTGCAGCAAGCCTGCAAAAGTTGCCGAGCACTTGTCGCCTGTGGTTGCAATGGGAATGGGGATGCTCAACAGCAGCCTGCAGGATTGCAGCCCTAGACGGTAAACTTTTTGGCTACATTGGTCTTCTTATATATTTGGATTGCACCTCGTAGGCATACAGCACTTTTCCGAAAACACTAACAGCAGCTGCGATGTCTGTGTGTGCCTGTCTGCTCTCCACACCTATGGTGGTGGGAGCTGTGAAGGGAGATGACTTGCAAAGGGTGTCCTGAAAAGTGGTGCCCAGGAAACTCATGGTGCAGACAAATGGGAGCCAAGTGGAAAGGCAGCACTGTAAAAACCCATGATGGGGTCAGAGCCAGAAATCGCAGGTCCCTACATCCTCCAGAAACCCGCGTTGCCTTCTCTTTGCTAGAATGGCTCTTGCAAAAGGCCCAAACCAGCAAAATCTACCTTCAAAGTGGAAGTGAATAACTCAAAATGTGGAGCAGGGCTCTCGCTTACCCCTTTTGCAATAAAAGTATGAAAAAGGGGATGTAATTAGGTTGGAGCTCCTGGATTCCTGTCCAGCGTCCCCAGGGAAGAGTATGGCTGGGTCATTACAGCTCCATCGCCATTCCCCACTTCAACAGTGAGTTGAGCCATGCGACACCCGGAACAGGGGAGGAAGAAACAGCAGAAACGATGGTGGATGGAAGTGAAGAGAGAGAAAAAAATGTATGGGAGAAATAGAAAGGAGAAAGGGCAACAGTGTTGGGAGGAGAAAGGATGCCCAGGGCACATCCTGCAAGCTTTTATTTCCCGTCCAGGTGCTGGATAGGATTCTCAAGATCTGCCTTTTGCCTAGGAAATAGCCCCATTAATTATGGCTGTTGAGTATGGGAATGCAGCAGCTCTTTGCCACTCTGCTGCTGGGGGAGCCTGTGACCCGAGCCATCCGGGTTTCCCAAGCATTTAGCAGTGTGGGCATGCTAATTTAGTTCGGGTTTTTCAAAGGCTTGCCGGGAAAAGTCCTCTCCTTCCCAGAGGCATTGAAAGTTTTGACCTCCTGACCCTCCCTTTTACTAGGAGGTTCAAAAGCAGCATTGCAGCTGTTAAAGTTTTTCTTCATGCCTCAGTGATTCTCTGATGGGGGACCAGGCTGGTGTTTATCTAGGCTTGACCTCTCTTCTCTGAGCCCGGAGATGTCTCTTTCTTGTGGCGCTTCAGGCAGGGCAACGCTGGAAGCCTCCCTGCCTTGCCATTCATTCCCTCCCTGCGTGGAAACGCATTGGTACCCGTTACTAATCCATCCCCCACCAGGAGCTGGGGTTCCCGGCACTGATCCCATTTGTCCATCAAGCTGCAGATTCATTTACATTTAACCCACCATGACTTGTCTATGAAACACGACCCTCCTCCCGCTCTGATGCTGGCATCCATTTGGCTTCCAAAAGTCAACTGTTGGTTTCTGAAAAAAAATTTAAAAAAAAGCGCCCTCCCAATAGGCTACCACTGGCCTTGCACAGATCTTCGGTTTCTCGTCCTCCTCTCCGCTGGCAAGGCTCGTGATTTTCAGAGGACATCTTCCCCTTAATTTATATCTTTCTCACACATCCACAGTGCCACTTCCTCAAGGACCAAGATCCATCAAAGCACTTGAGCACAGGTTAAACTTCAAGCACCTCATTTCGGGATGGCGCTATGCGCGTCACATCCCCAAGCTAAGAGTTTGGAGATGGATGGCCTGATTCATTACTGTTGTATCCTGTTACTCACAGCAGCCCGATTTCTAAGCCAGGACAGGGGTCGGTGCCTTCTGCTTTGCACAAGTCCCACCAGCTCATCCCGGTGCCGGAGCATTAGGTTAGGATGCAAAGTGAGGTGTGAGGAGCCAGGAGAGGAAAAGTTTCTGAACTGCCAGTCCCTAGAGCTGCGGGTTTAACCACAGTCACACCAACAGATGAGGGTCATTAACATAGTCATTAAAGAAGGGAGAGTCCTACTGTGAATAATGACAGGTGCTTCACACTGGCAGGTGCCTGGTCCCCTATGGTGGAGGCTTAAAGGTGGTGAGATAGTGATGAACACCGTTGTTGCAGACATCTCCAAGGCAGGAGCAGCCCTCGCCCTTTTTACACCTTTCCTGCCACCTGAAAACGGTGGTAAGCACAGAAACGTGCATGGCTGAGGGTCTGAATTACCCTGGATTACATCCCCAACACCCACGCTGCAGAGCCCTCTGCAGAAAGGTGCTTGTGGTAGAAGCTGGGGCGGGGACCTGCTCTCTGGGCTCCTGCATCCCTGCTCAGTTATTATCTCCTTAGGTGAGCTAGCTTCCCTAGCTGCAAAATGGGGATAATGTTTACTTTGCTTGCAGGGGTGTGGAGGAATAATTAATTAATGTTTATGAAGTGCTTTCAGATCTCTGAACAAGAGGAGTGAGATAAGCAGTGAGGATTCATGAGGATTCAAGCAAAGCATTATGATGAATTATTGCAATTCAAAGGTAAATTATTGTTATTGCTGCCTAATAAGCAGATATAGCCATTAGCCTTGGACAATCTGATTTCTAACTCTGTTAGCTTCTTTATTCCTCCTCTTCCCAACAAAAGCGTGGTTTCACCCCCACTACTCACACCCAGTTGACTATAATAACCCGATAAATCATACGGGACTGACCCATCTGCTTCTTCCCAGCTTCTGGTGGGAAGGAGAAGCGTGGTGCAGCCAGCCCCAGTGCTAGCGTGGATGAGACCTGCAGTGGGGCAGCTTCAACTTGCGCCACTACCATGAGCTTCTCACCTGCGACGGCATCTGGGGGAGGCAGAAGACTTCCTTTGCAATGGGGAGCATCACCAGAAGCCAACTCCTGTCCAGCTTCAACCAGCAAACTCTGGGTGAGCTTTTTCAATGCCTGTTGCAGGTCAGGAGGTGCGAGCGCCCGGATGCAATCCCACCGCTCATGGTTACTACCCCTCAGATGTGCTGGGGAACACGTTCATGTGCACGCCCCTAGCCCAGCGTTTGCTTAGAAAGACTTAAACCCCCGGTAAGACCTTGCACTGGCAATGGGTTAGGAGAGCACAGGGGCAGCGACACAGCAAACAGGCACGTGGGAGCTCGGACCTGCTCTAAGCTCGGCTGAAAACAGTGTTTAGGCAGTTTGGCCATCTCTGCCTTGAAACCAAAGCAAACGTGACCTGTTTTAAACCAGTGTGAGTAATGTGAATCCCGGGCTGGCATGAGCAGGTTTTTCCGGTTCTTGCTGCAGCCTTTCTGCCTCCTTCCCTGCCTTGGCTCCCAGTTTCACACTGGGAGGGCACCTGAGCCTGGGGAGGAGCACGGCTTCCACCCTTCAGGACACCTTTTCCTGCTCTCTACCCGTGCCATTCCCATTGGTCCCAAATTGCTTTTCCAACACTGTGCTTCAGAAGCCACCTGCCAGCCTGTGCTCTCAGAAACTCCCATGTTACATGCAACCAGCCCCACATCTCCAGCCTCACAGTCCTCCCACACCACCAAAACCAGAGGTCCTCTCTCCCACGGCCTCGCTCTGCTGCAGTTGCTGGTGCCAGGCATCAGAGCACAGCACAGTCCTGCACCAGCTCTGTGCCTTGGCAGTATCCAAGTGGGGACCTCGGGCAGAAACGAGGAGGGTCCCAAGCCCGAATTGCTGTGGGTACTGACTTGGACATCCAGGAACACCTCTAGACACAAGCCTGCGAAGGACAGGCAAGTTCTCTGGTTTCCAGTTGTCCTGCATTATTTTTATGCTCAAACCTGTCCTTTTTTTGTTGTTTTTTTTTTTTTTTTTTTTTCCCTTCCCCCAGCTGAGAAGACCAGAGTTATTAATGAAGACCCCAGTTCAGCAAGATAGTTACACCTGGGTTGGAACCCATCACTAAAGACTTAAACCCCTGCAGGATAACAAGTTATCCTTAGTTATATCAAGTCCTAAGTGGGTCTTATATGCACCTGAAACACAGAAAGAATAATGCCTAAATAAAGAGGAGCAGAGATTTTTTTTTTCCTCTTTGACAAAATTTTGCAGTTTTTCTTTTAATTTTAAAGATAAATTGTTATTATCCTCAAGGGACTGATTTTTTATTAGCTATTGATTTTATGTGAAGATATTATTTTTCAGGATACTTTATTTGCTCTCCATGTCCAGAGTACTTGAATAGGTTAGGTAATGTATCTCAGTCAACTGGAATTCACTTGGAAAGCCAGAGAGAAAATAGATTTTATTACCTACTATACTAAGAATAAATAGCACCCGATGCCTACAAAGTATCGCTGTATTCTTAACCCGAGGTTTTCTTGTAACTACATAAGTCATGCAAAAAAAGTTGCTTTTCTATTTGTATGTTAGCAGCATGCCTGAAATAGAAATATCATCCAACAGATGCACATTCAGCATGTATCTTCCTTTCTATTGGAAAGTCAGTAAATTGGCTTTTGCTTCCACAGTGCTGAGCTCTTGGCAATTTTTGAGCGCAGCCATACTCAGCACACAGCAGGCAGCTCTAATAACAGGCAATCTAAGCAAAAAGGAGGATTTAGGCTGCCCTTGCTCACCGAAACTTTCAACCTCTTAATAGTCAAGATTTGCCTTCAGGCTGTGGGTTAGTTAAAGAAGTCAGGCCCAGCATCTATGAGGTTCTGCAAAGTACTGCTCATCTCCCACCCCTTGTGTGAACCAGCATAGCCCCAAAACACATGCAACAGGCTGGAGAAGGACATGCTGTGGCAGAAGTTGGCACCTCCAAATGGCTTTCCGGCGGGTCCTGCTTTTCCTACCAGCATCACCCCCTTTTTCCACCCGGCACAGGAAATATGCCTGGCTGATATTCAGAGAAAGTGGAAAACAACTGAACAGCCAGAAACTTTAGACTGGATGAAGCCTGGAGCGCATGGCCCTCAACAAGGTTGAGTTTTAGAAAACACCACCTTTGTGAAACCAGATAGAGAAGACAATACAGAGCCTGGCATGGGCAATGAAATATGTATGTACCTAGGACCTCATCCAGCTCTCTCCAGCCACTGTACCTCTTGCTTTTGCACTCAAGGGGCGCTGGATCCCATCCAAAAAAAGATGCAGGGGAACAAATGTAGCCCTGGCAACCCCACTGAGGGCAGGGAGGAACAAAGAGGACCCCCCAGGCTGAATTTGTTTCCATTTTTAATCCTTATCTATACCCATCACCCCCATGCATGGAAAGAGGCTTCTCAGCTGTACAGATTTGCATTGCTATGGGAGTTTGAAGTGATAAAACATTTGGCCTGCCTATCCAGAAGCAATTAGTGATTCAAAGCAGCCTGAGACATCTTAAAGGGGCCTGGTTTTCCAAGAGACAGGTGTTCTGAGCTGACTTCAGGGGAAAACTGAGATTTTTAGAAAAAAGAAGTCACTGACTGCTTGAAAATATAGCTCCTTCAAGTCTTAGTAGGGAAAAAAATATTGCACAGAAAATTCCAGTTTAGGCTGGTAAAATCTGGGAGGAGGTAGGGAGAAATGGCTTAATTTACAGTGCTGGTAGAAGTAATGCTTTATCTACCTATTGAACACATATAATTTATATGTTCCTTTTCCGGGTTAAGGATTTCCTCTCCACCACCACAAGTAACACAGGCATAGCCATCTCCCACTAACATTACCATCCCAGCACCCCTGTCCCAATGCAACATCAGCTCTGAGCCAGATTTTCTCACCCAGCTCACATACCGAGGATGTATTTTTTTAGGCATTGTTGCTCTTAGACTTTTAAATCTACCTGGGCAAAAGGGCAGCCTACCAGTCTGACTGCAGGGACCAGCACATCCTTGCTGCTGCCATTGCAGGGCAAACCCAGGGAAGGAATGAGACCTGCACCACAGCCCATGCTGTTAGATTCTCTGGCAGGATGAAAAGCCCTGGAAAGGCAGCCCAGGGATGGTTAGCTCTCAGGGTCCCTGGGGAAAGGCAGGAAAATCCATGCCAAGGGAGAGCTTCCCCATACAGAGACATCAGGGCAGGGCAAGCTGGTATACAAATGTCCAATGCAGTGGGGAAAGTGTCCACCCTCCCCCTGGAGGAGTTGTCCTATGGTGTTCTCCCCATGCAGCTCCTTTTGTCCCTCTATAACCAGGAGACGCAAATAGGTGCCTGCAACAGGCAACTGAGAGCAAAGTGAGGCTTTTGCTTTATGCTACGGACGCTCCAGCTCCTCCCTATCCCCACGCTGCCGAGTTATGCTGACACAACTGCTGAATTGCTGGATCCAGGAGAAAAAAGGGAGGAGGAGGAGATGTCTAACTTCCATCTGGAGGCGTCTTCTCCTCCCCACTGTACTGTGTACAGCACCTGTACTCCCTGCAAAAGCATCCCAGTCAGCCAAAGTCGTTTCCACTACACGTGCCCCATTGCTTGGGGGACGCTGCTGGGGCTTTGCCAGGCAGAAAACAGCAGCAGAAGACTGTAGGAAAGGGTAGGGCTGAGTTAAGAAAAGAGGATTTCTTCAAGAGAACGCTTGAAAGCTAACAGGGCAGAGGGCCACAGCTGGCTGGGAATGCATTTTAAACAGCTTTTTAATCCGAGAGCAGATACATCCATCACTGTCTCTAACATCTGTCTGGCAAATGGGATGGGTGGCGGCAACAGTCTCCCAGGCTGTTACATGCAGACTAGGAGAGAAACTAGGCAGCAGATAGATTTGGCACCCCTTAGGGGTTTCCAAGGTGAAGCACCGATTGCAAATGGGTGCTGCTCAGCCCCGGCGAGCGATGGAGGAACACCCAGGTGGTGCAGATACCCCCCTCTCCCTGTAGCACTGCGGGAATCAAACGCTCAGCAGGGAAAAAATACCCTCCACTACATGCAGCTCTGCAAGGCTTAAAGAGCATCTTGGGCTGCTCAGCTCCAGAGCTGGTTTTGTGTGATTCAGTACAAGTCTCCAGCTGAGATCAGAGCCTGCAACATGCACTCACACACATACAGGGACATCTCCTACCCCAGAAGCTTTCAGGCTGGAGAAGACTAACAAAAGGAGAGAGAAAAGATACTTCTTCCTGTTTCCCAAACAGAGAACAAAATTCTCAGAGCCAGCTTAAAAGCAAAATAAAGAGCATGCAGACATCAACCTGCACTTTTAGGTACTTACATGTCTTCACGCAACTGGCCCTGGCTGATTTTTGCCCAAGCTACAAAGCATCAAAACCAGAGGCACGAATCGCAACCGCTTTCCCTGGTCCCGGGCTGCTAAACCTGCACTTCCCTGCCCGTGCAGAAAACTGCCGCCGTACTCAGCCAAAACAAGGGGCCAGATCTGCAAACCTGTCCCAGCTGCTCTTCAGAGGGTGCTACGCCTGCAAGAATAACTTAGATTTAGGGCAAGGTCATAAGCGCGTGTGAAATGCAAGAAGCGGCAGTGAGGAGAGAGCCACAGGCATTGTGGAAGACGACCAAGACACCTGGCTGGGGCTGATCTCAGAAGATCTGTCAGCCCCCACGGCATCTGCTGTGTTTCTTGTCACCCCAACAGTAGCTGATTACGTGTATATCTCACTTTTCTTAGCACATACACATGCACCATCAGGTTTTAACACACGCTGTTGTGAAGAAACGTTAGAAGTGTGACCCAGAAACACTGCAAAGATTCAGAAAGAAAAGCATACCCACAATTTACTTCTTCAATCTTACACTTCAGGGCTGTGCTGCTTTTTGAGTTGACAAACTGGTGTGGGACCAACAGAGTACTAAAATACCGGAGGTTCATCCCCAAAATCGGGTGCCAGAGAGGATAAATCGAGCCTAACAGCAGCTACAGGAAGGACTTTCCTAGATCCTATGGGACCCTCAAGACCATATAGCAATCACTTGGAAAAACTCACCAAATAAGAAGCAAGAGGAGATACAGGAGAACTGGTAGGTCTGGAGGTGGTCCAGGAGACCACCTCCAACCCACTGCCAGCACCCACCACTCACCCCCTTCCTCCCAAAGGAAATTTCCAGCAACTCTGGTTCACTCGTATGACAAGTTTTTCCTCCCCTACCTCTGCTCAGGTGTGACCGTGTCAGCCGTTTTTCAGCCAAGAGGATGCTTTGCACTGAAGGGATCTGGAGACAAGCCCTGTAATTAGGAGGTGGGTGCCACCCACCAGTTAACCCCTCCTCCTTCCTCATTTAGCCTGGGAGACGTATAGCCAGGTTTGTTTATATTGCCTGTACAACTTATCATTTGTGCATACTACTCTCCATCTTCAAAGCACTTCAGCAGGCGTTTTGCAAGCTTCTTCCCAACCCTCATGTGACGAAGGTTTTGGAAAGGGGATGGAAGGGGAGTGGGGCAAAGGAAAGCTAAATAATTTGCCCCGGGACAAAAAGAGTCAGCAGTAGAGCCAGGATCAACACTCAGCAGCTCCTGCCTTTGAATCTCATGCTCTGATCTTTGCCTGTACCTCACTACCTTCAGGTTGAAAAACGGTGTCATGAAGCCTGGTGCTCATCTTGGTACCAGAGAGCAGGGATTTGCTTCAGCTCAGCACTCCTGAGGTCACAGCCAGTGGACTGAGTGGTCCTGGACCAATGATTAAACCAAATAACTTCAAACATCGGGCAGCACTTAGTAAAACCACGATCAGCATGTGTTTCCCTTAACAGCACCACAGGAAAGAAAAGGGAAAGGCTCCATCCATGACCTCTCATTCCAGCTGATATTTTGGACTGGTTAAAGCAGGCAGTGGTGGCCTGACAGCCTGCACTGCCCCCTCCATCATGCTGGCACTGCTCTTGGTGCAGACAACTGGATCAAGGACTGGTCCAGCTGTAGAAAAACCCCAGGGGAGAAGATGGTTATTTTTTTCTGCCAGACCGGTGCATCTGCATCAGGCAGTCAGGGAAACGCTCATGCCAACAAAGGAGAAGGTGGAGGAGCAAGTGCTTGGATCAGGCTGGGGGATGAGAACAGCTTAAACTGCTTTTCCCATTGCTAACCATAGCGGCAGAGCAGCTGCAGGCATGTCAATAGAGCTACAGCAATCTAGACCAGCACTGTCATTTGTACATGCCTGTACCTGGAAATACCTGGTCCAGTTGCCCAAAAATCATAATATATTGATAATCCTGCCACAGCTTTACTGTCAGCACTCCTGACTTGCTAAACCCCCTAAATCATTGTTGGGCCAAGAGCAGCCCCTCTCCTGGGTGGTCCTGGGCCCACAAACTACTTATTTTCTCTCCATCGATGGAACAATCTTGTAATGAAGATCGTTCATTACATGAAGAAGGGCAACGAAGCTGGTGAAGGGTCTAGAAAACAAGTCTTATGAGGAGCGCCTGAGAGAACTGGGGCTGTTTAGCTTGGAGAAGAGGAGGCTGAGGGGAGACCTTATCGCTCTCTACAACTACCTGAAAGGAGGTTGTAGTGAAGCGGGTGTTGGACTCTTCTCCCAAGAAACTAGCGATAGGACGAGAGGAAATGGCCTCAAGTTGCACCAGGGGAGGTTTAGACTGGACATCAGGAAGAATTCCTTTACCGAAAGAGTGGTTAGGCATTGGAACAGGCTGCCCAGAGAGGTGGTGGAGTCGTCATCCCTGGAGGCGTTCAAAAAAGGTGTAGACGTGGCACTCCAGGGCCTAGTTTAGGAGTCATGGTGGTGTTAGTTGATGGTTGGACTTGATGATCTTAGAGGTCTTTTCCAACCTTAATGGTTCTATGGTTCTATGGTTTTGCTGGTTTTGCTGCAATTTTTCTCTCTTACTACACAGGGAGAGGAAAGCTCATTAAAACAGAGAGAAGAGACACACTCCCCGTCTTTGCCTCTTAATCATGAGGCAAAATGAAAAGGCTCTAGCAGATAACGAGCCACTCAACCAGAGCGTTCCCAGTACCAGACCCACCTGATGAGCTGCTCCCTTGGGTGAGGTGGGAGCCACACTATCAGCCCCTTGGCTCTGCTGGGAGAGCCCCTGCCTAAACCTGCCATTTGCTCTCTTCCTGGCAGTGTGTGTCAAGGCTCTGCCCCCCACTTTGCTTCCACCCTCCCAGCTGTAAAATAGACCTAATACACACAGCATCTTTCCCAAAGCCCTCCGGGACCTGCTGATGAAGAATCCAGAAGCATTAGAGGACACTCTAGTGTCACCATTGCTTTGGGGATTACTCCTTTCCGGGATGGGAGAGGATGGCAATTATAGGAATCTCCTCCACGAGCAGGGAGGGCAAAGCAATTTTGGCTTCTCCACTGGTGGCTATGCAGGGAGAACAAACACAAAGTGCCAAGGCTGGAGACCACAGGCACTGGGGTAATGCAGAGCTGGAGACAGCCCCAGATGCGAGGGCTGGGTGAGGACTACCAGCTCCGTGTACGCTCAGGCTGAGTAATATCCTGAGGAGCCCAAACGCGCGTGGAGATGGCTGGGACTTGGGAAATCTTGCCCAAGGGCCAACGGGGCTCTAGTGAGTGACCGCGCGAGCTCCTGCAGATCCCACATTCATTAAAAGTAAAATTAATGTCTCCCTTTAATAACCTCATTAATGATGTCTGCTCTCCTAGGAACCAGGATTGCTTGGGGCTCGTGTCTGTGGAGAAGATCTGAGCTTATGCTAAAGCCTTCTGGTGAGTGAGCTTTGCCAGGGTCCTTCTGCTACGAGGACTCCCTGGTGTCTAACAGAGGTTGGGTCTATGCCGGGCCTTCGTAGGGTCAGTGAGCAAGTCTGTCTTTCTCTTTTCTCCCTTCCTGACCCATTTTTGGGACACTTGTAGGTGTCCCAAAGCAGAGCATCTCTACTTCTCAACAGTGTTTAAAGGGTATGAAGAGAGGGAAGGGGCACAGACCGACAGGTGCACAAGTCTTACCATAAGTGCCTCTTCTTTAAGAAAGCAAGAGGAAAGAAAACAGATCAAGTGTTATTTTTCTTGGTAAGGAGAAGGGATAATTTCCTGGTCATGATTCAGTGTTGTCATATGGAGTCAATGACTGTCCTTTGTACACCTCACAGCTTTGCCTTTAAAACACTGCTCATGACAACACACCTCTCCAGGTAAGGTGCAATTACCTGGGAGTTCACTAGCTCATTGCTAGCAATTACCCAACTGCCTTGTGTCCCATCAACACACCCTAATCACCACAACATCGCTACAGTCCTAAAACTGGTAGCTCCTACTCTCAACAGTAAATACCATCATTAAACATCTGGGGGCGAATTTACTACCAGCCATGGAGTGATTACTTGCTGGGGTCATTGCAAACATGCAAACTGAGCAGAAGGATTTTTATAACATATGATCCCACTCAAATAAAAGCAGATGCTATTAGCAAGCAAAAGGCAGTGTTTATTCCATAAAACACCAGGAAAGACAAGTTATTTAATGACTATCTGGGAAAGTCCTGCTTCGCTGGGGCTAGCACTCCCAGTTCATAAACTGCCTTAACAGAACAGTTCAGGAGATACAGAGAGAGCTGAATTTATTCCTGTTTATGGCCTGCAAAGTGTGGGTATATTTTCCTCTCTCTTGGGTTTCAGACTGACATTACTGTTCATGGGTTTAATAAAGCCTGAAGAATGTACTTGGCTTAACCCTTCAGAGAAACAAGGCTCATTTGAACTAACTGTAGCAGGAAGAGCTGTTGGTCCAAGTAGGATCAGCATCACCCAGTCCCAAGTTGTTGAACTTTAAAAATTGGCTCTAAAATCATGATTGTTGAAAAAAATAATTAAAATACCCAATTCATTTCATTCACCTTTAGGATTCTGAATTTCCAGGTTTGTCTAGGTCAAACCTCCTCTAACATGGGACAGATGTTTTTCCTTAACTTTTATTTAGACACAAAAAGCATCACTGATTCTCACAGATCCAGTAACTGGGTCTTCTAGGCAAAGCCTATACTGCTGTAAGGCTCCCTCTAAAATCGTGAATTTGGCAACACTGCATGATGCAGGGTTTATATTTTTTTAAAAACTGGCAACTTGTGCTACGTATTCCCATTTAAACAGTGAAAAATGATCTATGTAACAGGCATGACCCTTTCCCTCTCTCTAATTGCCCCCTCCAGTCCTTGGACGGGCTGGCTGTGCTAATCTTACACCTCCAGGTCATCACTGCAAATCCAGGTCAGCAATAACCCCCAGTTTGCCTCCCATCATGAGGCTACTTGGTGACTGCACCATTGGTTTGGAGACTCCTTTGGCAGAGGAGCCCTTGTCACGTCCTGCTCCCAAAGTCACTGTGCCTCTGTATGGAAAATGGTCCGGGATGGCTCCTATGCTCCCTCACCCCACTCCAGGGACAGGTCCAGCTGTGATCTGGCTGGGGGGTGGAGGGAAACAGCTGGATGGCTGCAGTCACTTTGCCAAAGCATGTGCCCTGTGCCAGGTGTGCTCCCAAGGGATGTCTGAACAAAGCCTCCAAATGTTGTTTCAGGGATGGGGCAAATCAAATATGTCCCCTCAGCCTGAGGATCCTCCCCTCCTGTTCCAGCTTTGCTTGACACGCTGTCAGCAAAAACCTCTCTGCTCATTTTGTGATGTCCCTCTGCCTTTGCCTCCCACAAGGATGCGGAGGAACTGCTCTTCTGCTACAAGCATGAGGCTAGGAGGTGTCTCCAAGTCCCCTCGTGCCTTCAGGTCTGTGGGAAACGCTTGTTCAGGCAGCCCCCAGCCCTGTGCCCTGGTAAATAACACAAGCCGTGAGCCAAAAGGTCTTGGCATTGCGAGCCTGCTCTGTCCCCCACTTGCGGCACCAAGGCTTTCCTGAGTCGTGCTGCTGCTTTTCAATGCATGCTGCTGAATCCGTGCAGGACGCCAGCCCTTCTGCGAGCTTGCGACCTTGCGACCTGCCACTGAGCCAGGAGGCTCCTCCGGCATGGATGTTACCCTGTGGAGGGGGTTTCTCATCTTGGACAGCTCAGACCTGCCCCGTCATTAACGACTGGCACATGGTTTCACACGTGTGGCTCTGCCAGTTTCGATGGGTGCAAAATGCGCTGTGCTGAGCGCTGCCCCCCTGTGCAGGCAAGCGTCCTCCCCTGCCAGATCCTCACATCTCTGCTCCCATCTCCCAAGTGGAGGAAAAAGTCCTTTCTTTACAGCACACCCCCTGCAAATGCCCCTTGCTTCCCTGCACACAGCTGAGCCCTGGGGGGCCCTTCCCTCCTCACCCCCCCGGCTCAGGGGGATGGGCATGCAGAGCGGGTCACGCTGAGGTGAAAGCAGAGTCACTCTCTATCAGCAGGAAAAGCTCTTTCATTTCAATTTAAAGCCACCTTCTTCTAGCACAGCTCCTAGCCCTGGGTGCCCTGCAGGGCTTTCGTAAGTTTGATTAATCAGGTGAACACAAACCTACCTGAAATCACCTGCTCCATCCTCTTGGGGCAAGAGAGCTGACCACACGACTGTCTGAAGGCCCCTTGACTCCCCTCTCCCCACAGAGCTTCTCCCCAAGCATCCCACCTGCAAGCCCCACTGAACGGTCACTTTCAAGACCCCCCAAAAAAAACAGTGAGCTCCCCCCTGCCCCCTTCAAACAAGCTCCTCCACTGCTGTGTTTGTGTGGGAGCACAGGTGCCAGCTGAGCGACGTGCAAAGTCAACGCCGATGGCGGCCACCTGATACCTGCCGTGCAAAATGGGTGAAACTCACTCCAACTCCAGAGCTGGGGCTGGGGTAGGGGCTGGGGCACAGGCTGGGGCCGGGACCGCGCAGGGGGTACCTGGAGGAGGAGGGCCGGTGGCCCAGTGCGCCGCTCCTCGCTCCTCGCTGCCCGCCTTTCCCCAGCACCCGCCGCGCTCCCAGAGCCGGGACGGGAAAGTCTGGCTCCTCTGCTTCTCGTTGCCAGGACACCTCGGCGTTCAAACCCAAGCTGGGACCAATCAGCCCCGGGGCTGGGGAGCACCAGCCCCACGTCATCCGCCGCCGGCATTTATTTGAGCGAAAAAGCGTGACAGCAGTCACACAGCCCGTGGAGAGCTGCCTTTGTGCGGGTGGGCTCTGCCCCCACCCCTGCCGCTTACTGGAAGCCTCTTCTGTCGGGCTGCGGAAAATAAAAGAGCAGCGAAGAAGGGAAGGGAGAAGAGCTCTTCCCTCTGACTGCCAAAACCGACTTTGAAAGCCTGGGGTCTTCTGCGTGTCCTCTCTCTTTCTGCCTCAGATGAGGTCGTAATGGCATTTTTTTCTCCCAGCCAGGCCCTGCAAGATGTTTTCTACAGAGCCCAGAACTGGAGCCCTAAGTCCCTTGTGAGCACAGGGCACTCAGGTGCACAATGCAGACAGACCATCCTTGGTGCTGGCTTCCCTGCTCAAACACGTGCAGCTGCTACAAAGATGCACACCTAAGGGAAAGAAGCAGCCATCATCTTTGCTCCTTCGGTGCCAGCGGTGGGAACCAGTGCATTTTGATTGCCCATAGCTGGGGAGGGTTGGACCCACCAGGCTCCTTCCCAAGGTGGAGTAAGTCTAGGTGCCTGGGTAGATACCGAAGAGAGACCTCCATGTCACCTTGGTGTTGGTAGTAGGGGGATGGACAACAGGGATGACAACTGGGACCCAGGTATCCTGGCAGAGCTCCTCCCTTTGAGCCCCTTAGACCCTCCAACCCAGGCATCTATGTGGATCTCCTCCCTGCTCATGGGACGAAGTCACAGGATAACATCCTCCACTCCCAGAGCAGATGCTGAGCCTCTAGGATAAGCGTACCTGGTTTCTGCTAACCCTGCTGCCTGTTGTTTATTCTCTCCAACAGAAGACAACTGAGGTTTTGCCAGCTCCCAGGAGAAGAAGACCTGAAGCATGGTCTGAGTGCGCTGGAGGGTGGAACTGTAGGATCAGCTACGTGTGGTGCTGTGCCTGACTCACCTCTCCATTATACCACCTCCCAAGCCCTCATTTCACTCCATTAATTAGCTATGCCGCCGAGGTGCAATCCACTCCCGCGGCCGGCAACTCGGGCTGGTTTGCTTGCCACCCGGTGCTGGCAACAATTAACAAATCCAGGCTGGCTCCTCACCCTGCTCTGCAGGTGGATGTGGATGAACTGTAGCACCCTTTTCCCAGTGGACCCACATGTTGTCTGTGCAGTACCAGGCACCCAGACTGCCTTCCTCACCTTCGGGCTTAATACAGCACCTCATGAATGAGGTACGATTGAATTAAGGATGCTGTTTCTGCAGAAGATGGCCCATGCGAGGCTGTAAAGGACTTTAACTCATTCATTTTCAGGACATACCTAAAGTTAATTTGTGGTGACTTTATGGAATAGACAAACGCACAGGGAGGTGTCTGTGTGGCTATGAGGTTGCTCTGCTCATCCTTGGCATCAGCCTCCAGCAGGGCTGGTAGGGCCATGGTTACAGACGTCCCTCGTTTGGCTCAGATACCAGATTTCTCCATTGACTCAATGTAGGAGGAGAAGGGGAACGACAATCACAGAAAGCAATGGGATGGATTTCACCTCCTCACTAGCTCCATCATCCCAATTACAAAGCTTGGGGAGGGTGGCAGCTGTCAGGCAGGGCTGCAGCCCCACTGGTGCACACAGCGCAGGAGGGTGAAAACAGTAACATTTCTGGGAGTCTTCCCAAAGGGAACAGAAAATGTGGCAAGAGAGCAGGTGCATATCAGCATGGAGCCGGGTGGATATGAAAGGACATCCCCACCAGTGCTGTTAGTGCTTTTAATAGCAGGTTACGAGGGCTGAACAAAATTGCAAAGCAGTAAGACCTGGTTGGCTGAGCATCGCCATGGTGTAGCAGCACACAGCAGTGAGCTGCAATGTTGCACCCATGCAGAAGGCAAATGGCCAGCCCTGGCCAGCGATGGGGCTTGGGAATGAGGCTGTCAGAAACACCAAGCTGGGGTTGTACCAGCATTTTTCTGGTGGAGAAAGACCCATTTCTGCACTTCTTGCACATGATTTAGAAGTGTTCGCCTTTATCCTCTACCCACCTATCCCCACCTGAGCCAGGAGTGAACTTCCAGCCCCCGACTCACCATCTCTTATTTCAGGTTTTAACGTAGGCAGCTAATCTTGGGTCCCAGTCTCCTGGGGAGATTTTCAGTCAATGGAAAAAACACACTTGAGAGCAACTTCTCTCTTAGGCGGCTGACTCAGCCCCTGGAGGTGCCATCTCCCTCCTCCGCACAGGCAGGAGCCAGGTATAACCAGGCATAGTCAAGTGCCTCATGTTAGATGGGAGATGAATCCTGCCTCCAGGCAAAATCAAAGGATGCGAGATACCAAAATGCTCCAGAGGACCTGGGCCTCACTCCTTAGCTAGGAGCCACCGCCGAACAGCCCCACGCATTTTGCCCAGGCATGAGCAGCACTGGTGGATTGGGTGAGTGAGCTCAGCTCCCTCCTCCAGGACTGACCAGCTCCTTCCCGAGCTGAAGATGATGCTGCTGCTGCTGCCAGCACAGGGAAGGAGCACAAAATCCCCTTTTGCACAGCTCTCCTGCAGCCGAGCTGTCAGCAAAGCTGTTGTGTCGCTGGACAACAGACATCCGTCCAGACAGATGGGACGTCTGACCACGGACCCTTTGAAAAGGTTTAATGGAAGAGGGTCCCAGCAGAAGCCTCCTTCACCATGTCACTACGAGTGTCATCATGTGACAAGGCTAAAAGATAACAATGAAATGTGCTAAACTAACTCAGTGGGACAGAGTGGACTCAACCAGTTAACCATTCAGGGCAGCAAGCAGGTAGTCTTTTCCAGGGTCCAGTGGCTCAGTTTTGTCCCTTCTTGATTCTCCAAACAAGATCTGCTCTGCCTGTTATTGGTGCAGATGTCCTATCCACAGCCACACAACATCACATGCAGCGGCACGATGGGATAAGACCGTACCTGGATGCAGCAGCGCAGTGTGATTTCCCTTCAAGTGGTTACTTCTTTGGGAACTGCCCAAAATCCCCAGCTAGCTACCACCAGAGCTGGTGGGCTGGTGGAAGGAGAGAAATAAATCAGCTGTTTCTGGAGGGGCTGGAAGAGCGCCCAGCAGTTATTGATTCAATTATTCATTCAATGCATGTTTGAGTGAAGCAATTCAGAACTGTCCCATCAATTCAAACTTGTGTAATAACATTAGCCACAAAACTCAGGAACTTGGTCCATCTTTCCTAGCAGATCCATTATTCTGAATCAGCCTCTAAGTAACAACAATAAAATGATCTCAGCCTGATACACCAAAGCCAAAAACCCTAAAAGACAAAACCCCAAAGTTTTTGCTATCACTTTTCTCTGGACAAGAATACTCTACGGGAGAGTGCCAAAGACCAATTCCCCGTTGCCCCCTTAACTCAAGTTAATAATATTATAAAAGAAGAATATGAACAAAGTAAAATTAAGAATATATATATGTTTGATAAGCACATCTAAAAAAAAGAAAGAAAACCTGCAAACCCCTTTAGCACTCGGAGCAACCAGAGCCCAGGAAAATGCCAGGGATAAAGAGGAAGGTTGTGTTGGCACTGCCAGTGTGGGAACAGTGTACAGGGAGGGAACCATGACCCCTGCTTTTCCACATGGACACTGCACTCTTAGAATAGACTTGGCTTGAAGTTGTGTGTTTTCTCAGTCCAATAATACCTTCGACAAACCTATACCCATCTCTGCCCTCCCCACATCACCTACTCTCAGGTGATCATCTCTTCTTACCCATACTTTTGGCTTAGCCTATGTCTTCCTCAGACAAACTCCTCCAAGGTAGCACTCTCACTCTCTCCCCATTCCCCCTGAAGGGTTTCCCTTCCCCATCAGATTTGTTTTTCCACGTGCCCAGTGGGAACTGGAATGAGGGTAAACACACATATTCATGCACATCTCCATCTCCATATCTATCTGTCTCACAGGTAAGATGCAAACCCTGCTGTCAATAACAGCTTTAACCATGGCAACATGCTCCAGCATTACAAACACAAAGGCACCGAGGTTGTAAAAAGGCTGGAAAAAAGCACGAAAGGAGGAGAGAGACCAGGTCCATCAAGGCGTGTCAAGAGCCAGGCACCTGGACCTGGGTTGAGCAGCCAGGTGGTGGGGATGTTGGTACCCCTTCTCCCCCTTTTTCCTCCCTTTGTACTTACATCTCAGCATCTTGCTAAGAGGATGTCTTATTCCACCACTTCTGCCACCACTGGGCTTGATTGACCTGGAGCAGAGCTTGCTTTCACTGTGCCCCGAGTTGTAATTAAGATACGTGAAGTGAAGATCTTGGCTGCTTGAAAATCACAGTACTGCATCACTGCATGGCCTGACAGAAAAACCAGACCAGTGGCATGATGCCATTGTCTCGGCTCCATCTGCCTCCTGTGAGCTGCATGGCTCAGGCTGTGAGACCCAACAGCCCCTTCTTTGAATATGGGGTACCCAAGTCCTCTTCACGCCAGACCCCATCACCATCTCACCCATGCTCACAGGACAGCTTAGAGCATACCTGCTGGCTGGATAAATCAAAGCATGATTTTCCCAGGTTTGCACTGATTTACTCGTGGGGAGGACAGAGATCATTGCTGGTATGGAGGACATAGAACATTGCAGCTGTACAGAAAGCACCTGCAATGCAGTCGGATCATTCTTAGTGTGCTCGAAGCCTCCAGTGAAGACCCCGACCCCGTTATGTGAGGCACTGCATAGGCAAGACCCTGTCCCACAGAGCTTGCAAGCTGAAGGGACAAGATTGATGGGAGGTGGAAGAAAGCACGTTTTATGATCTGCGTTTTCCAAAGAGGATGTAGAGGAGTGGAAGGGTTGAGTGACTTGCCCACGGTCAGCCCAGATGCCCATGGCAGAGCCAGAAGTGGATGCAGCTCCACTGCTGTATTACCTCTCTTGTGGCTGCTAATACTTTTAAGACACAACCAGAAATACAGAACTGTCACCTGGTCTTGCTGGACTGGTGTCTCTCCTCTGAGGTGGGAGGCGAACCTGGACAAAGCAGCAGCCTTTTGCTAGCCACAGCTAAAATTTCATAATTTCTGGATGATTTTGGCCCTAGAGTGACCTCAGACTTCCTTTTAAAGGGTGATGTGGGTTGTTTTGCTTATTCTTGGTTAAAACCCAACAAGTCTTTGCAGCCTGCAAAGAGCAAAGAAGATGGTGATGAAGCATGCTATCTACAGACAGTGAGACTTGCTTAGGAAAGCCATACCCATGCAAATCAGGGAGAGAAGATAAATCAGAGTGGTGTGGGGAGAGGAGAACCTTCAAGGGTAACCAGTTAGTGAGGTGGAGGGGTGCCAAAGGGTTAAAGGGGTTTACTGAACACACAGAAGAGACTAAATGGATCAGGGAGTAAAAATCCAATTAGGAGATCTAACAGGAAGAAGCCAAGCCCTGAAACAATAAAGATAATAGTTTTAGCTGCCAAAGAAGAGATTAGAGCCGACTGGTGAGAGCAGATTTGCAGTGGAGCCAAGAGGAAGGAAAAATTGTAGCAAAAAAACCATAAAAAAATAATAAAGAGTTATTGTTCCTCAAGACAGATTCGTGTTACAGCCTCACCTGCAGCAAAGTTCATCTTGGGACCCGAACTGTGCAGTTGGTTCTTGCTTTTATAATAGGCTGAATGCCTTCAAAGAAGTTTGAAGTTCCAGTTTGAGTCCGTCACTGACTTACCAGCATGAAATAAGCCAGGAGAGAATTGACCACACTGAGGTTTGTTTGCTTGCTTTGCTTTTCTATGTTGTCTTGTAAATATGTTTTGCCTGGGATAAAAGCAAAGGGAAGGAGCTGGTACAGCACTAAATGTGTTCCCTTCAGCTCTCAGTCAACACCAGGTCTCGCCTACAGTCCCTTACACACCATGGGGACTCTGCAGGAAAACCAAGCAGATTTAACACTGGGAGGATGGCTTTGTGGTCAGGAGACAGCCCAGCGGTCATAAAAACACCCAGACGTCACCTCTACTCTTCAGAGGAGAAGAGTCCTGGATAAAAGAAAAAATATATATAATAACAAGCTGGTTATGCATGGTATGTGGTGCCAATTACTTAAGCAAACGGGATCACAGGAGCTGGCACAGCCTGCGGCCAAGAAACAGCAGCATCTGGAGGGAGTGAGAGCTGCAGGGTAGGCATGCTTGCCAAGCCACCATGCTGACCTGTGCCCCAAAAGGCACCTCTTTGCAGCCTCAAACCCAAAATATAACAGGGCAACATGGAGAAGGGGATGAAGGAGGATCAAAGGTCTGGAGGAGCTTCCCTGCAAGCAAGGACTTGTACATGCCAGGAGTCCTCAGTCTGGAAAAGACATGACTGAAGAGGTTATGATAGGGGGCTATAAAATCGTGCATGGCCCAAAGAAGGCCAATAGGGATTTTTTCTGCCTCTTCCCAGTGCAAAAATTGGGGCCAATTTCAAAGCACACAGGTCCTTGTGCAGTGAGGGACAGACCTGGGGAACTCCTTGCTCAAGGATACTGTCGGCTGTGAGCATTTACCTGTGTTCAAGACAAGACTGGACAAGTTGGTGGGGAAAAGAAATCATCTGGATTAATAAATACAGACACATGCTGTTCAGGAAGGATGTGGGGCTGTGCTCTTGACCTGTGTTAGTAGAGAATGGTGAGGGGACATATGGGCCACACGGCCCATGTGGACCTCACTCCTAGAGGAGATGACAAGGGGTGGGAATCAAGGGGGTGCTAAGCAACATGCCCTTGGGAGCTCCTACTACTCTCTGAAGGCTCCCTAGGACACTCAGCGATTCAGACCCTCAGTCTGACCAGGAGTTTCTCCTTACTCATGGCAAAGCAGCCACGTGGGTCCCAGTCTTGTCCCATTAGGTGTCCAAGGACCAGCTTATCACCAGGAAAGCCTGTCAGTGAGTGATTTCTCCCTGTAGTGTGTGTCCTCAACTGCTAGTCTACATCAAAGAAACCAAGCCGCAGCTTCAACTGACTTAGTGCTAAAGGGTGATTTGTTGTACTCAGGAGAAAGAGAAGTCCTTCCACTGAAGAATCCCACCAAGCCTACAGAGGATCATCCACCTCTTATAGGGTTGAAGTTCCATTTCCAAGCTCACATGACCCTATTCAGCCTGTGGCCATGTTTCTCCATGACCAAAAGCACACTGCTCACGTTAGACAGCATAAAGCCACCCACCTCCCTCCTCCGACCCGCTTGTCAGACAGGAACATGCTCTCGTCAGCGCCAGCTGGGAAGAGGAAACCTTTGCCAGCCCCATGCCAACCCCCAGGGCAGCGGGTCCCCCTGCCAACTTCAGGCGTGCTGAACCACATGTAATATTTGCTAGCTCAGGCAACCGCAGAGCTTTAATGTTCAGTGAAGTGAAGTCTACACAGGTGTGGGGGCAGGAAACGGCAGGCTGAAGCTCAAGATGCCCATGTGCTCCTTGTTGTTCCTCCCATATGATGTCTTCCTTGACCGTCCCTCTGACCTTCCCTTCCCCTGAATACACACGATGAGGGATGTGATGGCAAGTCAGACACTGCAGTCTGGCTTTTATGCCTTCTGGGATCGCCAACCCCAACAAGAGGTGCCAGGCACCAGCCAAACCCATGTTTGGTCTGTATCTTGTGCCTATTGGGAACCATGTCATCTTGGCCAAAAGAAGGACTGCGCAACCTCACAGAGCAGTCTTTTCAAGTTTTCATGAAGCTAAAAAACGCCATGCCTCTGCCTGGCTTACATTTTGCTAGCCGGTGATCACCTCAGGGACCTGAGCCCCAAAGCACAGTGCTGCAGAAGCTGTGATAAACCCCTACACCACCAGGACATCCCGGGAAGGCAACGGCAAAGAAAAGTGCTATTTAAACTGGAGCTGCTGCATTCACAGTGCAGGATAAAAATCTTGCTTAAGCCAAATGTTAATGAGATGGCACAGGCTCTGGGCAGGCTTTGTACTTTTTTTCCTCCCGGATTAAGCAGCAGCATGTGAGGACCAGGGAGCTGAAGCGCTGACAGCTGAAGGTTAACATCAGGTCAACAAGCCCTTTTTCTCTGCCTTTCAGCCCCGAGACCATGAGGCAGGGGGGTTGCTTAGAGCAAACATTTTTAAAAAGGCAGTTCTCCTTTCTTCCCAGCCTCTTTCCCTTTCTCGCAGAGGAGTTGCCTTGGGTTTGAAAGCCAGCTTGGACGCTGCTTTGCCGTGAGCCAGCAGGACGTGGGAGCAATGCCAAGCCATGGCTCTGCTCCCATCTAAAGTCCACTGGTCTCTCTTTCCCAGGACGAGCTCACTCCTACGCACCTGCAAGTGTCTGCAAGCACCTGAACTGTGCACAGAAAAGCAGGCTTCAGCTCCTGACTCTGCAGCTGATTTCTTGGGTGATGCCAGGCAGGTTGTTCACAGACTGACTCAGCCACCCTCAGGTTTCCTTGTGTTGCAGAAGCATAACCAAGGTACGGGCTCTGGCGTCTTCTCCAAAACAAAGGTCATCACCCCTCCCCTTGTCACCCTCGTGGTGTGCGCCAAGATGGTGACGTCCCCGGTGGAGCAGTGGTTTCTGTTTGATCATCTGGGAGGTACCACAACTCAAACACAAGTGGGTTGTTTCCCCAGGTCCCGCTGTGCAGAGGGCTGAGGACTGCCCTGGCCTGCACCCAAAACCACCCAGTGTCATCAACGGCATTAAGGACAGTAGAGCAAAACATGGTACCTTAAAGATCTTTTCTGCAATGCAGATTTTGAAGAATAAAATTACTACGCACCTTTTGAAGCGGTGACCCAGCAGCTGTACTGGATGGGGGGCTCCGGGGGGGCTTCCCCTGTGCAGAAAAGTGACTTGTGGGGGCTGTTTCCTAAAGGGATCCAGCTGGGCAGTGGGGGAACTTCAGAGGGGATGATGGTTGTCCAGGCTAACCCGGTTGAGTGTGCTATGGGGACGAGAAGAGGTTCCCCAACCCTTCCCACCGTCTCTGCTATGGGTGCATCAATCCTGAGCAGTCAGAGAGGACCAAACAGCTTGGAGAGCAGGGAAAGGGGAGGGGATGGGAAGAAAAGCAGATCATAAACCACCACAGATACTTCTGCTGTCACCTTCTGGCCACTGCTTCAGGCCTTGTTAGCATTCAGAAGTTGCATTGATTTAAAGCTGTTGGAGTAATTAAAGCGGAACAACTTTCCCAGCCATTTTTTTTTTGCACAAATATATATATATATCTTATACATATATATTTTTAATATGTATACATACCTGTAAAATTAAAGCAGCATCCTTTACGTTGGCATAGCTTATTCTTGCCTGGGAATGAGGTACTGGGACAATATGCTTAAAAGATGTGCTTATATCAAGTGTTGCACCCCTTAAAAGACAAAAATATTTCACTTTCAAAACACCTGCCACATGTCTGACTGGTATTTATACCAGTAAAGATGTCATGTGCACTCTTGGAAAATTAATCCAAAATAGTTAAGAGTGCAAATTTAGATTAGTGGAACCACATTAGGTCTTTTTGTATACGCTCTCATTTGAAATAAACACTCTTAATTCAGGTTAATATATAATTCATTGAAAAAATCCTTAATTAAATGGAAGGGACCATTAGTCCATTGTGTTCCAAATAAGACTGTCAATACAGCTCTTGGCTGATTTTATATTGCCTGCCATAATTACACCAGAACAGAAACACCTGGGAGTTTCCCTGGGCAGCCAAGAAACCCTCAGGGTCTGTGAGGGGGACTTGGGGACAGTGATAACACATCCAAGCCTTTCCTTCAGCCCCAGCACTGCGAACAGAAGCACAACCACTTCAGCACAGAAATGGCCCTTTTGGGCTCTCGACCCTCCAGTCTTAGTGTCTTCCCACCTCCCTGGCACCTCTTGTCTGCTGATGGGGCTTAGGAAGGGAATTGCTCACTTCCTAAGGGTGTGAGGGGAGGGAGCCCACTCTGCATCCCCGCGGGGACACAGGTGCACAAGGATCAGTTGTCAAAGCTTGTTCAGAAATTCATAGGTGCATATTAAGGTTTTGCATGTGCCCAGTGCTGTAGTTTACCCTGCACACAGCAGATACGGACTCCAAAATTGTACCTTGGTGAGCGCCAGCTAGTTGACCATCGTCATTCATAAGGCAATATAGCTTCTTCCCTGAAGCCAGCATCATTTTGGGGTATTTGGGCACCCCAGCCCAGCCAGAAACAGGAATGGGGCAATCAGCATCCATGTCCCACAGTGCTGGAGAGGAGGAAGCATGGCTCTGCTCCAGCCCATCATCCCACAGCAGAGGTGGACACATCTTGCAGTGAGCACCAGCCCCAGCTCCTTGCACGAGCCTTTGGGCAGGCTGAATGCAGGGGACAGCCCTGAGAAGGGCTGAGCCCAGCCTGGGCAACACATGGGCTGCAGGGACTTGTGAACCACCCCTCTGCCCATAAACCTGCATTAATAGCCTCCTTCTCTTATTTTTCTTCTGGAGTCCCAGCTGAGAGTCAGTGTCTTTCTGCCAGTCCTCCTCTAAAGGTATTTCAGTGAGAGCTTGTTTAGGCTTCTCAGCCTAAACTGCTTTTCACTGGGCTTCCTTCTAAAACTGTTTTGCAAAGCGGGTCTGGTCCATGTGAGAAACTCCGAGGAGGCTGACAACTAGGGTTGAGCACCTGGAAACTGTACCGAGATGAAATGTGCCAGCTTTTCCCTGAAAAGCCAGCCTCTGGGGGTGGAGGGGGAGATGAGGGTTATTAATAACAGCTGGCGTCTGGCAAGAGGCACCACAGAGAGACTGGGGGACAAATCCAGAGGGACAGCCAGACAGAGAATAGCCTTCGTCTTAACTATTCCCCTGGGATACGCCTATTTTTGAGATCATACACCAGTTTTGCCTGGCAGGCAGGTGCTGGTGTTGCAGTGAAGTGCATGGGAGACTGCAGGGAGATGCAATCCACAGCAGATCTCCTTATTATCATGCACCATTAGCAAGGCTGGTCAGACGGGCCATGACACACTGGGCTTCTCTCCAATGCAGGTAAGACTGTACAGTCAAACATTGGATGGAGAGCAGCCCCCGTTGCTCACATCTTCCTCCTGGCTCTTGCTTTTGCTCTGGCGAGCAGAGCAAATGTAAACTATCCCCTGTCATCATCACCAGCTGGGATTTGTTGAGGGTGAGCTGTGTCAAACTCCTCCAACCACCTTCTGTGGTGGAGCCACCTGTTTTGTGGAGAGGGAAAAAGCAGGAGACAACATATTTCGATGTTAGCAAGACTTTAGGCATTGTTATGGATAAAACATTCTCACAGTTAAATCTGGGGAATGACTGAAATGGAATAAAAAACACTATACAAGGAGTGCGCAGAGTGTATTTGCTGGTTGCTCAGGTCAAAACAGAGAGGGCCCAAAATTGTTAACCCATTCAGGTATTCAGTTTGGAGGTAAGAGCAAATGGGAGGAATTGCCAGCACACCTGAGAAAGGGATTACGATTCAAAATGGTCTTGAGAAATCAGAGAAAGAAACTCGACACTCCCCCCCCCAACATAATTCAACAGAAATGAGGGTGACGTGAGATGGGATAATCAGTTGGACAAATGGAGGATGGAGAGAGATGTTCTTGCTGGCATAATCAGTTGGACAAATGTAGGATGGAGAGGAAGAATTTCTATAGAAAAGGTGCTTTTAATCGTAATCTATTACACGGGTTTATCATGCTGTGTTGGACAGCGTAAAATAGTTCCCTTGCATGGTTATCTCTGCTCTGTGCCGGTAATGTTTTTCAAGAGAGGTAAGAAACCCTTGAAGAGAGCCACGCAATCAGATGGGGAGAAAAGTGATCAGGGAGAGGTTGGTAAAGGAATTGGAATCGTTTTGTCTAGGAAAGGGAAGGCTGAGGAGATGTTTCAAACACAGAAAGGGCTGTGATGGAGACCCGGGTTTGTGCAGGCAGAATGAAAAGCAATGCTCTGCGGTGGGGGCAAGGACGATCTGGGCTAGATGGGAGGAAACACTTCTATTCCAGCTGTCAGGATAACAAAAACCAGTGCTGGCACTGCACTGGTGGCATCTGGCAAGGAAAAAGTGCCAGAAGAGCCAGGGCAGGGCTGGGCAGCATGGTGTCACCTCCCCATGTCCCTTCCACTTTCCCCCTTCCTCCCAGCCCACTAAAAACTCATGTTTCCTTTGACTCAGGCAATGAAAAAACACTGGGGAATAGCTGCCTGGTATCGCAACGTGGCAGGTGAAAGCAAGCACCTATGAGGTTGTAGGAAGCTTATCATGGACTTCTCTTCGTGTCCAGAGCTCATTGACACCAGCCGGTTTGCAGGCATTGACCATGTTGGTTTGTAGCATGCACCCTGTAAAAACAAGTGAACAAGGAAGAGTGGTGGTACCCAGGTCTGAGTATTTCCATTTATATCAGTGTTCCTTAGCCTTGCATGGCATTGTTAGCTGCTAAAGTGATGGAGGCTTTTCCTAGAGCTACCAGTGTGGAGATGAGACTACAAAATTATTCCGTTCCTGCATGCCAAAGGCACAGACGATTACAATTTCGTTCTGACTCCTACTCATCCTGCCTTGTAGAGATCAGATTAATCATGGCACATGATCAAAGAGATTGAAAAGAAGAAACCGATAACCAAATGGCTGCAGTTACCCGGCTGCAAAACTTGGATGGAGATAAGGGCTGTAATTTTGCTGCAAATTAGCCTGGGCTCGGAGAGGCGAGGGATATGGTGTTAACCCCATGTGTTTTTATCCTAACAAATACTCCAGCTGCCCTGTTTCAATGAGGCCTCTGCTATTACATTGCTAGCTTCAAGAAGAAAAATTCACCACCTTTTGGGAGAGTAAAAGCAAAGTGTGAGACCTGTGAAAATGAGCAGAGCCACAAAGAGACTTACCGTATGGCAAACGTGCATGGTGGCTCAGAGCACTTGTGGGCTGAAGCTCCTGAACACGAAGGCCAGCATGTCCCTGGGTCACTGTGTACGGGCCAGCTGCAGCCCCTATAGCACCTTCCCCTCCAGCTGAGCACTAGCAACACACTGTAAATGGGCCCCTAAAAGCACCATCGCTCTCATGGGACAAAGCGGTTGCTTTAATGAAGGGTTAGCACCCTCCAAGAGAAACTTGGCAGTGCGGGGCACGTGTATCCCACCTGTTCCTCCTCCTCCTTCTCCTCCCCGCCTGCTCCCAGCATACCACCCACAGACCCCGCCAGCTGCCCTCAGCAGCTCCTCAGAGAGCTCCACCAAAGCGAAGCCAGATGGAGCTGCCAGCTCGCCCGTACGAGATGGCACAGGCTTTTCAAGCCGCCTCTTCCTGAGGCTGCCTACTCCCGTGTGGGAAGTGTAAGCGAAGCACGTGTTGCTTCCCCCGGCGAGCGGTCCTCCAGCGTGTCCCAGTGCCACCAGCACCGGCACTGAAACCTGTGCTTCGTGGACCGGCAGAGCTGCCAAGCATCAAAGCCAGCTCAGATAAGCACCATGTCACTTCTTCCAAATGGCCTCTGGGTGGAGAGTAATTCAAGGCAGAGCATTGCGGCTGCTGACCCAAAAGCAGAGGGATGCAATTTTCGTGGTCACCCTGCTGTGTGAAAAGCTTCTGCATGCACAAAAGCCCTGGCCATGGACCCTGACCTTGCCCACTGCTGTGCTGAAGTGGTGCCAGCAGCAGCATTCCCAGCCTGGGAAGTGAAATTCCTGGGAAGACCCTCCTCCTTGCACACTCCCACTTTTTATTCCCACTTACAACTTTGGGAGGACCACGAGAAAGAGCATCTGCCCCCGTCCCTTAGAGAGACCCACCCCAGGCATCCTGCAGCATCCGCTGCCTGCAAGGACATGCTGGCAGGTGGCAGGGGAAGATGTCACCTGCTGTGGTACACATCTCCATGTGGAGACGAGGTGTTCGTGCAGGGTGAGAAGAGCCAGGACCACTGCAGGGTGGTGGCTCTGGCAAATCCCATCCTTAAGTAAAATCCTGTCTTTAATCCCCAGCATTTTGCTATCTCAGTAAAGCCAAGCACACACGAAGGAGGAAGAACAGGCAGCCTGCCTGCACCCCAGCTTGCCAAAAATGAATTCAGGTGCTGCCCACGCCGCAGACACTTGCCTCAGTTTGCCAGGCGGCTTGGTTGCTGTCCCGAGCCTGCTGCAAGCAGCAGTGCTGGGAATGCTGCCTTTGGAAGATGGGAAGCGGCTGGTACAGGACCGCACAGGAGCAGGCAGGCAGGCATTGGATTTGCACTGCTTGGGAAGCAGAGCACAGCCTTTCGTGGGCTGGATGAGCTGTTGTGAAGCAGAGACTTGCACGTCTCACTACCATTGCTGTGGATCAGGCTGTCTTGATGCATTTCTGGGAAGCTTCACCTGTGCTGGAGACACACTTCTGGCCTCAGCAGCCTCACTGACTGGGGAGAGACTAGGATGCTTGGAGACGCAGCACTTCCCTCAGAGGGGAGCAGGCAGAAACACCTCATCCTGCTGAATTTTCATGCTGGGCTTTCAGCAATTGGATAAACGATAGGCAAAATTCTCTTGTAAAGGGAGAAAAAAACCCCTTTCACACCCAAAGCAGGAGGGCTGGGTGCTACCAAGGACCCCAGGGATGCTGGGCGGGGGGCTATCACCTCCTTGGGAGCCTGCCAGGGCGGGATGCAGCGTGGTGCAGCACCGAGGGTGGCATGGCGTGCCCATGGTGGCTTTGGGCTGTGTGTGTGTGTGTCAACACAGCTGGAGCAGCATGCAACACAGGACGGTGAAGAGGACCTCCAGGCCATGGGCAGCCGCCTTATTCTTCCCTTATCTCTTTAGCAAAGGCCTCTCCGGGGTCAGCCCAGGCCAACACAAGACGTAACCTTTAATTACATGAGTCCGGTTTTGGAACTACCATTGCTCACCACCGAAGAGCCACATTTGGCCCTCTCGGCCCTGCTCCGCTCTTCATCTCTGCACCATTTTTAGCTCAGCTGGTTGCAGCCTGCAGCGTACCCAAGCAGCTTTTTTAAATGTAATCGCTTTTGCACCGCCACTGTTGCACGGGAGGAGGGACGACGCTGCATTCATCTGAGGGATGCGGACTTGGTCCACCAGCTGTGATGGTAGCATCTGCCACACCAGGTCTAAGGCCACCACCTCTTCCAGTGAGAGGGCTTAGGAGGTACCGTCCATTGTGAGCAAGGGTGATGGTTGTCACCTGCAGCAGACCCCATGAGTGACCCTGGACACATGATAGTAAAACAAATATACAAGAAAATCCCTTTCACCCCCTCTCCACTGGCCTTCACCCGGGATGTGGGGTGCGTCCCTTCGCTGGCTCAGCTTTCTCCATGGTAACAGATGGATGTCGCAGTCCCACCCCCCTTGGCAATGCTGGGGCAGGCGGGCGGGGGACAGATGGCGATGGAAGGGAAAAGGGTCCAGATCCTCCCGAGTGGCAGAAATTGCAGGAATCCCTGATTGCCAGAGCCAAGATGCTGACCCGGAGCTGTGGGAGGGAGGGAAGGCGGAGGCGCATGGCTCTGCTGAGCCCGGAATAGCAGAGCAGCTGTTAAGTTATTGCTTGTAATTATTACAGCATATGGGAGGGAAAGAATAGCTCTCAAGGGGAGAAAAACAAATAAGGAAAAGGCGGGCTGCTACAGGGCTGAGCCACAGGGAAGAGCGGGACTCGGCACCATGGCGGTTCCCTGCCAGGTGGCAAGGGTGTCAGGGGACACAGCTGGGACAACTCTTCCCCTCCACAGCCCCGGCAGGAATTTGGGTGCAAATATTTGCACCCGCAGCACCAGGTGCTCACCCATCTCACAGGGTGCCCACTGCCCGCTCAGGGGCATGGGTATGCCAGGGAGAGGATGACACTGGCTGGGACGTTACAGAGAGATGGAGCCTGGTGTGCTCCACCTTGGTTCCTTCTCCCAATTCTGCTGCTCACTCTGCAATTTGGCAAGAGCCGTCAGCTTCTGTGTGTGAGTGAGGCGGCGGGGCCGTGGGCGGCAGGTGGTAACGCTGGAGCACCAAGTGCCTGCACGCCACTGTTTGGAGGGAAAGCACCCAAATTTCTCATCTAGGGATGCTGACAGCCCGTGTCCAGTGCTGCACGGGGAAACAGGACCAGCAGCATGAAGCATTGCTGCTCATGCTGGCCCCTGCAAGACAAGGCAAGAGACTGCAGAGCCAGAGCAAACACCTGCCCTCGGCTTCAGGATGCGCCAATGAGCCCCAGCAAACCAAAGCAGAGCTGAAGGGGAAAGCCTCAGGGACGGGCCCTGCATGGGACAGCCTGCTCCAGGGAAGCCACGGAGGAGGAGAGAGGTGACGTGCAGCAGCATGGGGGAGAGTGGGGAAATGTGGAGGTGATTACCAGTCTGTGAACGAGGAGCAAAGACAGCCTCTCTTAATTTCTGCACCACTTGGAAAACAAACATTGTATCCCCTCATGGCTGTTATTATTCTGGGCTTTCATTATTAAAAAAAAAAAAATCTATATATGACAACAAGCCTTTGGAAACGTGGAGCCATTGGCAGTTGTGCCAGCTGTGTCCCACCTTCAGGCTGCGGCGTGGGGACAAGGAGTGGCGAAGGGGTGCTCCCCCCACAAAAAAGCCTGGGAGACTTAATGGAGAAAAATCTAACCATACCTGCCATGTATTAAATGGAAAGCTTTAAATTCACTGATTAAATTCACAGCCACTGAGCTACAGATTGCTGGAGGCTGGGATGGCATTTTGGGCCCATTTTGATATTTGCTTGTCCTGTGCAACAGGCATGTGGCCACAGAGATGGGGCAAGACGAGCAGGAAACATTACTTGTCCTGTTCCTATGCTCTGATGGCTTTTCCCTGGGCATTTGCTACTGGCTACAATTGGAGATGACGCAGGGCCAGGGGCAAGGGGTTAGGGGGCTAGGGTTAGGGGGTTAGGATTTACTCTGCAGAGATATTCTCTCCTCTCTCCTGCTTTTGAGATGTATTTATTTTCTGTCTGCTGCTGCCTCCTCCCTGACAGCATCATGAATATCCTCAGAGCAGGTGAATTGGCACCTGCCTGCTCACCTAGATCAACACCAGCGTGTCCCTGGGTCTCTCATCCCAAGCCAACCTCATCCCATTGCAAAAAGCCGGTGGCTCCAGTGAAAAGCACCAACATCTGCCTGAGCAGGAGATGGGGAACCCTGGACCCACTGGGTTGACATGCTAGGACCAAAGCACACCGGTCCCGGACCAAAGCCCAGAGCTTTGAGCGGTGCCTTTTGGAGGTGGGCAGGACACCTGCTGGTCCCATGGGAGCCTGGGAGATGCCCGTCAGCTCTGGTACCCCACTTGGACATGCAGCACAGGCAGCTGCTAAACAGTGATGCTGCTGCAAATGAAGCCGCAGCAGAAGCACTGGAAATAGGAAAGACAGTTCAGGCTCCGTGATCCAGAACAGGAATAAATCGCATGTGGCAGGCAACAGCTCCAGCGCCCATTAAATAAACAGTCAAACCCTGCCAGCATTCTGGGATCCTTGCTGAGGGAGGCACGGTGCTTGGAGAGTGAAGGATCAGCTCTGCAGCTAGCACATATAAGCTGGCCTGGGTGAAAATCAGGGAGGCAACACCAGTTTGCACCAGCTGGGAATCTGGCCCCATGCTTTGTAAACCATTGGCCCTGCCAGAAGGGCTGACCCCCAGCCCCATGCACCCTGGGGTGCTGCTCAAGGGCTTGCCTGGGTAACACACCTCTATGGGCAGGAGAAAAGGACTTCTGCTGCCTTCCTGTGAGGCTGAAACGCTGCTTAACCGCTGATGGTGTGGGGGTGACCCAACAACACAACGGAACCTGGAAGGGCTCCCCACTGCACTGACACCTCAGAAGAGAGAGAAGCAGCAAGGCTGAGATTTGCAGAGCTGCTTGGTCCTTGTTTCACCCATCTACGGTGACCCAGGGGCAGGGAAGGGCTGCGGCAGGGCAGATGGGGGCTGTGCCCTGGGGTAGGACACAGCTTGGGGCATCTTGAATGAAAGGATGGAGATTCTCACAGCCTTTCTGCCGGAGCCTCCCTGGGGGACTGTGTTGGCTCAAGCATCCAGTGGAAGACAGAAACCCTGCCAAGAGCTGCAAATGGAGGAAGAGTGCGTTTGCAGCTCTTTGCTATTTCCACATTGGCCCTGGATTGGCAGTGGCTGAGTCAGAGCGATCAGGGTCTTGCTGGCTAAGCCCTCCTGCAGCCTGACCCCACCCTGCAGCACGAGCCCCTCTGCAGCCTGAACCCTCCCTGCAGCCCTGGTTCAACCTCCCATGTCCTCTGCTCTTGGCTCAGGACAGGGTGGCAGTGATGCCAGAGCTGTCCTCATCAGGGCTCAGCACCTGGCAGGGAACCGACACACACACACACGCATACTCACACACATACATGCACACACAAAAAGTCCCCCTCTTGCACTTTTGGTCACCTTCCCAAATGCCAGCATGACACCACAGCCCCCTTCCATTCTTGCCCATCTGTGTCGGCAGCGCAGCCCCTTCCCGCTTGGGGCTGGCAGCATTCCTGTGCAGGTGTCCCATGTGCTCCATGCTCCAGAGCCTGGACACAGGAATGCATCGCCCTAGGAGGGGGCACTGCCCAGCGCAGCCTGACACAGCATATGGTGCTCCTGGAGTGTCGGCCACTAGTGCCTGAGAGCTGAGATGGGCAGGCTGGCTGCTGAGCTGGGGATTCAACAGAGACCTGCTCCTGCTGCCGCCATAGGATCACCCAGGTCTTGTGTGGATAACCCCCTTCCCCTCTCCAAACCACTTCAATGCAGTTGGGCATGGCAAGAGGCAGGATGGGGATACAGCCAACCGGTAAGCCAACAGCTTAACAGTGATCCCGACTCTTATGACCTTCCTGCTCCACTGCCTGGGCTTGTATCCTGCAGACGGGATGCTCCTTCTCCCTAGCACCATCAGCAGCGCCCAAGCCTTCTGCTGGGGACAGACAGGGGAGAAAGTCTTCACCTAAAACCTCAAGACACTGGGGGTTTCTGGAAGCTGGCCACAAACTGGAGACCAGAAGCTTGGCTCTCTGCCAGCGCAGGCAGGGTGCAGGCAGGTCTTCATCCAGCTGGGTTACACCTTTGGGGCCTTTGCGCACCTGGCCGTGTGCTTGAGGTGCGGTGCACAGCAATGGCGATGCCTTCTGAAGAGGTGGTTATAACATCCGACGTGAATTAGCTGCAGGTGATTCCAAAGCTGATCCCTCCTTCTCCTCATCTTCCCCTGTAAATCACTCGCAAAGTTGCTCGATCTTAAGGTAAAGTTACCACTTCTTCCACAGCAGCAAGGGCCTCTCCTTTGTTTTTCCATGCCACTAGTCTAATCCAAAGGTTTGTGTTTGGATTCCTGCTTCCCCTGGTCTGTTCATAATCCAAAAAATCAGGATTGGGCAATAGCAGTTGAAAGGGGAAGGTAACACCTCTTCTTCTTCTTCAAAACTACCAAATCTGACACTAGATAAAATAAAAGGGATAGGACAAATCAGGGAAAAGAGAGTTTTTTTAGCTTAGATTCTTTTTTTCCCCATTTAAAAATTAATTTGCTAGTGATCATCCAGAGGAAAAAGATATTTGTTGCTTTGACACCACAAGAATTTTTAATTCCTGGTTATCCCTGCGAAGCCCCACCTGGGGAGGCTGCAGGAGACATCCCCTGGAGGGTCCCAGCAGCTCTTGGGACTGAGCTTCTGAATGGGGAAAGATTTGGTGACTAATCCAGGAAATCCCCTTCTCCTGCAGAAGATGACCCTGTCCTGATCCCGGCTGTTGTTCCTGGTGCGCAGTATTTTTCTCGTAAGGGCTGATAGGTCTGTACCCTGACCCTGAAAGATGCTTGCCTTGGCAAGACCGTGCAACATTAGGAGTCATTCCGGTGGTCTGGAAACACCATGCTCTGCTCTAACCCCTCTGCTCTTGAGGGGGGTGTTGCTTCAGAGGGGGATCCATCACCCCTGCCTTGTTCCTAGCTCCACGTCTGATCTAGCAGCACGTGCTTCTCCTGCAGCAGGATGGCATGGTGCTCCCAATCCGATTATTGCTGCCAGCATGTCCATCTCCCCCTGTGCCGCCCACTGCAGCATGCTTCTTCCTCTTCTCACCAAGCACCTTCCTCCTGGGCCAGATGTCCCAAAGGTTTCCACCTCTTGCTCCCACGGCAGTTTTGCCTTTGCTTTCTCTCTCCCTGAACCTGCCAATGATGTAGCTCCTTTACGTGGCAGATGGTGCAGCCACAATTGCTCATACCCTCGGTTAGTGCGTGTCCCGGCACAGCCCTGGTCCATGTGGGCTTGATCAGCCCAGGGCATGACCAGGAGACAGCGCATGCTCAGCAGTGTCCCCACAGGCAGCATGGCCAGGGCCGATGTGTTTTGGCTTGTGGGGAGAGAGCAGGTACTGTGGTTCTCGCCTTCAGGCCCGTCATGGCTCTAGATGTCCCCTGGGGTGTGGATGATGCTGGTGACAGGAGCCTGCAGCCAGCAAGGTGGCCCAGGGATGGAGAATGGACTGGGTTGGTGCTCACTGCTGAGGAAGAAGGGTCTGATCCTGCCCACAGAGCAGCCATAAGAATTTGGGGGTTGATTTTGCTAGGCTCCACACAGGGAAAGGGCTGGGACAGAAGTGACGTGGGCTGGGTGGTGGCAGACGTTGAGCCCTTGGGACCAGCCCTCATGGCCACTGCTGTGAAGCCCCTTGCAACCTGCCAGGGTCTCCCAGCACCATTCTGCCATCAGGAGGAGGGCCAAGATCCCTGCGGGAGGAAAGCCATGGAAAAGAGAAGAGCAGCAACAAATGCAAACCCTGCCCAGCTTGCACCGCTCTTCCAGCCAGGTCCTGCCCAGGAGGTACCAGGATGCCAGCAACTGCTTGCAGGCTGAGCTGGGTGAGAACCAGGAGCAGGGCAGGGGAAGAAGGATGGAAGAGACGAGGGTGGGGATAAAGGGGAGAGAAGTTGCAGAGAGCTTTAATCCAAAAAATCAGGATTGGGCAATAGCAGTTGAAAGGGGAAGGTAACACCTCTTCTTCTTCTTCAAAACTACCAAATCTGACACAAGATAAAATAAAAGGGATAGGACAAATCAGGGAAAAGAGAGTTTTTTTAGCTTAGATTCTTTTTTTCCCCATTTAAAAATTAATTTGCCCTGGGCTGGGAGAGGACTGGTTTCAGACTGGTAGGCCTGGCAGCAGGGCTTTGCCCAGCGGTGCTGGGGAGCAGAGCCCCCAGGAAGCTCTGCCTGCTCTGCTGGGCTCCAGAGACAAGAAGTCCCTGGTCAACAAGGGAGGAGAAGCTGGAACTCAAACCATGCACTGTCTAGAGCCTGTTTGCAGCTTGCAGCTATGGCCTGTGACAAAGATCACCTCTTTTAAGACATGCTGGGATTGCATGTAGCATCATCAGATGCCCTACAGCACCATCGACGCCCTATAGCTCCACGGCTTTCCAGTGCCAAGGCAGGGGTTGGGGATGTTTTCCATTACATTTTGTGGGCATTGCAGGTTTCCTAAGGAAATATTTTCAAATAAACCGAAGTCGTATGTGATACAGCAAGCCACTACCAGCATAGTGCATTTGGGGGCATCACACGAGGCCAGCACACTGGGTGCTGGAGAAGGTAAAAAAGAAAATGTTGAGCCCACTGTGTGTCGAATGCCTCCCAAACGCTCTGCAGCTGCTTGGGTTTGGTTTCTGAGTCTTTTTACTTTTAAAAGTTACACTTGTGAGACTCTCTTCTTCCCTCTAGCGTCCATTTCAGGATGTTCCTCTTGCTCTCCAAATTCAGCCAAAGCATCGGCTTGCCTGGTTTGCATGTGCAGTCACTCTCTTCCCCAGGAGCAGGTTTTACGTTTATAAATGATACTTCAACTCTCCATCCAGGAATCTGACACTTTATTTTTCTGGTTTACGCTGTGCTGTGCAGGAAGATCCCGTTGCAAGGCTGTCATCTCCTGGCATGCTTAAAAAATTATTTCAGTTACTCCCTTAATTTTATCATGATCATGCTGAGCTCCAGCTGGGGATGTGCAGGTGCAACGAGGTTTTTGATGGCAAAGGGGAGAGGACATACCCATGGCGGATGCCTTGTTTGAGGGACAGGCCAGAACAAGGCCCTGCTCTTGTTGCCTGTGTAAGACCATGCTACATATCCTCTCAGACCACAGTATTTGTTCTTGGGCTGTAGGAAACAAGTGCAGAGCTGAAAAATTACTCCACTGCCCCTAAGGCTTGATCAAGGCTGTCACCGCAAGGTTGTCTTTCTTCTAGTGACAGCAAGAGACCTCCCAGACAGGATCTCCACTACTTAGGTCACCTCCCAGCTAGCTGGACTAGTTTCTAAAAGTCCAGCCAGCATTTCCCTCTTTGGGGACAGAGACGACAGACATCCCCCTCTTTTGGGGACTGGGCAGCAGACCTGCCCTCCCAGATGCATCTGCAGCGGGCCAGCTCTCCACCTGCATCACCAGCTCACAGTCTGCGGTGGCACCTTGAACTCAGTCCAGGACAAGCCCTCCTTGCTGTCCTGCAGCTGCCCCACCCTGCCTGCCCCGCTGCCCGTCCCTCCCTGGAAGGTCCAAAAGCTTTGCAGGCCTGTTCAAGGAGCCACATACACTGGCACGAGGTGCACCGTCCCCAGCGGTCACATGCTCCCATGCCATCTCCACTCTTCAAGGCTGGTCCTTTGCCTCAGCCAGGAGACGAAAGACGTTTACCTTCACATTTCCAGTATCCCCCAGGGGAACTTCAGAGGAGAAAGATGCTGCCAACAACAAAAACATGACCAGGCTACTGTGGCCTACCAAGAAAGCTATCACAGGGCAGGATTCATCTCACCTGGCATTGGATGGTACCAAGCAGACATCTAAGCCATCTCAAACCCTGTTTTATCAATGGAGAGACTGGCACTACTGGAGCATGAACCATCTGACTAATCATACCCCAGAAGTGCCTGTATCCTACCACGGGTGCAGACACTGCCCATGGCAATGAGCCCCCTTACACAGTGGCAAGCCAAGGAACCATGTAGGAAATGATCCTGAACTCACCTGTCATTTGTATGTATTTGAAGAGGAGGTGTGTACAAGACTTTCCTTCCTGAACGTCTCCTGGACTTTCTCCTCCTTAGCAGCCAAAGAAAGTATCTCCTCTTCATCTAGCAATGAAGATGAATTTGTTCCAAGTGCAAAGCAACCCCAAGCTTTCAAAGTGAGTAAGTAATGGCCTCAGTAACAAGCACAACAGCCATGAGCTCTGTGCAGGCGGGGAGCTGTGCACACAGCTGCGATGGGGACACTGCGTCCCCAAATGGGACGCCTAGGTCCCCCTGACAGGCCAGGCTCTGCAGAGCCGGGAGGCACAGAACACAATCCAAGTCTGAGCAGGAGCTGCTTCGCTTGTCAGGGCCCATCTGTTTGGGTGGGACACTGTCCCAGACATGCTCCCTTCAGGAGGAGGAATGATTTTTAGACACTGAAATAACTAGCTGGCTGGCACGCAGCTCCCCACTTCTTTCTCCGATTATTTTTTAAAGCTCTGGCTGAGCACAGCCTTTCAGCATGCAGGGCAGCACCAGCCACTCCAGCAGAGGTGCTTGTGGGACAACAGCTAAGTGATGCTGAGAGGCCTCCTGGATGGACTGTGCTTCTGCTAACGCCGAAGCATCATCGCTTTGGGCCAAATCCCTTTGCTCTAAGCCCTGCTCCCTGCAGAGCAGCTGCCCCCAGCTAACCACCCCCTCCCTGAGCAGCATGCGCTGATGAGACTTAGCTCCTGGCAGAAAACTCTTCTCCGCGGCGCTGATTTATTAATAGGTGAGGGGGGGAACAGTTCTCGTCCCTCTCTCCTGCTTACACACTAGATATCAATTTGGCAGCTGGCAGCAAATCCCATTAAGGCAGTGAGATACTTAAAGGCATCAGCAGCTCCTGGCCCATTACAAGAACAAGGGGATGGACCATCCAAAACCAGTTGCATCCAACTGGAAGCAAGGATCCTACCGAGATAAATATTAATAGAGTCTGCAAAGGCAGGGATAGGAATAAGCTCATTCATCAAATGACTTTGTCCATATTCAAGGGACCGATGCAGGATTTTAACAGAGGAAACAGCGACAAGAAAACCCACAGTGAAACTCTCCATATATTTCCCTTTTGGGCCAAGAGATTTGAATTCACAGGTAGCCCATCATGTCTGACATTTCCTAATTAGTCTTTTAAAGCCCTGGCTGGCTTTTACATTTTCTAGGTGAAAAAGCTGGAAAGTGGATGAACAGAGGCTAAAACCAGAGCAACAACTTCCTCTGTGGATCTGTAATAGCTGTGCAGATCTGATCTGCAACAGCCCTGTTTATTTTGCTTGTCCTGGAAACCGCGACAGAACAGCGTGGCAGCTCTGGGAAACCTTGAGGTGCACCTGCTACTGGCAGAGAGGAGACTACCAGCCCTTCTTCCTCATTAGGTCGGGCTGTGATCACAAGCTTGCTCTTTTAACAAGCCTCCCTGCTGCTCCATGCATAACAGCCTGTCACGGGGTCTCGTTACGCATTTAGCTTCAGAGCACATACTCTTGCACATACCGCTCAGCAGGTCAGATCGCCCAGAACGGACGCAACGAAGGTGGCATGCCAAAAACTCATGCCTCTGACAGAGCTGTCCACCAATGCTTGGCTCTGCTACCTGATTAAGTTTTCATGTGCTGAGAACTAATTAGTCTGCCTCCACTCCCTCTGCCAAAACCATATTAACAAGATGCGTGTGTGATGGAGGGAAGTCAGATTCCTACTGGTGCTACTGCTCTGCTGCCAAGTCGCTTTGCCTTCCTCTCTGTATGCATGAAACCAGTCTCTGTCCTGCTGGGTAACACAGCTGGAGATCCACCTTGGGAAAGCAATGCCCAAGAGCTAAGTGTTGTCGCTTCACTGAGCATGGGAGCATCCTTCTCTGGCCTCCTGCCCTGTGCTCTGGGCACGCGGCCAGCCGTGCAGCTCAAGACCGAGCATGCCTCCCAGATAAGCATGGGGCATCCTGCCCGCAAGGCCCATCTGAGAGCAGAGCTTTTGCTTTCCTGCACATAACCCAGAGGTTCAAATGAGGAGAGTGGCATCAAGATGCTGCCCTGCAAGTGCCCCAGGGCCCTCACCTCCCAGCATCGCTGCTTTCTGCTGTAGGACAGTGTCACTAATGCCACAGTGCTCATGCCAACTGCTTCACTCCTCATGCCTTCAAGTCAGCTCTGGACACTAAATCCTCACAGCAGCACTGCCAGGACACAAGAGCACGTGGCTTCAAGCCCGTCTGACATACCCATCCCTACTGATATACACCTGAGAAGGTGCTGGGTCACCAGCTGATGCAGTGATCAATAGGTCTCTACACCCACATGCCACACCACTACACAGCACGCGACTGCCTTGGTTAGGCCATCGGGGGGCAGAGTTGGTTAGTAAGGGGTGGGGTGGCTGTTTTCAAGGTCACACACTGCCTGAGAGTTATCACTGGGGTACCTGAAGGGAAGTTAAAACAGGAAACCCTGAGTTAAATAGTTTTGATGAAGCCCTCAGTGACTCTTATTTCCCACACATGACGGCAGAGCTTGTTTTCATTTCTCCAAGCCCTCTCTGCCACCACAGAGACAGCTCCTTGCCCCATGCACGTACAGAGCCAAGTTGTGTTTGCCATGAGATGAGCTCACAGGTACTTTCCAGATCCATACCCAGAGTTTTGCATCTGCAGATGCATACGTGCAGACCCGTCTAGCTGCCCCAGTTTCCATGCACGAAAACTCACTTATGCTTTTTTTTCCTCCGCCCCTTTGAATTGAGAAGGAGGCTCTGCATATTTGGAGAAGACAGTCCTATCCATCACCCACTGATACAACCTTGGCTATAGAGGAGGGCCTGATTGTCAACAGTGCTGACGGCCAGTGAGGGCTGCAGGCTTCAAGCAGGCAGGGAGGGCACAGAGCACTTCTGAAAACTATGCTGCCACTTTCCTCTTTCTTTTACAAGGTCAGATTTTTTTTCTGGTGATGGTCATGGTCAGTGACACTGGCAAAAAGTCAATTTTAGAAGCCTGTTTAAGGACACAGGCACTGTTGTTGGGTGACATGTGATGGGAAATCCTGCCTGTATCCATAGTATTGCACAGAATCACATGCCACATAGTTTTTAATGATTTTTGATCGATGATTTCCTCTAGGACTCACCAAAACTGGGCAACTAGCTTCAAGCTCCAGACTATTTTGTAGGAGAAAGTAGTGCAAGTATCACCATGATGAGCCGAAGTTTTGGGGCTTTCTCTATTACTCTGCTCCTCTACGGTAAGCTGACCAGTAGAAAGAAGATGTAAACCAATTCATTAACTCATGTAATTACTGTTTTGTCAACTGATTTAAAAATATATATCTAACATAGTAACTTAAACTGGAAAAAAATGTCATGATGCTTGGTTCCAGACTGCACCTTCAATAAAGTTGTAAGGCACAGTCATTTGGATCAGCATCTCACAGGCTGCAGTCACTAAAACAGATGTTTTGAATCTCATGCAAATATAAAGCAAATGCCCTATTGAAAAAACAAGAGATTATTCCCTGACTTCCCTGCCTTGTCTTTGCTGCAGCATTACTTAAAATTATTCAGTCATATGAAATTGGAAAGTCCATTTGATCTAAAAAACTAGAGGTGGGATGCCTGACTCTAAAGGCACACGCAGGGGATGCCCTGACACCTGCTTACAGAGGTCAGCTCTGCTAATGAAATTCCGGTATGCAATGTCTATCCATTGGAAGCGAGAGAAATCCTTCCAGGTAGCTACGGAGCAAACAAACATGTTAATGTTGGGATGAGCCACTTGGTCAGCATTTGCTCCTATAGCGATGCAGGCAACAAGAACCTCAGATGCCTGTAAATGGTGTGAGCTCCTGTGGGGGCATCAGCTCTGAAACTACCCAGCCTTCCTGGGCTCTTCCTTGGGCAATGCACCCCTCCCTTACAACCCACTCCAGTCAACACTTCCTCTCAAGCCCTCGGCTTTGTCCCTGGCATGTTAAACATGCAGGACTGCAAAAGATGATACACTGCGGGGCTGCTGCTAGGTCAGGCGGCTGAGCGTGAGAGGGAACACCCTGTGTCCCTCACCTCCTCCAGCCTACTCCACAAACTGCAGGCTCCATGCTCTGCTTGGTTCAGTGTCCCTGCCTGACTCACAGAGTGGGGCATGGTGTAGATGAGAGGAAATACACTAGGACTTGTTCTGTTTCAGTGCATAAAGGCTGCAAAAATAACCACTTTTTTCTGTAATAAGAGGTTGTTTAGCTCTTCTGTTGATCAGCGGGTGCTCTTTAAAGAAAGCATTTCTGGACCAGCTGTAGCCTTAATTGAGGCAAATCATGTCACTTGTTTGAACTGCTCTACTTGCACAGTTCTGTGTTTAGCTTGCAGAAGAAGCTGAAAGATAGCATCGATCCTTCAAGACTGTGCTGCATACGTGGCTCCAACATACGCCGCCACCTAAGTATCTTCTAGGACCGGGGACTTTTGTTCTGAGATGTTGTTGAGGCAGCGGGTCTGTCTGGCAATGACTGCAGCATGGCACTGGCAGTCAGGGGCCAAGCGGTGTTCATCAGACCAAACCTCTCCGAGGCTTTTGTGGATGAGCAGACAGCTGGCTGATGGTGGTTGATCTCTCCAGGAGTGTTCTCATCCATGATGGGCCTGAGGAAAAGAGAGAAACATTGTGGTGAAACTGCACTCTGGGCCTGAATATCTGCATTCTCCCTACTGGCTCTGCCATCTCCCTCACTGAAAACTGAACCAAAAGCTGCCAGGCCTGGGCACACCAGCACAAGGCACACCAGCTTCCCACACAAGGCTTGCGCTCTCTGCCTATACTGCTCTATAATGACTACAGTACCTTCAAAATCAAGGTGTCATGTCACAAGTCCTCAGTTTTATTTCTTCAAAGAAGCAACATGACGCTAATCTTACAGTAAGCAGGTTCAGAAATAACCATGTTTTGGTGCATGTGACACTTCTCTAATGCCTACTTTATTTTCCAAAGCTCTTTCTAACATGAATTAATGTAAGTTTCAAGGGGAAAAAAACCCAAAGTGGGATGTCAGGAACTTGTCCTGGGGTTTACCCGAGGAGAGTCTTGACCAAGCACCACCACAAGAGCTCTGCAACAGACATGGGCATCTCGCCTGCGTGGGGAACATGGGAATGGAGCAGTAAGAACACAGGAAAACTCTGGGCTATTATTCAAGAAAATACAAAATTTCCAATGCTCAAGCTATAAGGAACATGAGAAAATGTTTCATTTAGTGTTAGCTGTCAAAAGTAAATGTCAGCACAAATAAAAGGAGTTCTTTTTACAGAACAGGCAGGAGACTCCAGAGACAACACACAAGTCTGCTTTTTCCTGCCGTGAAGTCCCTTCTGTTTTCCCCAGACACGCTGCAGGCGGTGCTGCCAGCAGCACGCATACCTGATGTTTGTTGATCCAACAGCTGCTGTTCCTGAAATAGGCCTTTGCCGGCCGGTGGTCCCAGCAGGCTGGCGCTGCCCTTGGGATCCAGAGGCAGCCGGCACACTGTGCTGGCTCAGGAGAGCAAGTTCCTTGCCCAGAGGCTGGGCAGAAGTTTCTTGATGAGCCCTTGACTGGCATCGCTGTGTCCACTGACTGTCCTCCTCTTGGCTGGGTATTTTTAGGCATCTTACCCTGTGGTTCCTCATTTTCCAGGGTCTTGCTGCAACAGCCGTTACAGATGCAGGTGAAGGGCTTTTTGGAGGGGATGGAATTAGACAACGGTTCGGGTTGGAGAACACTGCACCTTCCTGAGCCTGTGATGAACCTGAAACAGGGGTGTGTGTGCAGTGATTTACCAGTTCATCTTACTCCTAAATGCCCGAACCAGTGAGTGAAAGGTTTCGGAGAACACTGTGTGATGGAGCTGGGCGGGCAGATGTGTCCCGGGGCACACAGCAATGCTGGCCTTGTTGAATTGCTTCCTCTGATAGTCAGGGGTTTGGGTTACTCAGCAGCCTCCCTGCCAGTACTGAGGGTGATGTACCAAGCACTGGAACTGTTCAAGAGCTGTGCACAGCTCAAGAGGGACAGACCAGCTCACCCATCCTCCTGTTCTCAGGCAGGATCATACCTGCATCATTCCTGGCCAGTGTTTGCCCTGACTTGTTTTAAATACCTGAGGACCCCATCCAGCGATCTGAAATTCAAGGCACAGGGATAATCACAGATGAGTGGATCCACTTTTTTTTTAATCAGAGGCAGAGGCGTAAGAATAAGATCTTGAGATTAGCCTTAAAATTACAGAAAGTGCCCGACTGCTAGGGAAAATACTGCACTACATGCAGGGCTACTATCTGGCTGTTCATATTTTAGCCCGTGTAATCCTCAGGTGCAACATACAGAGAAGAAAAATCTTGTTGCTGACTTAATGATTATAAGGTGTATGCATATATGCTTAAAACAATTCTATATACAGCAGGGATCAGATTGCTTTTGTCTATTAAAAGAACCAACTGTATCTAAGCACCTGATGAACAAAGTCTAGGGCAGGAACACAATCTAAAGAATGTGCTACCAAAACCCAGGCCCAGAAAGTTCAGCTTTATAGCTCCTAAGTGATGGGGATGTATTTTACTGCTTAGGTAACCACATAAAGCTGATATAAAATTTTCACTGAACAGTTTCCATCATACTATATGCTTTAAAAATGTCTAAATTTCATAGGGTTTTTTATTTGTTTTTAAGTAAAGACATCTGAAAGACTCGTATGCCTGACTCAGGAGCCTGAAATAACACTCAACGACTCCCAAAGAGTGCAGATTGTATGGATCTGATGCCGCAAACACTTTTACATAAGAGCTGTTTTGCTCAGATGACTTGTCCTTTCCTGGTTACAAGGATTGTCTCCAGCAATGAGTTCTTCTGTAAGAAAATCACATTGGTAGGACACATTTTTGAAGTTAAGTGTTGAGGCATTTAAATATCTCTCCAAATCTTGACACAGTCTCAAGTCACAGAGGTCAAGTGTATTTTTAACTGCCTTGCTGAATAAAGTCTACCAGTTGCTAAAGTTTTATTAGGTATTTGCTCTGCAAAACGCAAATGTCTATTAGTGACAGTGGGCAAAGGCTACTTATGATCTTGTCATTTTAGATTGAGTAGACAATGCCCCAAACATCTTTACTGGATGCATCCCTTTGGTTGCTTATCTTTCCAGGATTCCCAGTTGCCCAGTTAAACCTTAATCATTAGCTCAGCCATTATTTCCATCAGTGTGAATTGGAGTAAAATATAGCTTAGTTGGAAAAACAGTATTTTAGACTCATCTGGCACTGCCATAAATTAACGACACAAGGTAAAAGACAGAGGCACATCCTTCCTCTAGACTTGATGCTAATTCTTAGCTAATTCTACAGATCCATGCTGAAATATATCAACTGATGGTCAACAAAGCTGGCCACCATATCCTGCTTAAAAACTGGAATGGATTACTTGGGGTCAGGCTCTGCAATGATATTTCCAAACTGCTGCTCTAGAGCACAGAAGCCAGATCTCATAAAACACTGCAGGTACTAATACACCTATCTACAAATGGTTAGTAGCACGTGTCACTACCCAGTGCTAACCCTTCCCCAGAGGTTTAGGTCCAGTACCTGAGGAAGACTGGGAGAGACAGGAGTGGCAAGAAGAATCAAGAGAAATCCTTTCAATGAGGTCCTCATAACAGGTCTCCCTCAACTCATCTTCATGGCTGTCAGTCAGGCTGCAGTCTTCATGCTCTTCCTCATCACTAGAAGTTACCTTCAGTTCTTGGGTGGCTTTTTCTTGCTGATCTGTTTGCAGGCACCTGGACAACATCAAGTATCACCCCTTTTTAGTTAGCCTTTGAGCTGTGAATATGCAGCCAGCCAAGTGCAGCTTGGCATGGCCACACAGGCAAACACCCAGACAGTGGATTTAGTCACCCACTGTGATTTCCCACTTTCCTGGAGATATGGAAAATCATTCTAAATGGATCAGCCATCTAAGCTGCCTGTGTCTGATTATCTGAAAGTGTCCTAGAGTTAATCAAGTGAAATGGGGCAGATTTAAAATACTACACAGTGAAGTAAGGTCAGAGAAATAAAGCCATTCTAACTTCCGAAACAACAATTATCTGTCTATGAGATGGGGGAATCTCAGCATGGTGTTATTTTCCTTTCAGCCTGTCATTTCATTAGGCCAATGTGATGCTTGCAGAAAACCTCATCCACTTTCACTTCCTTCACTGTCTGAAGGTAGACACTGTCAGGGCCAAGAATGTCTTACCGGTTATGAAAAGTCATTTCCTTGCTCTCGCTAAGCAAGTGAGTCCACCCTGCCTATGCTGGTCTTCAGCCTGCTCTAGAGAGAGGTCAGAGCTTCCCCCAGGTTTCTTCTCCCTTGCCCACCCCACAGATACTCCAGAGGGGTGGACTGATGGAAGGATTGCCACCACAGGGACAGGAAGGCAGGAAGCCAAGACTATTCCCTCAAAAAGCCACGAAGTGGCCAAAGACTTTATTTTATTATTACAGCAGAAAATGGACGCCCATTTTACTGCACGACAAGATTTCTCCCATGGTCTCACCGCTTGTGCTGCTCTCTCTGTGCTCTCAGTCCAGAGAACACATCTTCCTGGTGCAGATCTCCTCCACCTCCAGAGCCGTAAAGGTTTTCCGTCCTCATACCACAGAGTTTCAAAGGGCTCACTGCAGATGGCTGCAAAAATGACAGAAGTTATCTTGATAACCTCAGGAACTCTCCCCAGCTCCGTTTCCAGATTGTGAATTTTAGAAGGCACCGAAATCTGCTGTTACTCCTCAGTTTTCAGATCACCCCTCACCATTTTCTTGCTCTTCAGTTTTCAGAAGCCGCATGTCCCAGTCGAGTACACTGTTACAGCTTGAGGAACCCAGGGTGGCAGTAACAAAAATGTTGATTTATATCTCGCTGGTGTATAAGCCTGTAGCATCTATGCTAATAAGCATATTAAGACCAGTACCACAGAAAGTGCATCACTCAGCACGTGACCACAGTCCCGTTCCACATCCTAGTTTATAACACACAGTAATTCACTCAAATGTTCAAACTTGTTTCAGAAAAGCTTCCAGCGCTCAGGCAGTGGCAGCAGAGAGACAAGGGAGGGACACATTTTTTCCAGCGGTTCTTTAACATCCGTTGTCAGCATTAAGCGAGGCTGCCAACAGCGCAGCGATGCAGGTGTCCTGTGCATGCTGTTTCCCTGATTTAGCACAGCCTGTTTAAACATACGCACGTGCATCCGTGCCATGTTGAACCTCAGGGCCCATAAAAGCTAACCATGACGAGCCAGACTGTGGCCCTTTACACACAGGGGTATCCTCTCACTAAGTTACTGTCAAAATGAACAGGCTGACCCACAGGGCTGGGGTACCACCCCACTGCCAGAAGGAACAAACTTTGGCTTTGTGTTTGTTTAGTCAACAGGAATGACCTTGCAGCATTAGCGATCTGAGTATTTATGCCAACATCAAAGAAACACTGCTGAAAAAATTTTTTTGTTTAATTACTGTTTTAGAAACACCATCAAATTTTGCAATCCTGCCTTGCACTTTGCTCAGCCAGGACAATAGCAAATGCGCTGCCAGCAGCCGATACATGATTTTCATGTGTTCCTTTACAGCTGATGGTTAATTGCTGCTAGCACATGGGCACATTTGTAACATCAAGGCAAGAGAAACTCCGTCCTCCTCAAGGCCAATTGCATGTTGGGGGGCTTTTGGGCTACAGAAGACAGTGAGCTGCCACAAGCCATGGTGGGAGTTCAGTTCATCCCAGGATTTATGGGGGTCACCAGGCAGGAATATGAAGTATACAAGAAAAACATACACCTAGCTTTTGCCTCCTTGCATGAAGGGCCTTGGTGGGGTTCCCACACATAACTTGACTGAGTCCTAAGAAAAAAGGAAAAAAGAAAACATTTTACTCCAGCATTTAACAAATGGTGCTGTCTTTGAAATCAGTCAACGTCATTTCCCATAGGCAGGAGGATGTAATATTTCATGGTGTAGGTTCACAGCATCAGCTGGCATAGCCTGACAGTGCTGCTAAGAGGCAGTTTCTCTGTTTCTACCAGAATCTGTCTCCTGCTAGGAGCAGCCCTGCCTCCTCCACCGTGCTGGTGCAAACATTTGTGTGGCCACATGGTGAGTCAGATCAGGGAACAGATCCAGATTAAAACTAAATATGCTTTTTTGCGGGGCTTTTTGTTTGTTTTACTGGGTTATTTTTCAGCTGGGTCTTGATCAGAATCAGGTTCCCCATGCAGCTAGGCAGATGCTCTTGCCAAAACAAGAGACAAGGCAGCAAAGGGACACGAAGAAGCAGTGAACATTGGGTGAAACTGTCTCTAACGGTAGTGCTAGCTACCTAAAAGTGCACGTGAAATTATGGTCTCGTACCCTGGCAAGCCGTACTTGGTTTTCACATACTCTTCTGAATGTGCACTCAGCTGTTGACACTGCATTGCTTCATGTAGTTCATCATCCTGAGTCCTACCTACAGCAAGGAACTGAGGTGGGACTGGCATCTGTGAGAAGCAGCCCACAATGATGGGAAAACAAACACCATCTTCCTATCTAATCTGCACTCTCCGGGCTGGTGCAGTTGCACCGTCAAGGTCTTTCCATGAGTCAGGGAAGAATGTCTTGGGAAGTGCCAGATATTGTACCAGGAATGAACTCCCCTTCCATCCAGCTGTCCCTAGGTGGTGCTAACTTGGCAGTACTTCCAGATGGCCAGGGCATGAAGGGCAGTGGTATGCCTGTAGATCAGGTATGTGAAGTGAAGGAACTGACTGCTCTTGCTGAGAGACCCAGCCCTGGAAACCCAAAAGAAAGTGCTCATTGACAGCAGCGATGCTGCTACAGTATGAGACTGCAGTACACATAGTTTGAGCACGTGATGCAATGGGGAGTGAATGTGCATCACCACGCCTTTCTAGAGGACTACCTTGGACCACATTCCTATGACTGAACAAGATGTGCCCAGATGTGACTTAAGCAAGCCCCAGCTAGGCTGATGTGTAATTTAAAGGACTGAGCAGGACAGCTTTCAACGAGGTGTGAAAGGCAACTTCAGTAGGGGAGCACGACTGCAGTATGGGGCTGTCAAGAGGGACATAATGCTTGGGGGTGAGGGCCCGAGGAGGGGGAAGCCCAGACGATTTGCACCTTCTGCTGCAGGGGGAAATAAAGGAAAGCCCAGACTAGAGCAGGTGAGTCCCATGGATGAAAACATATGCCGAACCTCATGTAGCAGCGGCATGGGTGGGTGGTATTCAAAGCACTCTGGCTTTTATCAGCGATAATAACATTCAGAAGGAGGTGGAGGTGTGGGAAAGAACAGGATTAAAACCCATACATTACCATGTGTCAAATCACTGGAGTCATCTTCTGGGAAGAGCTCATCAGAAACAGTGGGATCTGGAAGAGGACAGCCACTGTACAACAGGTGGGCATTGCTAGATCTCCCTGCATTAGCAGACCACTGCGCAGTTCCAGGTCTGGAAGTTGTCGGGGTTCTTGGGCTGCATCCAGACTGCCTTGCTACTGCCCCAAGATACGGATCTAAGAGAGAGGTTTCGCTAGTGTAAGCACAGTCGTGCAAGGCTTCAAATCACACCATCACCGTACACTGCCAATATGGTGACTGCTGCTGCACACTTGGAGCTGTAGGGGACAGAAAAATCTGTCATTGCAGCTACCAGAAACATGCTGGAACAGGTCAAGCCTGGAGACAGTGGGCTTCCTGGTGCTGCATGCAGTGCCCTGTAGCTGTCCTCTGCAGACAGCAGAACCTGGGCACCCCCAACTAAACCAAAGTCCCTTCCCACCCTCCTCCTGCTCCTGGGCACCAGGGACAGGCTGCTGGCTGAGGATGGGGTCAGGAACTGCTCTCTGCTTGCCACCCACCTCCGATTGCCCCACAGGTAAGCCTGGATGTGTCCAGGGCTCTGCTACTTCCCCTGCCTGCCTGCATGCAGAGTAAGCTGCCTCTCATTTGCTGCCCACCTGCCTGCGGGGGAACTACTGCAGGCTTGCCACAGGCACAGTCCAAGCCCCCAGTCTTAAAATATATTGCTTAAATGCCGAGGCATAACACAGATGGTGACGGCCACCTTACCAGAGCTATTAATCAATCAGGGCAAACCAGGAGTTATGGAAATCTGGGAATGGCAGTGATGATAGATTTTTCCAGTACTGCCTCAGAGACAGATACTTCTCTACCACAGAAAGAAAGGTGAAAACTGAGTTTTCACAATGCTACAGGGCAGGGTGGATTATACAAAAGCTAGCAAAGGCAGACAGAGCCTTGTCCTCTTACCTGCCCAACCGCTGGCTGTCCTGGGAGCACAGCACAGCTGTAAGAGCAGCATGTGCAGCCAACAACCCACAGGAGAGCGAATTTCATTTCGGTGCCTAGACGAATAGTGTGCTTTGTAAAGTGCTGAGCATCTACCAGCTCCACAGTGGAGCAATCAGCTCTGCAATAATGTGGCCATTTCCTTAAGAGCTGAGTATTAGGGACCTTTAAAATATCTTGCCATAGTTGTTAATACAAACCCATGAAATACACAGTGCGTGAAACGTACTCGAGTCAACATTGCTATAGGAAAGAAAAAAATATGGGGATGTCTGAACCTGACCACGTGAGCTCATCAGTTTAGAGCTGAAGGCAAGAATATAAGTCTGGTTACACTAGGAAACAATACGAATTCATAATTTTGTGCTCTGCCCCTACTGCTTCTGTCAGCCCACTTTGTTAACTAGTTTTCTGAACCATAGCTGATGTTGCCAAGGCAGGATCACTGAGGGATGAGATTTTAATGGATTTTTTCCCTACCATAACTACTATTACAACTAATGATTTGGACCCACAGGGATTCAGTAAATGACAAACGTATGTACTTATTCCAAAACAAACTAAATTTTTAATGGAGTACAGTTGGCAGGCAAACCACAACTGGGGGGGCTGGGAAGCCAACTGCATTGCCCACACTAATGGGAAGCAACAGAAGCAGTTATAGGAAATACTTTGTAATATTTAATGGTATGTGGTAAAGTGCATGTAGCATGATACGTAAAAGCATGGACATCTGAACTATAACCAAGGCTACAGGCAAGGGGACAACAGATTTATTTTCAAACCATTTACTCTCTACTAATGAATGTAATGGACTTAATCACAGAGGCAAAGAAAATGGAACAGATCTATTATGAGACCATGCAATCTCAGTTGCTAGGATGTTGCTACCATTGAGGGGTGGTGACCAAATTGCCTTTCCTATTATGAAATTGGAGTAGGAAATCCTGCTACATCCACGCTACTTGGGATTGACTGCTACCACAGAAAGGGCTGTGAACAGCTGTTGTTGAAACACTCCTTTCCAAGCTTTGCTTCTTCCCATCAGGCAGAATGAACGCTAAGTACAGACTCCCAGCTAATGCTGGATTTGCTTGATGCTCTAGAAGTCATCTGCATTTTTCTGGTCTTGATGCCCAGCTTAGGACAGCTTTCATTTAAATCTGCACTGTGCTGAATTCCATGTTCCTCACTTCCGAAGTGAAGAAGACAATGTCCTTTGTCCCTTTGCTATAATTAAACATTGACTTTGAAGAGGCCAGCTTGCTCTTCATCTTTCTTTTTCACACATCATAACCTGAAAAATGAACCCTGATAGGAAACCTGACATACCTAACCATGAAATGCCTCCAGCTAAACCACCTTCCTTGATGGATTCCTTGATGATTAGCCAATCCTCATGCATCTTCTTGGAAGGAAGGAGAGCAGTCTGGCTTGCTGGTATTTCGTCCAAATACTCCAAGTGGGGAATGAGTTTTTTTACTTCAGCTCTGTAATTATAATCTGGTTTCTGGAGAAATTGAGAAAGTGGTCACTTGAACAGTTTATTTAACAGACTGTGGACTTGCATTGGCAGCACAGCAGTGTTCATTCTGTATGACTGCCACATAACTTGAAGTGCCTTCTACGAGGCAAATCTATTCACCTCATTCAACAGAAATAAATACAGTCAGGAGTTTCATTTTACTGTGCTTTCTCCTCTCATAATTTTTACTGAAATTGATCGTGAACATGTTCTGAGCAGTGCAAACACATGTCCCCCGCCCAAAGGCTCCTTTGCTGTTTACCCACTGATGACTTTGGCATTTGTCTTTGTTATATTATGTATAATTTACAAAAGCATAGAAGGCCACTGATGCCCATGGAAAGCCTGGGCACCCTCAGCATTCAGCCAGACTCTCTCCCTGCTTTTGCGATTCTCCGGTTGCTGCATCGATACTCAGGTGACTTGAAAACGTTATGAGTGTTGCTACACCTGCTGATGGAAAAAGAAAGAGCATTTCCATGGATTGTGTTTTTAGGCACACCCATAAACCAGCTACAGCGAATGAACTGCACTGATTTTCTGGGGCAATCTTCAGGGATTCAGTGTGTGATTTTATACGCTGTCAGAAGCAATGGCTTACTTCAAAATACGTTTTCTTCTGCAAGAGGTTGCATGCCAACAGCACATGCACAGAAGGCTAAAATGGACTGCACTTGGGTTTCTTTTCTGTGTGCTGGAAAAACAACATGATTGCTCCCACTGCACATGGATTCAGTGTGAAAGCCATAGGGGAAAGCATGGGTGCAGCCCCCTTCTGCATGCGTGGGTGGAGCTGACATATTATAAAAGGATTCACAAGCACATGCCAATGCCTGGAGACCTCTGAGCAGCAACGCCAATCCAGAACAGTTACAACCGTGCTCAGAGCACACTGCAAATTGGGCTGTTATGGTGGATTCCAGCAGTAGAAAGACACCTTCACGTAGCACCTTCGTCTTTGGGAAAACTTAGCAATACCTCAGGGCTGATTGGGTCATGCTGCTTTGCAATGGGAATATTTTTGGTTAAAATAGTCTCAGATTACAAAAGGCAGCAAATGGTGATGTCGATCTCTTCTACTTAAAGAAAGTATAAAGCAAGAGTGCACTGCTAGTGGCAGAATATGAACAGACAGCTACCTACAGATCAATTACTTCATCCAGATAAATGTTACGCTTTTCAAGACATTGTATGCAATATTAGAAAACCCCACAAAGCCAAGTTCTCATTCAACACGGAGTTGTCACAAGCAGAAACCTTTCTGTGGGACCTGGCTGGCTGTATGCTCCCTCCCTTGTTTGTTGTTGTTAAGAGGCAGACGCTAAATTTCTCTAACTAAGCCTTTAATCTAAATTTAGAAAATGAGTCAACCAATCGCCATGCTACCCCGTACCACACGCACTCTGAGCAGTGCCTGAGTTACAGCTAATTTCCAGCCATGTCTGCTGGAGAGAAGCATTATGTTACACTCATGTTACATTACTGCAACAGAGGCTGCAGAATTTATCATCAGGTTGCTGCTCTTGGTTTAGATAACAGGGGAAGATGAGCTCATCTGAAAATCAAATTACAGAGACCAAACAGGCCATCTGAAGAAAGAGCAGTAAATTTAGCTGGACCATTCTGTAGATTAAAAGTAAATAAATAGGAGAGCTTTTACAGAGCTGTAGCAAGGGCCAGACTACAAGAAGGACCTTGAGGAATTAGAGCTGGCCATCTAGGCCACACCAAAATAAGCCCACATCTATTCTTTTCTGTATTTCAGGTGACTTCTATACCCTGAAGAAATGCAGACAACATCAGTTGAAATCAAGAAAGTGACAAAGCCCATGGAGAAGCTCTCAGCAGCCGAGGGCAGGGCCGGCTTTGTAACCACCCCAGGGCTGAGCAACTTCCCAACACGGAAACTGGGTGGGAGACTACAGTGAACTTACAGTCTGCCTCTGTTACAGCTCAGTGTAAAACATACCGTTGTGCAGACTCCCTCACCAAATTCTGGCTGGCATTTGAATGCAACTACTTGCACAGGAGCAGAGACAGCCATTCAGCGTGGAGAAGAGCAGTAGGGCACACCACTACATACCACTCCTCTTTGAACTCCCATTAGGTGATGACACGCAGCAGCATCCGAAGGGCTGATTTCCTCAGCTAAACAAACCAAGGGCAATCTGACATTTCTCCATTACAAGTACATTTAAGGACTGAAGATGCCAAGTGAAAACTATGTCCTCCAAAAATACCACTTTTGTTGAGCAGGAATGACATGGGAGTAGAAGCAGGCTTTCTATGCTGGTAGGATATACCGCACCATTTTCATGGTAGGAAGCTATAAAGAAGTATCAGAAGTTGCATTTGTCTCCATGGGAGTAAAAGAGTAAGTAGGCATGCTTTGTCCATCAGAAGCAGGCAGTGCTTCCTTACCATAGCAATATGTTTTTTCCTCTCATGATTGCATCTTCCATAAGGGAGAATTGTTGATGGAGAAATCATTTTGGTTATAAATAGTTGTAAGTGTGGTCTCTGAAGTATACTTCTACCAGTTCAAAACAGAAAGGCAAGTGTATAATATTTTCTTTTGGATTCCAGACAGAAAAATTATGATAGCTAAAGCACTACCTTCTGTGGCTTCTTTTACTGAGGGATATGATCAAGCCAACAATTACATCTGAAAAATGCTAATAACCCATGTACCTAAAAAGTGTGAAGATTAAAAATATGCGCATATCTACTACATGATTGAGTTTTAGTGATAGCACCTCAGTTTTCAAGTCTAAATCCAGGACAAATATCAAACCCAACCGTTTATGCAAATTGATGGCATGAGCATCATCACTTTGAAATGCACAGTGAAGCTATGGAACACGGCACAGTGGAGTCACAGTGCCAGCTCCTGCTCTGCTTTCTAAGCCCTGCATTATCAGCTCTTTACAGTGCCACTGGGGATTGTGCCATCCTTAGTGAGTGCTGTGTATTGCATACCTATATGTTTGTGCATAGGCCTGTGACCTTCCAAAAGACCTGGATGACAATATATCGTGCGCTGGCCATAAACTGTTATCTGATGATATGCGTTAGACATTATGCGACCAAAATGAGGAACAGTCTTATTTGACCAAGTTTTTTAAACTCTGGTTTTCCTCCAGTTACCTTTTCAGTACATGCCAAGATGCTTGTTTTTATATCTCAACAACACTTTTTTTTGAAGCAGGGGAAAGTGAAAGAGAGTAATACAGCTCGGAGACTGTTCATGTAGAATTAGATCTCCCTTACTTGTTGAGTGCACTGAAACCCAAAGCAGATCATGCATTACTGTGTTTCTATCTTTGTGACACAGAGGATCTCATGCCCTCAACAAAATACCTCCGCAGAAATTATTTTATCATTTCAGTACGTAAGAGGTGAATCACTGCCTTTTGTACCTTCAGCGAAAGCTGAAGGTCTTTTTGGTCATTTCATTTTAACCTTTCAGGGGAAAGGACAACAAGCAGTTCCTATAATATAGCTTTTCCTAGTTATCGCAAGCATTGTTTTTCTGAGGGTTCAACTTTTAAGCGTGGTGATCATGGAGCACTTGCTCCAAAAGAAACGCAAAAGCCCAAAGACAGATATCTAATTGAGCCATTGCAATTGACACATCTTGTAAGAAAAATATTGGCTACTTTCTAACCTGCTATAAGATCCCTACAGACTAGAAGGATCCATAGAGCTGGGGGCCTTGTTCTCCTTGGTCTTCCTTAAGATGCCTGTTTGCACTGCAAACTGGGAGAAGACAGAACAGCTGTATGGATCAGAACAGCTGATTTCTAGTTTAATCCCATTCTCACAGGTAAGAAGGAACACATTGCTAGGAAACAGGCCTGAGTCTTTACTAGCACTCCTTGTATTTCATTTGTGCTCATCTTGGAGACAATACCCATGAGCGGACAAAATCAACAAAAATGAAAGACGGGAAATGCATCCCATGCCATCACTCAGAATGATACCATAGGAACGTGCAGAAACGTTTCTCATTTCCAAGTCAAACTAAAAAAGCACTACCAAAAATTAACACAATATGTGCAAACCAAGTCCTCACCTTTGCAGATTCTGCATTTGGCTTCAGACAAATTAGGTTGCCCTCCACTGTCAGGCGGCTCAGCTTGCAACAAAGCCGCAGGTACTGCATCTGGTTGATGTCCTCAATATTGTTCCCTTCCAGGTCCAAAACCTTAAGGTGATCCAACCAGGTCAGCTGGCTCAGGTCAGAGATATTGTTATAGGCTATGTAGAGTTCCTCAGCAGAAGTAAACAGAATAAATATGTATACCACAGGCTTGCACAAGTAACACTCAAGCTTTGCAAAATGTTTTCCAATATTTGAAATATTACATGGCATAGCATGCAATTAGCATGGAAGTGAACATTTTTCAAGTGTGGCTGTTGCCGCCTTAAATAACTAGGGCTAATATGGCAATGAATGCTCTGCTGCATTAGGCATCTTCAGGCTCAGACCTGAATGTTACACCCCATTTAAAAACAAGTACTGTAGCATCTTTTAAACTAACACATGCAATTCAAGGCATCCAACCAAAGTCCTTTAGAAAAACAAAGGGTGAGAAGAGAACAAAGACTACAAGTAAAGACAAGAGTATCAACTGAAGATAGATTTGAGATCGTCATTTGGCAGGACACATCTATACTTACTTTTAGAGAGCTGCAGGAAGAGATCCCATCTAAATCTGAGAGCCCACAGTGAGCCATCCACAGGACGTGGAGATGGGACAATGTGGTTCCAAGATCCCTTATGAAAGAAACAATTCAAGCTCTATTTGAATGGATGAAGGAACTCAAGACTTGCTTTCTTTTTCCTAAGACTAGGCCACTGCTACTTCCTTCAAATCTCACATTGTTTACAAGAAATGTCATTAAAAACGTTCACCATCAAAGGTGGAGAATAAAATTATACCCCTCTCTACCTCTCTCTCACAGACATCTTTGTTCTTGTATGACAACATGTCACCCCATTTCAGTTTGATTAAGATTCTTCCAAGAGCTACATCATGGTAATTCTGTCATAAATCGCAGGTAATTGCCAAGAATTAAGTGAGGTTTGCTTATGCTGGCATCATTTGCTCTACACACATAACCCAAATTAACATATCTGAGCTGACTGCACAGTCATCTCACTCTGTCCTCTTATGAAGTTACCTTTCTTCTGATTTTGTGGTTGAAAGGAATAGCACTCTTGCCAAATAACATTTTTTGAATCAGCAGAAAACTATAATCCCTTCCATCCTATTTTCCTACCCTTTAGGTCTAGCAAAATATAAATAAGGGATCATTTGTATGAATTCCAAACTTTCTGGTCCTAATGCAGAAAAGCACATACTGACCTGCTTAACTCCATGCATATGTAATGTCCCACTGACATTGCAACAGTGCATAATACAAAGATAATGCAAAATACAAAAATGGTTGCAAATCAAATTGGGGGCTTAACCATCTTCCATCTTTGGTAACATTAAGTTGCATGAAGCCACTACTCAAACATAAACAAAATACAACACTTTATCAAATCCCAAACCAACCAAAAGCTCAGAATTCTCTACTGTAGCCATGATATCAGACTATCTGAATAATAAAGAACTAAACAGTGAGGAACTAAATACAAGGACAGTGTATCAGAGGAGGTAGAGACCAGCATGGAGTTCAAAGAATCACAGCAATGGTTGAGGTTGGAAGGGACCTCTGGAGGTCATCTTGTCCAACCCCCATGCTCAAGCAGGGTCAGTTGCCCAGGACCACATCCAAACAGTTAAAATAGTTCTTAAATAGAGATTCTTGGACTTCAGAATTGTGGATTAGCTATCTTTTATAATATAAATTTTTATAATATACATTATAATAAATAATATATACTTTAATGCACTGTCTAGGGAACATTGCAGAAGATAAAAGAATATGGTCATGGGGTCCCTTCTGATTTTGGAATAAAGGTAAGAGTTCTCTTATTTATGTCTTCTCTTTATGGACCATGGGGAAAAAGAGCAGCTTTGCATTGCCCTCTGAGAACCTCTTGCAGCTTTGATGCAGCTTTGCAGCAAAAACCCCTGCAGTCAGATTGCTTGCTTCAGGGATACTGCATAGCCAGCCAGTTGAAGAGGTTAGGAAGGAGTGCTTTTACAAGTGGGGATAGGCGTATTCTTGTCTGTGTTTTTTGTTGTTTCTCCACCATCTGAACACTTGGGAAGGGCCACATCAGGAGAAAGGAGACTGCATAAGGCTGAATAAAGGACAGATGCATGGAAAAATATCCCCAGGTGCCTCTCTTCTGCGATTTGCCAAATACAGATTGAATAGTAGTTTCTAGGGTGAAATCGGGAATTTTCACCGCTCTGCCTTCTGGGGCATGGTTTGTCCACAGGCATCATTCAGATCTATCTCACTTCACCCATCCTGTGCCACTGCAGGGGCCCCAGGCATTGGGTACCTCTGATCATCTCTTCCAAGGATGCCGCATATTTAAGTAAGCTCACAATGAATACACCATACAATGTGCTTACGTAACGTTTTATAGCCTTTGAATTACAAACAGTGCAGCTGACCAAAAGCCAGGCCATAACAAAGCAAATCAGAAAAATCTCAGTCACCTAAGGCTACTCCTCCTTACAGGAGAAAACCCTCAACTGACATAAACCACAACTCCTCCACTGAATTTTGTGCATCTAGGCAGCTTGCCCATACTGACACAGGACGTCGCTGTCTAGTACAGAGACACAAGGATAAAGCAAGGCACGCACACACAGAAACTCACTTCATGTATAAACAATACAGTTCCTTTTGTGAACTTGCTGCAAACTTACTTTACCTCGTCCCTTAGCTAGCAGGGCAACAGGGAACACTTGCCATTGTGTCACTGTACCTGTGACCAGATAAGGCCCTAAAAAATGGAAGTTTGTCACATTTCTTGCCAAGTACTCATTCAGATTTGCCTGACCTGAAGGATCGTAATGTCCCTGTATGTCATCACGTCCCCAGCCTTGCCCAAGATCTTCCAGGGACTATTTATGTTGTGCACATTTTATAAATAAAACAAACACCGGTTCTAAGGCTTCCTTAAGGAACAGATGTCTCCCAAAGTAATATTTACAGAAATTTATTATTAGATTTGCAAGCTGTGTGCCTATAATAAGAATGAAATTAAATTAAATTACAAAAGCAGAACCTACCATCAACCAAGGCCAACACATCCATAAACACAAATATGGCATTAGGAGTAATGCAAAGGAATTACATTGCTCATTTCATGATCCACTTCAAGCACTGATGAGTTTTTCAAATTTCAGGCTGCTTTTGGTACAGAATTTTCTTTTCTGTAAACCACTGAACATAGGCAAAGGAAAGCAGTCACTCTCGTTTTTGTATCGTTGAAACAAGTGTTTCCGATAGACGGTCTGTTTATTAGGCCAGCAAAACTGAAGACAATCCTAACCTGGTTATTTTACATATGGTATGGTAAGGTTTGATTAATGAATTCTATTTTTATTTTTTCTTTGTCTTGTACTTCCTAACTGAAGGTCTTTTGCCACAGAAGGAGCTTTCAGTAATATGCTTGTTCCTAACGTTTCTCTGTCAATATAAGGGATGCCAAAACAAAGCAATGGATTAATTCCCAAGCAGTTTTTACACAAGGCCCCGAGAAGAAACAGCTATCCACCCTACTGCTAAAACCTTGATCGCTTCATGCATTTTGAAGAAGCAGTCCCCTGCTCCTACTCAGATGTCAAAGCGTCCCATAGTTAAATCATATTTCCCTCTGTATGTTACGGTTTTCAGTTCCAGTGCTGGCTATGGCTAAACCTAGTGCACACGAACGGGGTCGGTCCTTGCTCACATCATCTGCTAAGTCACGCACAGCACGTATTCACTATGAATTATTAGCTAATGAGTCTTCAAGCATTCTCCTGCTGCAGACACAATCAGAAGACAACACTAATTTAAATGACTTCTAAAACCTAGTTACCTTATTCTTCACAATTTATGCTGCCAGGTGTATAGTCTCAAATCCATTCCAGTTTCATTCACGGGTTGCAGCTCTGACTCTCCTACAGCTAACTTTGGCGCAAGTCAGAAGTAGCACGTTTAAGGTTAATACTAATGAAAGTTGATTAGTATTAGTATTCCAGACAAAGGAATTAGGTTGTATATCCCATGTCTCAGGTACTTGCAAAAGGCAGAACTGCTGCGTGTTTGCAATGCAACCCAGTGTTTGATAACAGGGTCTCATTATTAAAAAATGCTTATACAGACACTTCGGAAAACAAAAAAACATGGAAACTAATGGGAACTGGTTTCTAATGAGGCTAAAGTTGGCTGTCCCAAGCTCACCTTTAACCCATGCAACAAGATACTAAGAAAGCATGAACTTTGTTGCACTAAGTGTTTGGTATCACTTGGCCCACTTTTGCTCTGTATACTCTATTTCAGGAAAGGTAGCTAGCAAGCCAAGGTATCTTCACCCCCTGCCCCCCAAGAAGAGCACTCCAGCTCTTATGGAGAGCAAGTGACTGCTGTCCCTCCTTCCCTGCTACCGTAGACAGGCAGCAGTGACGAGAAGAGGCAAAAGGACTTTTTCTTCTACCCAGTCCCGACTGCAGAACTTCGCTGCAAGTTAAAGCCAGGAACAAAGTTCCCCTTGCTGACTCTGGGGTCATGCTAGCTGCTGGAGGAGCCTAAAATTCTGGGTCATGCAGTCACATTTTGGCCCTGTAGATCTTTACTCCTGCATCCGTAACGAGTCATCTCCAGTCAGAGATGTTATCGCAGCGAAGTACATCTGCAAATATTTTATTCAGTAACTAACAAACTAATCTTTTGGAAGCTGTGTGAATCACACTGCACCATCAGAGAAAACTCCCTCATTAATTACTGCACAGATAATTGCCCCCAAGAGCATGGCTGCTGTAAGGCAATGTAACTCAAAGCAAGCTGTTCCCGACAACCACATGCACCTGCATTTCTGAAAATATTTCTGAAATATTCTGGCTGGTGAGAAGAGAACAAGAAGAGCTTGCAAGAGATGGGAGTGCCTCCAGCTCTACTGCATCTGGCACGTCCACCTTGGAGGGGGTCAGAGCAAAGTGAGGAGTTGTGTGAGCACACATGACCGCTGTGTGCGTGCAAGTGTGCACACGGGTATGTTTTCATTTATGCTAAGTGCAGAGGGTCAGATCAGCCCAAACCGGGGAGATGCATCTCATGTCTTTTTAACAAGAAATGGAATTAATGGGAATCTGCACTCTGATAATAATTTACCAGGGTAAATTATTTTAATATAATAATAAACTCTTAATAACAATTTACCGGGGTCGTAGGAGAGAAGATCCACTGTAATTATACACATAGTGTAACAAAACACCCACCCAAAAAATAATCATTGACTGAGACACATGTCAGAGACCAGAACGCTCCTGTATTAGGCACAAGATAAACATACAGAAAATGACAGCATCTATTCCAAAAATAGGGTAGGGAATATGATTGAGAAGTTTGACAGCTGAAATAGGAAAAAGATGAGACATTGTATAAAGCTGGTGGCAGTTAGTCGTATGATGTAGCACAAGAGCGCCCCAGTGATGTGCAAACAACAAAGAGCATGTAGAAGGAACTAGAGGACACTGTAGAGGAAATGTAGCTCCTATTAATATACACAACAGTTAATTCCAGTGGACAAGTGTCCCGTCCCAAGTGACGTGGAAGCTGGGAACTTTACAGAAAGGGCAAGGAATTAATAGGCAACGCAATTATACATCCTGTTCACTTCTGCTATGGTTCATGCAGGTCAGGTTTGAAGCAGAGAGACAGAACATGGGGTGGGAATGCGTACGTCATACCTTCAGTTGTGATAAACAGAGGATTACAGCCTCTGAGGTTGCCAAACCAGTGTCCTCCAGAGTAATTACTCCACACACACACCCCTACGCACTTGCCTGCAGAACACGCACTGAATACTGAGTCATGGTTTTAGTATCCAAAAGTGCCAAGAAACCAACATAGACTCCCCTAGTTTCACCTTGAACCCACAAACTTGCATTTATAATTGATTTTAAAAAAATATTAATAAACTGAAGGGTTTGAAACCTGGGTTCCAACTATCTCCAGATACTGCTGCAGGGGTTGGAACTCATCAAACAGCTCTGTGTTTCTGTGAGGGTCTTGGCAACACCCTCCCCACTTGTGCACGACTATTTAGGATTTTTTCCCATGAAATTTGATGCTCCCATCTTGTCATCACTCCCCCAGACGGGGGGGGAGAGCACAGGGGCAAGGAACAGTTTGGCTTACAACACCTAATAACAAGTTTGAGAAATAATAATGTGTTCTTCCATTAATCCAACATCCTTTTTCTTCAGGGATTGATTTGCTCCAGCCAAAATTTTACTGGATGGAGACCAGACCTAGAGAGCCAAATCCTGCTCTTGGTTTCACCACAATAAATCTTGAATAGCTCCACTGAGCTCAAGCTACCCAGTAAACACTTACAACAGCACAACCCTGAACACATTCATCAGCTTGAAAACCATCGTTTCTTTTGGAAGCTGGTTTCAAATCATTCACCTAGAAATAAAACACTAAACCCACTGAACTTGCAAACAGTATCTCAAAGCACACATGTATCTGTTGAATAAATCTTTGGTAGCAATACATCTAAAAGAGCCATTGATGTGGATATTATTTATTTTTAAAGGTCGCTCTGAAAATGAATGCACTGGTAATTGGAGAGATTTAGATTTTAAAAGAGTGACCAAACTACAGTCTTACAAAATAAAGTAAAAAACCCCCTCATCTCTGATCTACAGAAATCAAGTTGAATTTATCAAGCCGCACTGTGATAACAATGATCCGGTCCATATGTCAGCACACAATGGTTTGGTTGTACAGATAATTCTGACATCAGAAGCAAAAACTTTTAAAGCCTGAATGTTATTTAAATCAGTAACATATGTTCTAATAGGAAGCTTACATAATAGTTTCATTGTACTCTCAAATAGCTGTAAAGTATTCAAAATTGTAAAACTGATTGTATGCATGTGTTGCTCGTACTTGATCAAATCCATGACACAGCCTCCAACTCTTCAAGCAGCGCTGAGGCCACATCCTTATGTCCCTGGAGTGTCCTTTAGGAGTCGAACAAATGTCATATGAATGTGAAGATCTGACTTGCTTTGCAGTATTGCAGCCTTGGTTGGTTTTGTACTTACTCTTCCAAATTCAAGTAGCAATATGCTGAAAACTGTTGGCTTGGGTCTCCTCTGTTGTGCACATCGCACAGCCATGGCACGCAGGTTGCCTTTAGCATCTTATGCTCCCTTGCACAAGTGTGAACCAGTGCCCAAGGTGTAAGATAACAAGGATCATGTCCCATCTTTTGCTGCTGAAATGCCATAGAAATGTAGCGCCTAATATTCTGGCCTCATTCTTCCTTCTGAACTATGCAGCTTTTTCACAGTAAGGGTTCCTAACCCTGTTGAGACACGTTGTTGAAGACTTCAAAAACTAAGCAAAAACAGACTTTGCTAGGCAATTCTCAACTCATAAGCTTAAACACATCAGAGGAAGGCAAGCGTGTTTTAGGCTGAACAGAAAGCACGCATCTACCAAAGGTCTTTTTAAATAACAACTGTGTCTATGAAATTCTGTTTTCATAACTCTCTTTTACATGCAAATAAAGAATTTCTGTGTGAACGAAAAGTTATTGTTGCCAAAGGTCTTTGCAGTAGGGTGTCTCTGTTGTCCCATCTTTTTGAGGCAACCTTCGCATGAATAAGAAGCTGTTTTCCAAATGGGCTGCAGTGCTGATGCCACTGGCAATACTTCTCCCAACAAAACGATCTTACTATTTTATTCCAGGGTTTTTTTTTTTGGTTGGTTGGTTGCTTTTGTTTTAAGTTTCAAGTTTGGAAAGGGGCAAAGGCCTGGCCTATTGCTTTTTTTACTTGTGGATCTCTGCTGCACACTTCGCTGACAGCAAGATGGATCTCTGGGGAGGAAATGCAGCTCCCCTAGTGCTGCACAAGGGGTAAATCAGGGAGAGGATTTGGGGTTTCACACTCTGTCCAGCCCGTGACTCTGCCTTCTCAGCTTTATAATGCCAAAGTGAGAGCCAGCTGCTGCAGCTTTTGGGAGCTTGCTAAAGCAAATTGCGATTATCAAGGAGCCACGTGCTTTTGGCCAGCACTTTCTCTAAAGTGAAGGCCTGAAAACAAGGACAGGAGACTACCTGGCTACAGCAGTCAAAAACACGAACTGTTCAAGGCAGTTTGGTTGTTGTCCAGAACCGGAGCCAGAGACCATGCTGGTGGTCCTGGTAGAGTACTTGAGCTCTGCCATGGACACGTCTGTGACAAACGCTTCAACCAGAGACACTGCATAAAAATCCTTGTTCCACTAACACCAGCGTCAAACCTCCCCCTGCCTTCAGTGGGGCTGAGATCTCCCCCTCCAGTGTCAGCAGGCGAGGATGGCATCTGGAGACAGGAGATGACAACACAGGAAGAACATAACCCCAACGAGATACATCTCTGGGCCATTCCTGACTTACAACATTTTCACTCATCATTGTTGCTTCTCATTGCCTCATTGAACTTGCTGTAGCAACCGCAATATTACACTAAGTGCTACGCTACTTGCAAGCACTGTATTTTCCATGTCAGATTATACCTCATTTAAACCAAAAGTGCTTGCTGAGATTAAGAGGCGAGAGGTATTTGTAAATTACATGCTTTTGTAACTAGTCATAATCATGCTTAAGTTAACCCAGACACTTACTTCTGTTAAAGTTAATATACATGAAATGTAACTTTAGTTTCAAGTGCTCTCATTTTTAATTGCTGTCAAAAAACCTTGAGCAGAATAATGGGCTTGATCAATGTTCGTACTCGGAGTCAGGAACAGCAATTCCCTAACACACGAACATACAGCATGTGTGGGAAGGATAACATTATTTTCTGTTAATTTCCTTTTGATCATTAAAACTGCTTGTCAGCTTAGTTACTGGTAGCATTTTAACAATGAAAGATGAGTTGCTTTAACTCAGCTCCCACAATTTGAAAGGAGTAGGGGTTGCCAAAGTGCAGTTCTGTGGGCCAAGACCTGTCCTTGACGTTCTTTTTTTTATTTTCCACCCTACTCCAGCTCCCACCCTTGGCAATGAAGCTGCACCCTAGAGATGCTGTAGAAACCCAATGCACCATGCTGCATCTCATTGGGTGCATTACATCTTCCACAAGAGCAAGTGAATTTTCAAATAGGACAAAGTTGAGACACACAGTAAATAAAACTCTCACACCCACATATCCATTGCCCCTCAATTTAGCCCCAGAGCTACTGACAGTTCCTACAGCTTTGGCAATTGTTCATTCTCATTGTTGAAAGTTTACACGTAAAAAAAATTAAGGATAATGAAACTGTGGTTACAGAATGAGTTATTTACATTGAAGGAATGAATCCCACAGTGCTTTAAAATTTCCTGCATGAATAACTTTTCAGTCTCCCACATGTTGTGTGCCTGTTTCACAGTATGTTCCAGGTCTGAGCTTTGGCAGAGTAAGACAGATATATTGCAACTTTGATTTAATATAGATCTCATCCGTCAAAATCAACCCTTGAAACTTTTAAATGCTGCAGGGTAAGCAGAAGGACTATTCTGTAAAAGATCCAAATCAGCTGACATATTCAGTGGTGTTAAGACACACACCAAAAAAAAAGCCCCCCAAACCCCTTTTTCTGAGTATCAGAAAAACTGGAATTCTAGATTAATTGACCAGACAGAACTAAAGAATTGGATCACCTGTGAGTTGCTATTCAACTTCTGTCACAGTAATGGCTATAGAGTTTCCACTGGAAAAAAAATACTTGACATACTGCAGAAATGGTTTGATATGAAAACCTAGAGAGAAAATGTAATTTGAAGTGATTTAGTCTGAATGTACAGTGGCAGGAATGCAGGTTCTTGAGATTCTTTAGATCTGGCAGATTTGTATGACACTAATGATTTTCTCCTGTGGCTGATGGTCATTTCTTCTTTGTACCTTTTCCTTCCTTCCTTTCTTTTATCTGTGCGTGTATTCAATAAAAAAACCAGAAAAAATACAGAAGCTTGGAAGGAACAGATACAGGTACAACTTGGGCCTGTGAATGGCTGGCAAGTGTCAGTTGATTTCCTCCAAATTTATTTTCTCTCTCAGCCTCTGATGTTCACTCCAGATTTGGCATGATAGGCTTGTCTCCTTATGTTCTGAGTCAAGACTTTTTCCTTAAACGATAGCTTCAAGGGAGAATTTCTCTGCTTGTACTGGCCTCCAGATGTTCTTTTACAACAAGCAAACAAGATGCAAGAGAGAAGCTTGGGGGACCTCAGAGTGTATAAGGTAGAGGGAGATTATGATGCTTTGTGAGTTTAAAAGTAAATACCAGTTAACCTAAACTATTTAATAAAAAAAAAATTAGATTCTTGAAAACAAAAAACCCCAAACCACTCAGAAGAAAACTGCACTTTTACCTTAAAGTAGTGGGAAGAATCATTGCATATTGCAGATTAGAGCAAGTACTCAAAATATACAGAATTTGCTTATTCACATAGATGAACTTTACAGAAGGTCCTTTCGACAATGGTGGCTGTATTGTTTGAACACATAAGAGTGACGAAATAAGAGTCATTACACAAATAAGCACATTTTCAAATATTTTTAAAATCCTCCAGCATGATTTAGCAACCATATTTTAATGTGTTTATTTTATAAAGAATAAAGTTTATGTTACTGATTCTTACTATTTCTAGGGTCAAAATTTAACTTGTGGCAATAAAACATTTTTTTTTCTTTAATTTAAGAAGTTCTTATGGAACAAATATTATGTTTTAAAACTAGGTTTACCTTGGGATGCTGAGAGAGCAAGAACTTAAAAAAAAAATGTCTGTGGGACCTTAATAGGGATAATTATTATAATTATAAATAGGGGCAAGATAAACTAAACAACAATAAGCAGGAGTAAACCAAACCTCTGAGTGAGGTGAAGCAGTAGAAAGTGGAGTGGTAGGACTGTGAGGCTGATGAAGTTCAAACCAGGAGATGCCACAAATGGTCTTTCAAACACACAATCCTTCATAAAACTTCTGTTACCAAAAGTGGGTGGTAGGTTTTATTATCAGACCTTTGTGTTCAGGTTCTCACCTCCACAAGAACATACAGTGCAGCTTAAGGCAAAGGGTGAAGAATGTGAACGCATTATACCTGCTGATGGAATCGCAAACTTCACCTCCTAAAACACGAAGGCATTTCTGTATTTCTTTTTGCAGGTATTGATCCATCCCTGAGAGACCTGATGCACCCTGTAAAGATCTCAAGGCAGAAGGATAAAACTTTGCCAAACAGCAAGTCAGAAATAAATCTAGCGAAAAAGAAGTGTGCATGTATTTCAGGGGAAAAATAGCAACACATCCTTCGTGTGCAGTAATGTGTCCACAGAAAATAAGAACAACTAAATCAACTCCTGCGTGGAGAATATTTTATAGAAATTAGATTATAAAAACTGGTCGTACACTGAAATTCTATTCATTTCTTCATTGCTTATTCATATTGCTTGGCAGTTACCACCTGATGAATATAACGACATAGCTTAATGTCCCCCTGCAACCTGACTCCCTCCCTTTTTTAAAATCAGCACTTACCTTGCATTCCAAGAACATAATTTCCCACTGAATATAATTATTTTCAATAAAAAAACCCCAAACAAACTGCAGACAAGCAACTCTTTTGTAGGAGAGAATCAAAACAACCTACAAACGCATTAAACTAACGCTAACATTATTTTCCTACCTATGTCCATGAAGACAACCCTTCCACAGCTGGATAGCTCCACTGGCAATGGGCTAATTACTACTGCTTCCCAACCCAGTTCTTTGGGGTTTCTCAGATAACGATTATAACCAATCTTTCTCAGCACTGACTAAAATGAACATTTAGGTATAAATCTTCATAAATGATCCCTGACATTGCCAGCTGAAACAGAGCAGCTGCAAACCCTGATAGCCAGGCATGTAAGTACTTATTTGCTCGCAGAAATCACCTAGTTATTACCAACTTTTTTATTTATCATATTATAGTAGCCATCCAGAGCATGTAAGTGAGATCGTGATCCCATTAGGCAAAGCCTTGTACATAACTCATTCAAAAGACTGTCTGCCCCAGAGTAATATATAAAGTAAACAACTAAGATTGAAAATACGGCGAATTTCTACAGCTAACCCAGGATGCTGTAGAAACAACAGCTAACCCAGGAACTGAGTCATATTTTTGAAGTCCTGGTCCAGTGGCTCAGCCACAAAGCCTAGCCTTGCCACAGCCTAGTCTAGCCAAAGCCTAGTCAGCCACAAAGCCTCTAGTCATTGCCATTGCTATCTCCAGTTGGTTCAAAGAGTAAAGCTGCCCCTGTAATGCCAGAAACTGGAATCAGGTGAGCTTGTGGACCCCTAAAAAGTTCCTCATTCACTAAAAGCAGTTGGTGCATTTTAAGAAGTGATTACTACCTGTAAGCAAACAGTATTTGTAAGACCCAAACACCGATTAATATAGAATTTCAGATGTTCCCTTTGGAAATGACAAAAGCTTTTATCTATGTGTTTTCTTGGTGAAGGAAAGGAAAGGAGAAATGGTGTGCAGAGGGTGAGAGCCAGAGATGTGGCTTTTGCAGGTGTGGATGGATGCATGCACTTGTTTCTACTCACTGACCTTAAAAGAGTAAGGGCTGGATTCTTCCCATGGGACCAAACAGTCTACCCTCAAATGCCAGAGAAGGAAGACAGGATGCCCCTATCCTCAGACCTTCTCACAAGAAGGGAAAAGCTGAGAAGTGTCCACCATCTCCCGTCTAGTCCCCTGACCCCCTGGAACACACTGTACTGTCAGAACATTTGCAGCTCAGGGAGTGCTGACTTCGAGATGAGCTGCATCTCCTGGCTGGACAACACCAAGTGAAGCTGGACCCCAAAGAAAATTGTACATAGAAAAGGTTTGAGGACTTCATGTCAGCAAGCCCAGGCTCCAGCAGATGCATTTACTGCTCAAATATTCAACAGAGCTATGTTAGCAAGGTAGTGGCCGAGGCAGCAGTAAAAAGAAGCTGAACTCTCATCTCGGATGGGTGCACGGCACAAGAAAACATCCTGAAAGGAAAGGCTGCTTTTTACCAAATGTACTCAAAGTGGTGTGTCTATTCAGACAGTGGGCTGAGAAGGGACACAATTATTTATTAAATGATGGGCTTACCTTACCTTGCAGGTGTTTACTGGCAGACTTGCTGCATGCATTATCTATTATTTATTTACTTTGCTATTTCACTAGCCGCGTTCACGCTGCAAAAAGTGTTGTGGTCTCTGATGATCCTTTTATGGTTTTCATGCCCTGTATTGTACCGCAGCTTGGATCACAAAATAGAAACATGATAGATGTGCCTCTGGGGGAAGAAACCTACCTCCGTGGAACTGCTCAGGTGACAAGAAGACCAGATTCTCTCTGCTCTGTCTAAGATGACATGAATGTGCTAGATGCTCCCCACTGACCCTGTCATGACCAGGAGACTTTTAAACTTGGAGCTGAAATGGTAGGACCTGCCTCATAACACTGTTCCTTACAGGTACACTCTGTACCTGACAGCCTGAAATAGGTGACGGGGAGCTTCAGCTAGGGAAGACTGCATAAAATGTAGTGTTGAAGGCAAGAACCATGGTAAGATGCTGCAAGGCCACAAACTTGTTTTGATGTCCTCCGCACCTGCTGCAGAATGGAACCTGAGCTCTAGAACCACAATGGCGCATTTGTACAGAAAACAAGTTCAGCTTTCCTTGCTGGTGAATCAGCCTGTCAGACTCCCTGATACCTAAGGTCATAAAGACATTCACACTCTCTACTTTGGGCACCTGACCCAGTGAAATTAAACCAAGAAGAGACAGAAACATTACATTACCTTCCTAGTCAAGGGAGAGCTAGGCATCTCAAAGATGTCTACCCAGAACTGACAAATGGTCAAAGCAATCAGATTTCCCTAGGGCCTAACGCAGACAGGCTGATTGTGCTTTACTGAAAATAATCCACTGGCCTAAAAGCTGTATTTCTCTCCCAAAATCATTACTTTTTATCAATAATATGAATGTCCTTAAAACTGTCAATGCTGACTAAAACCTGAGGTCACAGCAATTTTGCCAAGGTTTGTAATATTCCCAGGGATCTGCAGGCATTAATACAGAGAAGGCTCATTAATGCAGAGATTAAGATTCAACTCAAATGCTTTCCTAGCTCCTGGCAAGCACCCAAAGTCCTCAAAGAACATGTTCTTATGATAGACTTCATAGCAACCTTAACTGCTGAAGGACTTTCAGGCTGGCTACACAAAAGAAACAACAGAAACACTTCCTGAAGAAACTAGCTTGCATTTGAAATTAAATGCTTTCCCCATTCAGAAAGGCAAATGTCAAAGCAAACAGTGATGTTCTGGGCACTGAAATATGGACACGAAGAAATTCACTCAGACCAAATCAGAGCAGTGGTTCTCTGACTGCATGTGTAAGGACAACCTGCAGCAAGAGCACCCTGATCCCTCATTAAACACTGTAAGCCACTACTGTAATACAAATAAATCATCTGTTGACAAACATTTGCATCTTTAATGCAAACTAACTGAACTGGTTTTAGAAAATATTTTGGGATTTTATCTATCATAAAAGCAACACTAACCCTTGTTGCACAAAACTCGTTGCATTTACATGTAGTACCTATGTTACATACATCAGACATAGAAATCCAGTAATTGCAAAAAATTAGAAATGACAGGCAGAAGAAAAAGCAAACTGGAGACAAAAAAGAGCAAGGAAAGGAATAAGTGAAAATGACAAGGAAAAAAAAAATTTAGGGGAATGATGCCCCTAAATCTCTCCTGTTTGAGAGAAAACGATCCAGCAGATAGTGGGTGCCTAGATACACACTATCAGCAATACATCAAATTTTGGGCTGATCACACACCTCAGTCTTATACAAGA
>WAAD01024158.1:0-23809 GCA_013389945.1 Fregata magnificens | reverse complement strand
AGCATGAGAACTGTTGAATTTGAATGTACTCTGCACCTTGCTCATTTGAACTTCAGGACAGCTGCCTCATTTCCAGTCTCCCATGACAACTTTACTGACCCAAATGGACCAGGATTACTGTCCTCTTGTTCTGGGGGACTCTTCTGCAATAGGGCAAGAGCAATTTGAGAACTGCATGCAATACAGACTGCAGCAAGGAAATGTTAACTCTATCTAGATGAAGGAAATCTGCTTTCCTTTCCCTATATCCCTCATACTTACTTTTGTCCCCATACTCTGCAGTCTCTGTATTTCATCTCACTTAAAATATAATAACCTCTCTCTGTTACAAGCAGTTGCTTAAGTACCCCTGGGAGCAGACCAGTCTTCTGCTGGCTACAATGCATAGAACTGAATGGGAGGAAATGAACTTCAGGTGGTGAAACAGCTTCTGCTATAAACTTATGGGAACCAGTTCCTGAGATACCCCTATCTGATTTAAAAGCCCTTTCATAAAGATATCAATCTAACATTTTTAAACAGATCTTCTCATTCATCCCTGAATTAAGAATAAAAGCAATCTGATAAAAAATACATAGGCTACATGCCATAGCAGAAGTAGTAATTCACTGGCTTCGAAATATAGTTCTAGAAACATTACAAAGATGAGGACCGTGTGTCATCACAAACAAAAAAAAAAAGGCAGTTTTTAACAGACACTCTTCAGTTCAGAATAGGCTCCACGTTTCATCCTCAATTATCAGTTCATAAATCTAGAATTTCTTAGCTGCTAGCAGATGGGTGAAGGTCACCAAACAAGGACCTCATAAAATTAGTGCGATTTAGAAAATTAACAACAATCTGAACTAATTTCTTTCCACAGTGCACTGGATTTTCCAGAGCCCTTCCCCTTTAGCAAGGGCCAGTAGAAAACTAAAACCCAGAAACAGCCAAAAAAGAAATTCCCTTTCAGCCGCCAAGATGGATTATCTGCAAATAAACTTTGATATATTTTCCTTATGGATTAAATTAAATAGTTGATAATGATATCCTGCACTTACATATAGCCTTTCAAAGTTTCAAGTATTCAAATGTAATTCAAGCTTTAGGAGGGTTGGGGAGGGACCATGAATTTACAACTAAAGTAGCTCAACCACATTCCCCATCAAAGGAATCAGAACTCCTTCAGGAACTACCAGGAAAAGCCAATATCCAAACTCACCAACCTAGCAAGCCTTGCTCTCCCATAGAAAATCGTAATACACGAGTACCTTGATTCCTCACTGCCAGAACATCCCTCCTTTGATTTCTATCGAACGGCGAATGGCAACGCACACCTCAGCATCCTCACAACTTAAGTTCTTATGTGAGGTTGACAGGAGTAAACTCTTAAAAAAAATTAGTAAATAAGGATCATAAATCCTTATTTTGACATCTCCCTATATGCAGTTTACTATCAAGAGAATTCTTCCCCCATTTTCAAACTGAAAAAAGATGTTTTAATTCCATTTCATCCTAAAATAATTAGGAAATTCTACTCTGCAAGACAGAATGAAACAAAAATAACGTGACAAAAAGCAAGTTTCCCATCATATTACCCACTCATGCATACACACTGACAGTCTTTTGTTCATAATGATTCACCATAATACATTTTTTTCACATAATATAGCATGAAAAGAACGTCTGCTTTTAACATCCCAAGTATATATGAAACACCCTCTGTCTTTTGCCTGTTTTTCTGTCCTTACCTTCTTTTCAGTAAACAAAGCAATCTTCCAGTCTGTCCTTATGAGACATTTCCTGTTATCTGCTGCCCATTTTCAAATTACAACTACAATGATTCTGACCTTATGGCTGAGAAAGTCTAGTCTGTGGGAATTACTTTTTGAGAAGGAAGAACATTTCTTCTATCATCCTCAAAAACCTCAGTTGCAAGGGTTTGGTTGAACACAACAAAATAATCACTTTTTGGACAGAATTCAAACATCAACAAGTTTAATTCAGAAATAAGATTTCTAAACATTTTTGAGTAAACGACAACAGCCTGCTAGAATGGAAGCAGNTCAGACATTGCTACTGCCATGATGGCACTGTTGCTTTAATGGGCATTAAATGGAGATGATGCAGACATCCAAAAATAAAGTTCAAGTACCCAGGCTGTGCTTGCATGGGCTGTGCCCTTAAGTGATCTGTGTTTATCAATGACAGATTGTCAAAGATGGGAATTAATAAAGGAAACCTACTGCTGTACTATACTGACCGAGTTCTGGTCTGGGAGACCTAACAGAGTCATCTTCTTTCTTTACCTATTCCCCAACAATTGCATTTAACTGGCACACAGAAAGCACGCTTATTTAAAGGAGGAGCGGGTAGCTTCTCCTGGGCTTTGTGTGCCTGGGAAGTGTCACAATGGTAGACTTGATATCCAAGCCAAAATATATTTATGTTACAGTTGATCAAATCAAAACTCAACTTGAGACCAAATATTACCTGCATCAAGCACCGCAAGGATGTCAGGTCACAGAAAATGGTTTGCCAAAACTTTTCATGACAGAAGTTAGAGTCTCAGAATACAAAGGGATGTGCAAAATCCTACTAAAGCTGTAAGTCAAATAAACTAAACAGTTCAGTTTTCCTGAACTGCATCCTGTATTCAATACCCATAGAACAAGAAACATTTTCCATTGACACATTTTAAGAGAATATGGATTTTTGACCAAACAAACTGTTTTAAATTTTTTTAATAATAAAATGTCTTTTTATATTGTCAAAAATATAATTTTTTTTCACCCACTACTTACTCCTCCATTGCAATAATGGAGCAATTTCATGCTTATGACAATGGTTAGTTGCCATTAAAATAATTGCAGCAATGTAGAATCACCACTTTTCCATGTTATGGACTAGAAAGTGGAAAAAAAAAAATTTAGACGGCAAATACTTCATCTCGTCACCAGAACAAGGGAAAATAAGATCAAAGTGTGACAACTGAAGTTCATTAGCTCTTTAGTGACGATTCATGAGACCGAGAAGAATTTATTGCCATTTCCCATCAGGGAACATGTTCTCTTTAACAAGAATTAGCAAAATCACTATTTTTTCCCCCACAAATTTAGCAGGCAGCCATGCAAAGCCAGAGAGCGGTCCTGTTTAACATAAAGATGGCCTTTTACACAGCCCTTTACTGATATGAACCGTACTTTTCCATTACACGTTAATTACCAAGGGTAATACAGATATCACCACAGGAGAGAGAAGACAGCTCTGCCTCCTCATTGCGATGATTTTCACTTTTTCACTTCCACCCTCCCAACCTGCCAACTCCCCAGTTCTCTGGGAGAAAATGTGTGATACTTTCATGGAGCTCAGCAAGCCAGGGACATGCAATCTTCATACAAGCTCTCATAAACCCAACTTCATTGACTTCAATAAAGCCAAAGTAATTTTCATCAGCTGAGGAACTGGTCTGACCTGTAGAGAACAGGCTATTGTGCACAACAAAAGCCCAAAGGCTGAAACACTGTGTAATCCAAGCGCCTAGACATATATGAGGTGAATTTCTAGCTCCTTTCAAATTTGCGACAAATTTCCATGGACTTCAGCATGGCAGGAACTTCCCTAGTGGCGGACTGGGGCTAATTCATTGGCATCATTGCAGTTACACTGACTTATTCCAGCTCAGGTCCTGTCCTTAAACTTATGTGGTTGCAGAGCATATATTCATGACCTAATCCATTATCACGGCATGGGGAAATGGAAGAAATGAAAGCACCACAAATGAAGATTTTATCACTTAAATACAATTGAGGGCTGTTATTCTTTATGTTTATTTCAGTTATCATTCATTTCTTACCTCACAGACACAAGCAAGCTATTGTTCAGCTTCAGTTCTCTCAGATTAGGTAGATAGGCACCTATGGGAAGAGAATAAAGAACCACTTTGCAGACCTGGGAATAAAGGAAACTTCTGACAATTACATGTCGAAGCATCTAATTTTACATGCATTTCTCACCTGTTTCTGCCAGATCTGTGCTGGACCTCTTCTAAGAAAATTAATGAGATTATTTCACTCAAAAAATATTTCACCCGTTGCATTTTTGCAACATGTACGTATTGTCTGCATGACTACCCAATTATAATTTTTGGAACCCCTCTCTGACAATTCTGACAGAGCATCCTTCCAGACAGACAACAACAGAAACTGGCTTGATGGGTGACTGTTTTCTCTGGTCTGATTCCCAACCCTTATTGACTATTAACCGAGTGATACTCTGAAGAGGTAAGGGATGCTTTAGAGTACAGCATTCCACGACCTCTGATTTCTACATAATGCTCTTGCTTCTCTCCTCGGAAATCTTTTTCTACCTATTTAATGGCAAGTAGTGATGGACTTATTGGATACACAGCTAAGTAGCACTTTTTCAAAATGTAATTTTGAGTCAAACAACAAAAGCATAATTTCCCATGTCACAACATCATCTTTTATAGTTCAAAGGTCCCCAAAACACTACTTAGGTTTTGCTAAGCATTGCCTTTTTTAAATTTTCTGCATGTGATCCATTGTTTACTATTCAATTGTACAAGTTTCATATCTATGAAAACCTCAGTATTCTGATGTTACTACTTTGATTAATGTTTTTTTCTATTCCCAATAGACATTTGCCTTTTTGGTTGCTTCTACAGGTATGTCTGAACCAAAATCATAGACCAAATCCCTCCAAGCTACAGAATAATTTGGATATAAGTTCAAGTCCCAGGAAACATTTGTTATTGACAACAGCAAACTTTTACCCTTTCCGACTACCAGAGTTTACCCATGGCTGGCGAGCATCCTCCAGTATAACATGCAACCATGTAGAGGTAATACCAACTTTAGACAAAGTGGATCATTGCTAAAACATTAAAATCTGTTCTCAGCAAATATTTTTATGAGTCGTCTGAGTAATGTCTCTCTGGCAAGAGTGATTTAGCACTGTGCAGAAGGACAGCATTCCAGCTCTTCACAAAGTATCAAAAGAAAAAACGAAAAAAAGAAATAAAAAAGAAAAACGGAGTGGGATCTCAAAAGCAAACAAAGGAGGTCATGTTGTTCATCCCACTTCCCCAAATAGAACAAGACCATTTATGGCAAAAACATTTTAATAAATCATGTTTTAGTAGAAGCATTATCTATATCTAATGCTATTTGGGAGTGATTATAATCCACATATTGATCTTCATGCTATACTGCAAATATTTAACTTCATGTCTTTGCAAAGCTCTTTAGAAAGTATTAAAAATTCAAAACACATTGTGCATTTTTTTAGCCTTACTTTTAATCATTTTCCATAATCCATAAAAATTGTAGTACAAATTGCAACACACCATCCTCATCCTGCAGGGCATACTTTCTCACATCAAACAAGTTTTATAAAGTATGGTAACAAAATAATTTGGAGTCCTGACAGAGGAGATACTACTGAGCAAAGACTTCCTCAGATATAATCCATGCACTAAGAAAATCCCCACAGAAAAAAATCAAAATCTAGATTAAAAAAAATTGCTATAATATTTCTGATAAGAAGCCTGAAGCACAGAGAGATTAAATGACTTCCCCCAAAGTGTTAAAGGAAAGAACAAGAAGGGTACAGTAGCCTCTCCAGTCCCAGCACAGCAGTGGGTAATACCCTTGCCACAGATTCAACCAGAGTTTAAAGGGTTACCAAGCAAAGGCTATTGCAAAGCATTACTAAGCAAATGGGTTTTAAAAACTAGTATTAAGCAGAAGATTTGAATGAGGAGTCAAGAAGACTAGCTCAAGAGAAATGGAGAGACTTGCTCAAGAAAAAGCTTTCCATTGAACGCATTTAGGATTGGTTCAGGAAAAAAACAACTATTCAAAGAGGCAGAGTGACAGGCTGATGATACAATTTTCACATCTGGTTATTTCATTATTGTAACGCAATCCTCCACCTCAGACATTTTATTGTCTTTTGGCACAATCTATCCCTGGGAACTTGTAGAGTGTTAAGCTCTAATGTGCTGTTTACTAGGCTGAAATAAAAGTATACTATGTGTAGTGGTGCAAAATTCTGCCAACAAGACTTCTGCAATATATTTCTTCAATTCTGCAGGTTCTTCCCTCCTTTAAGTTTTATATTCAATATGTAATTGTGCTTTGGTGCTAAGAATTCATTGTCCATTTGATTTTGCTGGTTTTTTATAGTCCTGATCCCTTATACATAGATTAGAGACTGGAAGATTAAGCTAAGAAGAGAAAATTGTAAAATGAAGATGTCAAAATAAGAGATCTATCCAAATGTAACAACATACTTCTAATTTACTTAATTTTAATGCCCATGGCATCTTTCCTGAGAGCAAGGACACAATTTATTCTTATATTAACATAAAAATACTCTAAAATATCAACAATATTAACTTCTAATATTCATTTTAAAAGTACAAACAATATATTCCTCATCCTGAAACTGCCTTCATACTGTGTAATTTCGATTTTTAAAAATGAGAAGGGTCCAGAAAAATGCTGATGACTGCCATACAAGGCTGAGAATTCAGAATGGTGAGCAAAGTTATCTCATCTGTCTACAATTCCCTTTCACTACATACCCTTTTTGTTATATGGCTCTGAAATTACTAACCACCAACAATGTCCTAGTGTTAAACTATTCTACTGTACTATCCCAGTGGAACAAAACTAAATGAAGAGCAGAAAGAAATCAAAGTGTAAGGTAGGTGAATAAAAGTGATACACGCACGCTCAACAACATTGCCTTAAGTGCTGCACTTCACAAGCAGGGTAGCAATGCAGATGTCTTTCTGAGCTGCCTTGGTACAGCAGGTGACATTTAGACAACTGACTAGGACTAAGGAACAGGCAAGATGCTGGTTTTATTATATTCTACAAGCTACAACACTTATATTTATAACACTTGTTATTTACATTATGATGCACTCTTTAGGTAGCATCATTTATCTTGTTTTTCTATTGTTAACAAAAAAGCATCGTGGCTTGATGCCTTCTGGAATATGGACTAGTGAAAAACATACACAAAAGAAATTACTGACAAATACTTGTGTTGGCATCAGGCAACCTACGTGTTTTGTTGATCCTACAGTACCAAACAGGCATGTGAACACAGGCTGCACTCTTCTAGAAAGAGCAACCTGATACGTAAATTAAACAGGCTATTTAATTCACTTAAGCTGTGTTTGATCAAGTAAGATACATCACCTTGATGTTATTTCCATGCATGCCCTAAATGCACATTTTTTGCACATTTCTGGGGTGAATTGGGCAATGCAACTGGAGATAAGACTGCAGCACTTGCAGGCAAACCCAAGCTAGCTGCAGTCTAGCTACCCGAGATGAGAATCTCACAAAAAACCACATCAGTGCAGGGTTTAACATAAGCTCACTGCCCCAGTATGTACTTGTGACTCCTGGAGAGCCTGCCCAACCCCTGCTGCAGCAGGTGCTGTGGCACCTTCTCAGTGAGGCTTGTCAGTATCAGCTAAACCAAGACCAGCGTGGGCAGGGATGCACATGCCAGACTCACACCTCCAGCCTCCGCGCTGGCTTCCTCACCGCGCAAGCACCTGCCACTGTGACGCTGGCTGCCGACAAACATCTCCCAGCTTCGCATCAGGAATACTGACAAATAGAGCAAGAGGAGAGACAATGACCCTGTGTGAAAAATAACACGTGCCTACGTGTTACGAACGTGCCTACGAAACTTTAGCAGACCTTTTCCTTGATAAAAAGCGTGCAAGGGAAGCGGCAGCCTCCAGACACGTAATCAACTTAGCCTGGCCACCAGCAGGCAACAATTCAATAAGTACCAGCGAACAGCACTGTGGGTAACTTGATTTGTAGCTATTAGAATCACTTAGAAATAAGACAACTATGTAGTGTCTTAAATGACTCTATCCCATCATTACTTTCAACAGGAATTTCTACGAGCCGGTCATGAATGCGGTCCCAGATCTGTCAGCAATCAAAACCGAAAGGATAAGCTAATGAAAAGGAAATAGTCCATCTGTTTGAGTATGAACTGAAGCCGACATGCAGCTGAAGAGTACAGAAGTCAAGTCCAAGGTCTGCAAAGCTGAATACAAGACTTGCCAGTGCAGTTCAGTGTTTCACCTGTCACTCAGCGAGGTGCACTGAAAACAAACAGCTAGAGACTTCAGCAATTACCCTGAGCTCTGCTAAAACTCAGATTCAAGCTCTGGCATGAAGCCTTTCCTTAATTTTAAAACTGATGATATGAAAATATTTTGTTTTTGGTCTTTTTGTGGTTTAGCCCATACCCTGTCCCTAAGAAACGTAACTGTTCCTCCCCATCATGTCACACCATTGTGTAGAGGCTGACCTGACAAACTGGGAAAGGTTAGCAGGATGGCGCTTTAAAGTTTAGCACATCCCAAAGTGGAATGCTCATAAGAAAAACCTCAAGCAACATGTTTTAAATCACTCTGGAAATCTTGCTAAAGGAGACGTAGGCCCTCAGTGCTTGTGTTACAGTCTGTGTATGGCTGCGAACATTAAAACATTTCTCAAGTGGAAATTGTGGTGTAAATTTGGGATTCAAGTGCTGCAAGGTTCCAGGTGACCCAGCGTTATGTACAGTCTAGTAACTTCCAACTCTTTTACCTGGCCATTTAATAGCTTGCACGGCCTATTTTGTCTTTACACATAAAAACAGTTAAAACAATATTGTTTACTGAGTGCGAACTGATCATCCAAACAAATAAGTCCTTGATGATAAAGATGCTTTTACCCACCTTCTGCAACTGAGGAGCACAGTGAGAGCAAGGTTAAGTGATTTAGTATATTTACAAAGAAAGCTAAGTAGCCAGGTTTGGAATGCAAACAGAAACACCAAATTGCAGAGCAGTCCAGGCTGGAGGGGACAGCTGGAGGTCTTGAGCCCAGCCTTGTGCTCAGAGCCAGGTCTTCTGTGAGATCAGACCAGGGTGCTCAGGGCTTCACCTAGCTGGATCTTGAAACCCTCCAAGGATGGAGACTCCAAACCTCTCTGGATAACCCTATTGCTTGACTGTCCTAATGGTGGAAAAGCTTTTCCTTCTGTCACACTGGAACTTCTGTCATTCCAGCTGGTCTGGTTCTTACCCTACTCCTTCCCTCAGGCTATTTATCCAGACCCCTGAGACTAAAGACCAGGTCAGCAGCACATAGTTTCAGGGGCAGGCAGCCAGTGAGGAGCATGCAATGAGCCCGACACCTTCAACAGCAGCCGTGCTTACACCATTCACATTGAAGGTGCAAACTGTCCAGCAAAAATTAAAATTAAATTTAAAAATTTAAGCCTTACTCCATGTGCCTAAAAATCAGCTGTCATGTGAAAAACAACTGCAAGGAACTGATGATCACTGGAAGCATTAAGTGGCAAACTTTCTGCCCTAGTCACCTGCTGACATTTGCAAAGAGATTTTCACAGGAAGGAAATTCAGAAATGCATTAAAAAAAAAAAAAAAGACAGAAGGAAATCCAGGATGGTCTTGACATTCTATTATTCTCAAAAGCAGTGGGGACCTGCAGCTGCTGGTTTTTATAGCCCTCAAGGGCCAACTCTTGGTGCAAACGGTGAGACATAAACAAGATGGAAGTTGTTTGCAACATGGGAATAGTGCTCTGTATTTTGTAAAAGTTGCAAAAGCCTAACTACGGGGAGCAGAAAGGGATTTATTCCAGTAATGGAAAGAAAAGGGAAGTACAGAGTGAAAAAGGTGAAACATTTTGCTAGCTTGTTACAGCTAATGTAAAATGGCATAGGAATGGGAGCACCACTTTCAAGCATTGAAGAAATGGCATAATGAGATTTTCTTACCAACTGGAGGAAACATGACTGAATAGATTATGATCTCTGAAAGAAACAGATGTAATTTACCTTAAATTATCAAGTCCCTATCAGAAAGAGACCTATTTATGAAATAAACAGAATAACCAATACAAAGTGGCTATATAATTCAAGACAAAAGCCCCCTTCACTGTACTTGCTTAACTATTCTTGACAAATAGACATCAAAAGACCCACTAAAGCTAATCAGCTGTTACATTATAGTCACTTGCACAAGAAAATGAACTGCTTGGCTGAAAATATCAGCACCCACTTTTGGGGACATGACTCCTTTTGGCACAGAAAATATTACCCTGCAGTAGTTACTCTGCTTCAGCGTAGCAGAAGATGACTTGGTTGTGATGGGAATCCACATGACAGAAAATGACTGCCAGTACTGGAAAAAAGGAAGGTTTCATATTCTCAGTGTTAACTCTGCTACAGAGGGAATTCCTTTGGTACTTCCTTACTTCCCCAGTGTAGTGATGATGACATAGAAACGAACTACAAGCATTAGGGCTGTTTGGGACTCATAAAAATGATGTATCTATAGGACCTTCCTCAAGCACATCATCCAGTACAGTTCGATGAGGCAGTACAGGATGCAAACACAGGCTGCTGGCAGCATGAGCAGCCTAATACCACTAGCAATTTCTCAGCCACAGGGGAATCTTACAGTGGAGAGAAACTGAACTTTGGCTACTATTTTGCTAGAGTAGTGTCAAGTACTCTAGAGAGCAAGGTAATGCTCATTCAGGGCCTAGAGGCATGTCATTCAAGATGAATTTGTTTAAACTAATTGGCTTTAGACAGAAGTGGTGTCACCCATCCCACTGCCATAGCTTTCAGTCCTATTTAGAGCCTCACAGAAGAAAACAGACATCAAGGAGTGAGAGGTACGAGGGAGATCATGTTTCAAGAGCTCTTGAGCAGGACAGTACTTCACACTGGCTGTTGGTTTCTGAGTCCCCAGTCCTGCTTCAAGACACGATAAAGGAAAATTTGAGACAGTGAGCAGAAGATAAAGTGTTTTCTTACCAAAGTTTCCCAAGCTGTTCTCTCTTGTATCTACTCGCATCTCTAGGGCCTTCACTTGCCGCAGATCATCTACCCCTGTCAAAACTTTCTGTAAAGATAAGCAGAGATATATGTGTACTCTCATGCAATAAACCAGATGACACAGGACCAAAAACGTGTAGAAAGGCTTTCAACCAGCGCTTTGTCAACATATACTCCAGGTCAAAATGGCTAGATGTGCTATCACATTGAAATAGATTTAGTATTCAAAGATCTTTCTTCCTCGTAGCTCCGAATTATTGCAGTCTCACATAACTTCTACATTGCTTAAAGAGTCAAGGCTGAGGGTTACATTCAAGCTGCAAATCAACAACAGACCTACATGCCAATTAACTTCATTTAAACAGTATGTCCATGCTTTAAGATTTGCATAAGTCTTGTACTAATCCTCAGCAGATAGGAAGTGTTACACTTAAGTGTCACCTGTAATCAAAAAGGCACTAGGTAGTAAAACTCAACAAAACACACTGTTTAGCCTTTTAACCCAAAACTATGAAAAGGAAACAGGATTTTAGCTCAAGCAGCTCACTTTTCTGAAAGGAGACAACACTAATTACAAGAATTACAAATTCCTTTGAAAAGATCTAGGCAATGCAAATAGAAGCCTCCAAAATCTTTCATTATTTTTGCAAAACCTTAGTAATAGGATCAACCACTGCATTAAGCGAGGGGGCGTGTGTGAATGCAGGATCTTTCCTATCTTATCATAGAATCTTTCCTAATGCCCTAAAGTCTGTGTTGATACTTACATGTAGATTTTACCTTGGCAGAGGTAAGCAGGAGGACAGAAACAAGCAGAAGCTATATGCAGAGGAGAGAGGGAAGCTCTAGGACAGCCAGGGAAAACTACAGCGAGGAAGTCCTAAGATGCCAGGCTGCAATTCCACAGGCAGCTGAAGCAATCTCACGTTACCACTGCTCTCATCCCCTGTTCCCTCCTGCTATGACCCAGCTCCTCTCTCCCCAGCTTCCCTCATCCAGGCTATATGTCCTGCCACCTCCTCTGCATCAGCTTTGGGTGCTTAGTGGATCCTTCCCTGCATGAATTCAACAAAACAGACCAGGAAGGAACTGTATCCTTTCTTCCTGATGGGTTAGTGTTCATGAGGGGTCTGAAACTCTCCTTGAGAGATGAGAAACAAGGCTTTTGTGTCACAATAACTGCCTGAAAGAGTTGATGCTATGCATAGTGATACAACTGCTAAATTTTCACCTTTCTGTGTCAAAAATATTAGGATGTGGGGCTAAAAAAGTCCACTTCAAAGAAATGGCTGACCCTGGCATCAGTGTCTCCTCCTCAGTTATGCAATCAACAGCATGGGTTGAAAGAAGTATTGTCACCTGCCTTTTGCCCCTCTAAGATGAAGGCAGAAGTCATTCAACAACCTCCACATACAGGAGACAAGTTTTCTTACTATTAAAAAGGTACAACTTTCTTTAGTTGGTTTAATAAGGGGGAAAGTATTCATTAGAAGGGAAATGTGTAGGACCACCTCTGTTTATGAGTTTTGGGAAGAAAAAATAACCACAAGAACATCCAGTTCATTTTGCAGGGAAAAACGGTGGTTGCGACATTCCTGCTCATCAAGTAAAATTTGTATTGTGCACAAGCAAATGCAATTTCATTCACTCTGATGGTTCCACATCCTCTTACAAAGGACCAAACATAGTCCGAGTGTAACTAAGATGACAGTTTAAAAGGGCATGGTTTCCTGAAAAGGCTGAGCACACCTCCTTGAAAAACTGCCTCCCTTTGTATGGTCTTGACTTGGACTGCTAAGAAACAGAATTATCCAAAATCTTCAACTGCTTTTGAATTGTCTTTAAACATTGTGTTTAAAATTATTTTTAATCTTATTTTTTTAAGCTGTTATTTTAAGCAGGCTGAGCCTAAGAAAGCTTCTAGACTTTCTTGCCTCCCCACTAGAGCATGAGAAACAAAGATCTAAGGTGAAAACTTGGGAGACCCCAATGGCATCCAGAAATTTACTTTCTATCCCCAGATGCAGCCACCACAAAAATGGTTTTGCTCCTGCAACAAAGGCAAGCTTACCAACTACAGCCTGCTTTCTCCTGCAAGTAAACACAAGATCCCTCACTGCAAGACACATTTTGCAGTAATCCTTTTCAGCAGATGACACTGTCTGTCATATAGCATGAGAGTACGTGAGAAACAAGAGCTAGCTGACGTCCTGGCACACAACCACACACTCGGATTGCTGGACTTGGACACAAGCTTATTGTCATTAAAGGAAGCTTCTTCTGAAAAATACCTCCCCCTTCCCATCAAAATAGTCTTAAGAGCCTACATCATTAAGAGACAGAATAGGAAGAGGTCTCAGAACAAGTAATAAGCTTAGGGTCATACACTTTGTCAGTAGAGTAGCAGAAGGTCCCGGCACCACAAGGAGCCTTGGCCTTTCTCCTTTGCTGTCTGCAAGTTCCCTGCATGCTGTCCTTCCCCCTGCTGTATTCTAGACAGCATCCTTTCACAGTTCTGCTCCTTGATCTCCTCTTCCGAAATCCAAGCATAAAAGCTGCATAGAGTTATATTCTGTCCTCTTCTAAGGTTCCCTATTCCTTTTCCTCATATCAGGGATTACCAGCATGCTTCTTTGCCCTCCTTTTCCTCTTCCAGATCCACCATTTGTACTTCTTCCCTTGTCTGAGAGATGAGCTGCTTAGCACATCTGTATTTTGTACTGCAACAGGCAGAGCTGTGGCTACAGTGCTGGAAAGGGTTATTGGCTGCCATTACCAGCTCTTTGAACTATAGTTAGCTGCCTTGAAGCTTGTGCTAACCAGATGTGACAGACTCCATGTGTTCTCAGTCCCCACCTTCCCGTTCTGCTTTTCCAAGAGTCTCTGTGAAAATTGCTGTCCTTCCATCTGCTAATGCTGAGGAGATGCTTGGAGAATTTGGAACCAATTGGCTGTGGGATGCAAAAGCTATCGTACTACATGAAGAAAACGAGAAACGCTCCTGAGTTGAGGATATGAGCTCATTTAAAGTCACTAGAAGCACAGAGACCCCAGGTGTTGACTGCAAGCTAGTTAGCAAGCAAAACGCCAGGGCGGCAGTTCAAGAGAAGGGTACGTGGTGAACGGTTCCTGTGGAAGATAGTTAGGACACTCCTACTCCCCAGACACCTTTCTTGGCATACTGGTGCAGCTGGAAGTGTGATACGTCTCATGTGTCACAGCTAAAATTCTGGCACCAGGAATGGGGGAGATTTAGGGAAGGACGTGGAAAGATTTAAAATAAAGATGACACATATCTAGCAGGATCTCCCTTTTATGTTGTTGTTTAACTTCAAAGCAGAGGAACCTTCATCAAAATTTGAAAGGAGGGATATTTTAGGAAGAATTTTGCTGCTATTGGGTAGCAAAAGAAAAAGAAAAATCATGGCCAAACACACTGAAGGGATCATCAGCTTGGACAGAGAAATGTCTGGCACCACGTGTGTAGAAGTGATGCTAAGGCGCTCTGCATCTCTTCCTTCCTAGGGCCATGCCAGGTCTAGGACAGGCTCCTGCCCTAATTCAGAGGTGTCCCACTGTGGCTTCAGGTAATGACTGCCTGCCCACAGCTCAAAGGGCTGTTTGGACAGCCAGGGACGGAAGGTCTCTCTGCCTGTGCCTCAGAAATGCTTACAGACATGAAGGTGCTGTGCCATCTAGGGATTTCTTTGGCTGTTTACAGCTGCTCAGCCTCAACATAAAGCAGACAAAAAGGGACCAAGGATCTGTTCTAGGCAAAGAGTCAGATATACTCAGAGTTACTTTACATCAAAAAGATACCTTGAAAAAACTAACTATAATTTCAGGCTGACTGTTCATGTCCAGAGAGGATTCTGCTTGCCACTCATCTACTGCCCAGCGAGGCAGGTATCAGCTAGATAGAGAAGGAAGATGTTTTCTGAAGAATCAAACATCAAAATCTTTCTGGCACATGACGTTCAAGAAGATGGCCTGACTGCTTGATCCTGGGCAGCAAGTGTTATACTCCACCCTAAATTTGTTTATTTGAAAGGATAAATTTCCATGGTAAAGCACTGCACAATTCTTTGAAGATGAGTAAAAGATAAATAAAGCAAAGATGGATAAAGTTTGCCTTACATTTTTGTACCTCCTTCAAAATAGGAGTAAAACTATTTTCCATGAGATCATGCAGAAGCTATTGGTAAATAATTTAGCCAGTATTTTAAGAGGCAACTCCATGATGGCTCACAAACCATTCCGATCATGCAAAATGTCTGGCCAATATCTAACTGGAGAGCGTGAACTAGTTTGGAAGGCTTCTCCTCTGACTGACAAGAAGAGCCAATAAGTATTCTGTAAAAAATTGCAAGTGAAAAATACTTCAGTGCTTGCAGAGCTTCCCAACTGGCAGAACAGTCACCTGGGGATGCTGGGAAATCCAGTTCAAGTCCCACTTGCAGCTCTCTGTAAATCCCTTAATTGGCAAATAATATCTGTTCAATTAAAGCTGGTGTATACAACTGATTTCTTCTCTCTTCCCTAGATTTTTCACATACTCTAAGAAAAGTAGATATGTTGATGAAGAGCATGTTGTGTGCAGCTGTCAGAGAAGCATTTCCAGCTGTGCATTTATTTTGCTGATCCTGGTTAATTTGGCTAAGACAGGAATTCCTGAGTGGTGAGCTTATTTTCTTTTAATACTACACCTGTATGCAAATACTAGATTCATGTCCATTCACGTGTTCATTGCTTTTTGCAGGGATTTTATTTCAAATTCCCAACTCAAGTATAATCTCTCCCTGCACAAAAAAATTAATATTGCTACAAGTATGACAAAATATTTCTTCTGAGAAGAAAATTACTAGAACGTTAACAAGGTTTTGAGTGATTTTATGTCAAGGGGTTTTCAATGAGAGGGAACAGAACCTCCCTGTGGTTCCATATGCAGTCTTCCTTTCAAAATGGCTACATGCTGCAGATGCCCATAATTACAATATTTAGCTGTATTTTCGGCATATAATACAAATACATTCTTCTCTCAGCTTAGATGAAGAGATCAGCTAGGTGTTCAATCTGTGATAAAGAGAGATCTTATTGGCTTGTATGGAAAGTGTAGATGAGGGCAATAATTATGAAATTTAAGTGGTGGTGGATGCATTAGTAAAAATGTCTTTATTCTTGTGCCGAAGCCTCCAAGTCATGCCAACAGATCTACGTGGATAGGCCCCTGCCTAGTCTTGCCATCTCCAGTTCAGCTCCACCCTGATTCGTGCTAGGGATTCACAGTACTGACACCTCTTTTAAAACCAGTATTAAGGGGCTGATGCTGCAAGTTGCTGGGAGATCACCTAGTTATCACAAACTTCAAAGGGCACTTGGGGCACCAGAAACTATATGGGAGGTTTGCTGATCTCCCAGAAGTAGCCTGTATCATTTCTGTAGGAGGAAACAAGCTCAATTTTAACTATGTGCTGAATTAACATGCAGGTCAGGAGTGGACAGGATAGTAGACATTCTTACATCAATTTTTGCTTTAGATTTGTTTTAAGGATTTACTTTTCCTCACCTAGATATAAAAAAGTCATTCTCCAATATTAATTCTTTTTCCTATCTAGCAATTAGGTGCATAGTAAGTAGCTACAATCATTTCTCCATATTGTGTCACTGAACATGCAAAACTCGACTGTAATCTGCTATTTTATGTTAGCTAAGCAGCTGTGACTGTATGCAAATGAAAATCTGGGTTTTTTTCATATAAAGGCATGCATATGTGCGTGTATGCATATAAATACAAAGATTCCTGATGTGACAATTTGAATGTAAAATATCAGAAGCCTAAGTAGCAAAATGAACACTAATATAACAACTACAAGCCTTCACTGTAGTAAAGGCATTAGTGTTAGGATAAGAACATATAAAAGGAAAGCTCTGAAACTAAATGAGGCTTTGTAATTTTTTTCCTGTCCACAGTATTATGTTTACTACTATCTGTTACCTTGAGCAATCCGATCTAACTTTGAAACTAGCTGAGCAGAAAATCGAACTGGAAGACCTCCAGAGGTCCCTTCAAACCTTTTTTAAAATTATTATTTTTTAAATGATTATACAATTTTAATGAAGCAGATCCAGATTCAGTCAGTTACTTCCATCTCCTTGACTCCACTTAATTTATTGAGACTTTGCACTTGCTTCCTTGATCTCCAGTTTTTCTCTCAAACCCATTTAGCTTACAACTGAGAGGAAAACTTTCTGCCAAGGAAAAAAGGAAACGATTGAGTCATTTCAGCAAGAATCCAATCTGTTGTTCCAGGACCCTCCAGGATTTTCTTCTCCCCATGAGGATGAGTGCATACCATATGAAATACACCCTAACCTCCTGAGCAACAAAACTGAATACTACTTCCGAACATGTGTTCCTAAGTTTAGAAAACAAGATTAATTGGAGCAGGATCAATAAATAGTGAAATAAAAAAAATACTTCCTTTCTTCTCTAAAGATCACGCACAAACATTATTAGTTTTTGATAACATGACAATATCTGGAACACATTTGACCTTATAAAATGAGTTTTTTCTGAGAAGTGGAATGCTTTTTGTGGAAGTCAGGAAAAGATCCTTTGCAAACAGTGGGGAGGGGATGGGGGTTAATAGAAAAAAATAAAAATCTGATTAAAGACAGGTGGAGCCCTTAATTTCGGTTCCTCCACACTTAATGAGAAATCTGTGCCACAGCCCTAAAAGTTAAAAATTAATTGCAAGGTATTGCCCATTAATAGCCAGTTTTCAGAACAAAGGCAGAATGGGGAATTTGCTGACCCTGGTATTCTACAGCATCCAACAACAACACGTAAGCACAACACAAGTACAGGCAGAGCAGGGAGGTGGAAATATTAATAGGACAGGTACAAATGGAAAAGCAAAAATGCCTATTCATATAGATGAAGATTAAACAGTACAACAGAAAATTGACATTGATATCAGCAGAAAGAATAAAAAGAACATCTAAACGATACCAACCCGTGCATCAAAAGCTTTTCACCTGTAGCTTGGATGAAGAGTATTCGAATATAAAATGGCATTACATGATATCGCAGCAAGAGAGATGGCAGCAAGCAGAAACTACAGAAGATGTGATTAACATAACGGGGATATGGAATCACACAGGATTTCAAAGTGAACATTATGCTGAAACGAGGCCACAGAAGACCGGAAACCCTGTAGTGAGCGAGCATAAGATTTAACTGAGGTGATGTGAGGATCTGCTATGGAGAGGAAGAGAATGGGCAAGGGACCAACGGTTTTGTAGAAGTTGTCTCATGTGCCATAGGGTCCAAGAAGGCAAAAAAGAAAGGGGGGGGGAAGAATCAGTTTAAGCCAAACTTTCCTCTCTTCAGAGGAAAACAACCTGGCAACTGGAAAAAAAGTGAAGGAATACAGGTATCACACCTTTTTTTAGAGGGTCCTTAATAATAAGGACTGCTAATGTTTTCACTACTAAATAGACTGCTACCCCCCTTGGAAAAAGGAAAAAATGAGTAAAATATGCAGGTAGAGAAAAGGCTGCAGGCTGCAATCCAAGGCGCCCAATCTTCACAGATTCTGCACAGCTAGACCTTCCAGCCTCCCCGAGCTCAAACTGAACTGGTGGCAAGACAGAACATTGCAAGGGCAAGCCATAAAGCTGAGTAAATATCTCAGAAAAAAAACCTTCCTCAGAAACCTCTATCAGGTGTCCAGAAATCTGCCTATGCAACAGTGCAGAACTGGGGCCCATGTCCTTATTTGAAAGTAAAATAATTTTACTTTAATGAGCATGTATTTTAAAAATCTGTTCATTTCCTTCTCGGAGCACTTCAGCGAACACAATCAATAACTCCTAAAATATTCACAACTAAAAGACAATCAAGAAGATATTGCAAGTGTATTGATTTAAGCAAAACAACCTTTCAAATCATTTGGTTATCAATGGCATGTGGTTCCTCAAAAAACTATGCATGTGAAAACTTGTTTCGGATTAAATGTTTGAACAGTGTCTCTATTTTTACATTTGCAAATCCAGAGGAAGCAAATTTATGGAAGCAGTGGTTTCCATTTGATCAACATAAAGGTCAAAGAATAGATAGATTGGATATGTTATTAAAACAAGCTATAAACATTGTTAATGTTTCCTTGACAATGTCATATAATTTTTCCTCTGAACAGGAAGTATCCCAGCTATGCCAACACAAATGTCAGGTTCCAGGGCCAGGAAATAACTGTGTCCAGAAAAATTAGTAGGACAGTATGCATCCATTTAAAAGAGTCTTTGAAATTGAATTCCTTACAAATGTTAATACACACAATCTTAAAGAGGCAAGACTCAATTAAGTTCAAGAGGGTACATACCAATAACAAAGGGGGATTTCCCATTTTTAAAAATAGCCTAGAATTGTGGGAGAATTTAAATTCTGATCTGTATTTTAAAAAATATTACAAAATAATGAACTGCAACTTAATGGGATGTGGGTAGCATTGCCTTACATACACTTTTCTGCTTACCATTTACTGTGATCTAAAAGCAGCAGAGCTTCAGAAAGAGAAGAATTTCATGCCAACAAAAGAACTTCCTAAGGGTTTAATTCAGAGTTTATTGAAGTCACAGGGCAGCTGTTTTTGTTACTCTAATGGGCTTTGGTTCATGCCCTAAGAAAACAGACTAATCTGAGAGCTTCCCATTGGATTTATACAGGGTATTGTAGGCCACAAACACATTAGGCTGGTCAAATTCTATGCCAGATTTAAAAAAAAAAAAAAGACCAAGAAGTTGTCAGAGGTTCACATGAGCCAAAGGAAAGTGAATGGCACAGATCATGAGATCATGTATCAATTTTTCTCCAGAAAGCTTAAAATATACACTCTGCAGAAAGTGATTTTTACATCTCCAAATGTTTTATAAACACTAAAAGACTTAGCTGCTAAGGGAAGAGTAGTTCTGAGAACAACTTGCTGCCTCATGTACAGTGCATGGTCAAAATTGTGACTGGTATATAGTTAGGGAGTGGCGTAAACCTGCAGCTGGAATATGCCCCCTGCAGAAGCTGATGTCTCTCCACCAGTGCAGTGGATGCACAGAGGATTACAGACACCATGATCACCACCCTGCCTGCTGGTAGCATCTGAACCACAGCCTTGGCCCCATCTGTCTTTCACTAATTTCTATCCAGTTCTGCAACACAAAAAGCTGCGGCTTCTCCCCTTAACTTCGGCTCTCAGCTCTCCCTTCCTTTAGCAGGGATAAGTGAGGTTATTTTCTCATCTCCTACGTGTCCCAAAAGATTTCACCCTTAATTAGTCCTGAGCAAATACAGCACAATATGCAACCATATATTCCTTCACGAGAGATTTCAGCCTGTTACTTTCTTTCGATAGGCTGCATGGCAAAATCATTTCCCCTGGTCAAAAAGGAACATGGCTTTCAAATGTGCTTTGAAATTGCACACACTTTGATATATATAGAAAGTACTTATAGCACTTGCAGAATATTTTAATTGTCTTCTTAGCAGGACAGAGGATTTCACTAATTCAGAAAAAAGCTGTGCTTTTAAAGTTACATTTCCAATTTCTAGAACAAGGTTAACGCAAAAAGCTTTTTCTAATGCTAAGATTCAAGGTACTTCAGATGGCATTAATGAGATCTGTTTAAATTATAATTATGCTACCCGTACTTTTCTTGACACTACTTAAAGAAAGCTGGCAATAAAGACAGCAGCATTCATGCTGGGAATATTTTTGATATGAAACAAGGTGAGAGGAGGACAAATATTGGATAAATTTCCATAAGACAGAATCTACTTCATGCAGAAGTCTAACTGTCAGATATGCAACAATCTGCAATGATCACAAGAGCAGCTGGAAGGTTAAGTTAATACAGCTCTGTATATGCCAGTTTGCCTCTTCTACTTCATTAAAAAGTTGGATGTCTACTCACCAGTTTCCTGGGGGAAAGGTATTCATCCATAAGTAGCTCTCCGTCATCTTTAATCAGCGGACTGGGATTTAGGTTGCCTCGCCAACTCAAATCAGTCACCCGGACTGCAGCTGAGGCTGGACGAGAAACTCTGCCGGGATTCCACTTCAGGTCCATCTCAATATGCTTTGAACAAAAAGATAACAAGCGGTCTGATTTTTTTCCCTGTATTTATTATTTTCCCTTTAGTAAAGTCTATTTTGACTCCCACTGCAAGTCAGCAAGTGCCTATGGAGATGCAGGTTTCCCTAATCAGAAAGAACCCAAAGCAATGCATCACGTAACATATATTCTTCCTTTTCTTCACCCTCAAGAGCTATCCTAGTCCCGTATCTCATTCAGCTTTGAGTCTAAGCTTTTACAGCAAACTATTGTTTACAGTTATACAAAAAGCCAGGCGTACCTATGGCTCTGTACAAAGAAGGTAGTCAAGAACAAACGACTCGGGACACTAGTCCTTTCCAGTCTTCTCACTACTCCACTTACCCTTCTCCAGTGGCAATGAACTTCCCATCCACATGGGCCTCCTACCTGCCCATCCCCTCTTGAGAAATGTGAACAGCACTTAGCAAAACTCTGCCGGGCTCCAGGCTGCAAGTGCCAACACCAAGACACACCACGACTTCTCTCCAGTGTTTTGAGCTCTACCTGTAGGTAGCCCGGACAGCAGCAGTCTGTATTTGCTGTCCTAAATTAAACGTACCTGCACTGTTACTGACTGCCCTCTGGGTCAGGCAGGTCATGGCTACTGAATTCTAGTTCTGAAGAGACTCTTGGAGAAAATAAAATTAAAATACAATTTAAACAAAACTGTGTATGCTTCAAGTGAGGAATGAAATCCAAAGTTTGAAGATGAAGCACTTCAAAAGTGTCCATTCTTCAATTCCCAAAGCTATTCCTTTTCCAGAAATATTAACAATTAACTTTGAAATATGAGAATAAGCATATGTACACCCATTAGAGTCAAAAAACAATCGGCTCTACCCGAATGGTACAAGCATGACTATGATTTATACAGCTATTTACTACTACTTGGCAGCAAGGAAGTATCACAGCTGGAAACATTACTGTAACAACAAAAGGCTGGTCTAGAGAAAAGCCTTCTCGCTCTGCTGAAGGGACACCTGCAGTTTTCCTCTGTTCTTCACTGTGAAGCAATGCTTATTCTTAGTGCTGGAAAAGTAATTAAATAATCAAGCTAACCGTAACTGGCTGACAAGGCTTCAGTGGTGGCCAAGACCTGAGAATTACCACCTTTCTTCCCCCCTCATACTAATAAACAGTTAAACACAGGAGTGGTTTCTGTTAGGAAAAATAGAAGAACTTCTGACTGCTCAGCTAGTCATCTCTACTAGAGAGGACTGACTGGTTAGTAGGTGAGAGAGGTTTACACCAAAGAGACTTCTTGCTCCGACTACTCATGTCGTCAAAAGTCTTCATCTCTGCACTAGCAAGAGAAATTCAAACAACTCAGTATTGTCAGAAAAAACAGCAGCCCTTATCTGAAAAACAACAACAAAAAAATTAACGATCCACCAAACCTCCCCCTGCAGGATCTCCTAGCATTAGGAAGAGAGGAACCAAAACCTCACATTCCTAAGTGCTCCTTCCATACACCTATCAGGGGAGAGGCAACCCACAGAAAGCAAAAACTATTTTTCCCAGATCACTGCATGTACCTGGCAAACATTTCTAGAGAAGAAGCTGGCTTCGCAAATGTGCTACATCTGAGCCACAACAATGTTCAACACTTAAAAAAACATATTCAAGAACAAATTCTTCAGACACACATTACTCCTTTCAATCTTTCTTAATGGCTTATAAAAAAAACACCATAAAGTGAATTGAGCAGTGACATTTGCAGCTCCTAAAACCTCAGTGTGCCCATAGTAGTATAAGGGCAACTTTCATACTTCTGCCCATTAAGAAGTAAAAGTGATCTCAAAAACACTGCGTGTCTTAGTTTTTGGAAGAAAAACTACAACCAATAAATTTCTATTATCTGTTTCTTTTTCCAGAGAATTCTAGAATTTCTCAGATTTTTTTCCTCTACTTTCTTCAGAGCAGGTCAGTATGATTTAGTCAGTACACTGAGTTGCAACAGCCATCAGTTGTCCAAAGAAATTCAAGAATCTTATGTAATATCAAGGTCTTCTGGTGTTGTCTTTATTTTCCTAAGAAAGAAATATTTTGGTCAATTACTGACTTGGATTAGAATATCTGCCATATAAATGCTGGAGTACTTTGACAGTTGCACAAGACTTGTGTTGGATCGTGTACAAGTACTGGTGGTCCCTTCTAATTCAAGCGAGGATCGTTATTATCCAGAGATAATCCCATATGTTATCGGAGCCAAGTGGAGCAATAGTCAGAAATCACTGATGTAATGTGTGAGTGCAAAACATAATGAGATAATAGCAGGATTGTGTAGGTTTGGGCTGTAAAGAGTTAATACACTTGCATAAAACAAATTATTGTTCTCCTTTCTTCAGTCCATCACTATTACATTTCAGAACGTCCTCCCATCTTTGAAATATGTGTTGATACAGCACTTACTTAAGGTTTGACAGGAAGATCAATTTGTGGCTTAATATCTGAAGTAACACTTCCAGTTCTATACTTCCCACTATTGATCTGCTGCTTGTAATGATTGTAACATTGGACTAGCAAGAAGAAAAGTATTTTCATTACAAATTGTCTGGGATCAAATTGAGTTATTGTCAGCAAACAAAACTAATTTTTTGACATGCTTCCATCTCTTCTCCTGAACATGGATCAAAATAACATCCTCAGAATGAGTAACATAGAAAAGCTAAGAGTGCAGGAATCCTAGTGGTGAGGTACCAATCTTACATAAAAATCCATAAACCTCCAAAATCTTCAGCACTGTTGTGGTGGTTTG
>WAAD01024155.1:14425-43651 GCA_013389945.1 Fregata magnificens | reverse complement strand
GGCTAGGTTGTTTCAGTTCAGTGAGTTGAGTTAATTTAGAAAAGGATCTCACAAGTGCCAAGGCAAAGAAATAAGGAGGGAGAAGTGGATGCCTAGTTCTTAGTGTTGCTACCAACAGATTAATTATCTGTACAAGAGGGATTGCTCTTGGCACGAGGAATTGGTTGCCTCTGGCTGTTGTAATNAATCTACCCTCTTTCAGTTTAAAACCATTACCCCTCATCCTATCAGTACACTCCCTGATAAAGAGGAGTGTTCACTGGCCTAGTAGAACAGGGTGAGATATCAGGCCATTTCTTACACCCTATCAACCAGTACCAAAACAGACTTTTATCCAGGTAGGAGTTGATGATTTTCATTGTAATGTAATCCACCTGCTGAAGGATTTAGTCTTAAGCTAAGAATGGCCTGATATTTTTCAGCTTTAGAAAACACTGGTTACTTGAGGTTCTCCGTTAATAAGTTAGAAGTTGTTGGTGTATGCTCTAGTAGGTGGGTCTTGTGTTCCTTGTGCTCTAATACAGTGTAATGCTTGCAAGTTTGTCCTACATAATACTACCCTGTTATCTCACTTTGAAATATCCTAGACTCATCTGAGAAACAGCTGCAAGCAGTTCAGCTTCCAACATCAGTGTAAGCAAATATATGAAACGTGGGGGGTGCACCTCAGGACCATCAATTTGAAAGATACAACCTACTTCCTCTTTAACTCATTTTCTTGTAGTGTTATTCAGAGCCCATCTCCTGCAGACTTCTGCTGCTTGAGTATGTTTGATACCCTGAAGACAGAGGCACGCTCATGTCTTACAATTACAATAATTGATAAGTTCCTGCTCTTCTCATATTCAGCAAAACTGTTCTCAAGACTTTAGGTTTAACAGGAATCCAAAGAGAACATCCAAGTATTAATTTGTTAGTAATTTGTGGCTACTAAGGCCTGATAGTTGTGCTTGAGTCTGTTGGTTCAGTGCATGTAGGACATACAAATGTGTACTCCACTGGCTTGACAGTACCATTGTACAGAACTTTGCCAACAATTATGCAAATCAGTGGATAATCTTCACAAAGACTTGAAGACCAAAAGCCTGTATAGGTTGAGATAGTCTCTTATCCCATAAAGTTGTTTGTTTAGAGTTTTAGCTCTTGTTTTTTATAGTACCCCTATCACAGAGGTATGTTAATGCCCAGGAATACCAAAATAGTTTACACTGAGTTATTGGTTAAATATATTTTGCTATTTTTCAGTCCATTTGTGATGTGATCATCTTTCATTGTTCTTCAATTTTGTTGAAGGAGTATCTTTTAAGGTATGAGCTCACAGCAAACACTTTAGAGCTGTGTTCATTCAGATGAATTGCTGAGGTAATCCATCTTTGTGAGTCTTTTGTGTTGTAATACCAGGAGGTCATGGACACTACTGGGTGAGTTTGAAATTACGTGAAACCTGGCACATGCAATTCTAAACTTCTTGGTTTCCTCTGAAGCCACTTTTTCACTAAAATTTAGTTGCTCCCATATCCATGGCAATGAATGTAAATGTATGATAAAAGTAAGTTTGCTTTAAAAATGAATGAATGTTCAGGAAAATTAACCGAACCCCCATATTGAAGTATCTTGATGGGCAGTTTCTTGCATTGGGGAATCTTACTTCAATTAATGCAGTGTATATTGTATTTATTTTGTAGACATATAGTAGACACCTAAAAGACTTCAGCTTGCATATACTTTTGCTTTTGTTTTGGCACTTTCTTGAACCTGGTTTTGGTTCCCAAAACATTTTTTTGTGTGTGTGTGTGGGAAGGGGCAGGGAAGCGTCTTTTCCAATTTTGACAGCATGCTAGTGATTAAAATCTCACCTCTCTTCCAGCTGACCAGTCTTACTAAACTGCTATGGTCAAGGGTAGATAAACTCCCTGAGGAATAAAAGAAACAGTGAGATTAAAAGTGAGATAAAGTGAGATAAAAAGGTTTGTTCCTCAAAAATGGTGAAGTGTTAGCTGTTTAGTTTTTCTCAAAGAATGACATTGACCTCAAAATTAATTTTAACCTAAGCGTGAGATTCAAATACAAATCAAGTTATAAATAGAAACTGACTTTTGGAAGGCTTAGGTAGCCAGTCAAAATAATATTGTTGATATATCCTATATAATTCTTGCAGACATGATGTTCTGTATTTCATACACTAAAATTAATTTGGAAAGGGGAATTAAGACAAGCAGTGCTTTTCTAGGAGCACAGATCAGTAAATGGGAATCATTAGCGTAACTCTTTAGTCCATATGGGACTGGCCAGAATCCCTTCCAGAGCAGGTAATTTAAAAGCAGAGTTGACTTATATGCATTACAGATATATAATATGTTCAGATTCATCTGGGATTACAGGCAGTGATTCAAATAATTTGAATCTTGTGGAAAGGACTGTGGTGCAGTCATCTATGCTGCTGCAGACTAGGCAGCAGTATAGTTCTACCAGGGTGCTGCCTGAGGTAATGCTGTTCTGAGGGAGGAGGGATGCCCTTGTGAGCAGGCTTACCTGATCTTTGTATGGCGCTAGAGCCACTGCAGCTGTGCCAGCTGTAGTTGGTGAAAGTCATGGGATCTGTGTACTGTCATCTTTGCACAGTACAATAATCCAGAAAGCTCTACTTACCTTCACATGCTTGCTTGCTTCTACTCAGATGTTGTGTGTCCTAATCATACCTCTTATGTATGTTCTTTGTCAGTAATTCTTAAAAGCAAAATATTGGTGTCTGGATTGTAATGTCTGTCACATCATCTCTGTGTCTCTTTCCTTCATTGTTGTCTTTATCTGTCCTTTCAATCCACCAGGCCGTTTCCTACTATTGTTACTTTATTTTTCCTGTGTCTGGATTTATTTTTTCTGTACTTCATGTTTAGCTGTACTTCTATTCTCCAAACCCTCTGTTTCTCATTATTCCTTTGTCAGGTGGACGTGGAAACTCACTATATCCTGCATGTCTTCTCACTGTCTCATAAGTTATTTTAATTCCTTTTTTTCCTGCTAATTCTTTCCCTTTTCGCTTAGTGGAAGGAGTAAGCACTCAGAGACAAAGCAGAGTATATCAGTGGAGATAAATGCATTGCTGGAAAGAGATGTTTCAGGGAGATTCATTGTCTACCATTCTCTTTTGCTGTGGATGGGGTGTGGAGATAGGAGTGGAAATAAAGTGCCAATTGGCAGTTTTAAAGTGGCTCTTGTCAGGAGGAGTATCTGCTAAAAAGAAAAAAAGGAAAGTGTGTGGAAAGGAGTGGAGTCAGGAGGAATTGTGGGTGCGGGGGTTAGAAGAGCAAGTGCAGGCAGTGCCAGAGCAGATGGGAGTGAGCAGCAGTGAAAGGAAGTGGCTATCTGGCTGAAGGGTGGAGAGTGGGAGGAGGAATGTCAATGGAAGGCAGTGCTGAAAGAAGAATTTTGCATGATTTCACTTTTGCTACTCCCGCTCCTATTCTAAAATGGTTGCAGCATATGTTGCAGGACTGGCAGTATGTGGGCCTGACCACAGCTTGGTCAGCTGCGCAGGGTAGGACCTCCACTGGCTGTCTGAATCCATGAGCATTGTGTTTTGAAGAGAGCTCTACAGCCAGGTACATCTTGCTTTTAGTTTTATTAAACATTACTGTAGAGTCATCAGTGCCGAGTAATTTGTCATGATACAGAGAAAGACCTTGAGGCTAAGAAAGATCTTATGAGAAGAGTCATACCACAATAAGGCCAAACTTTATTGCACTGCTGCTATTTTGTTATTACTTTATCGAAGATTATAATTAGAGATCACAAGCTCCTGGTTAGTCTTAATTCAATACCTTACAGTACAGTTAAGTCTTATTCTGGCCAGTGAGGAGGAGCTGTAATAATCTGGCTAAAGGAGAATAAGATAATTACTGTTTCCACAGTGCTGTCTAGCTTGCAGAGAGCCTGCATAAATGTCCTGGCACCGAATTCTCTTAGGCTTGTGTTTGGGGGGCTCACTCAGTTTGGCTCAGCATCACACAAAAAGATAGAGCGGTCTCAAAAATGGGATCTGTGCGGTAATATTTGCCTGATTCTGCACAAGTGAAATGTCCTTTTTGCCCAGGAAGGGCTAGTGAATGGAGTCACCTAAGCAGACTTAGGTCAGAATCAATGCATGTCCAACAGCTCATGTTAGTTTAGGTCCAGCACCATGGGACCATGGTTTTATACTTGTCTTTAAGACAAGATGACTGGAGGTAGTGTGGTGCTACTAGCCCTCCCTCTCCCAGCTGGAGAGCTGGGCTGGGCATTCCCTCATCTGCAGTGCAGTGATCAGTCTGAGGAGACTGAAGAGCTGACTTTCATTAATAGTCTAAAAAAACCAAACCAACCCGGTTGAACAACTATTCAGAATAACTTTTTCCCCAGTGGGTTCTGCCATTTGTTAGTTACTAGAAAAAACCAAAACCATCAGTTCTCTGTAAAATAACTCTGCACTTATTGTGCAGTTTGGCCTGTAGCTTTTAGAAAAATATTCTGTATTTGAAAAATGTATTAATATTTTTATGTAATAGCAGTAATGACCTCAAGACCAGGCATTTTCTGTCAGTTAATGACTACCTGGGTTAAAGGCCTGAGGCTCTGCCTTAGGCCCTCTCTTCAGCTGCTGGTTATTAACTGCCAGCAAAGTCTCTCCATCAGTTATTATTTATTAATCAGTATTGAAGCAATTGTACACCAGATAATTCTTTGTGGGTGAGCAAATTGGTTACAGCAGAATGATTTAGCTATCAAAAGTAGAATTAGTCCTCAATTAAAATTAAGTTTTCTTCCTCTGCAACCTGAATTTAGTCCAGCTCCAGAGTTGAGCTCCACTTTCTAAGCCCACCTATACCTGAAACGTAACTTTTGTTAGCCCATCACTTACCACTGGGAGGCCACATGTGTATCTGATAAACAGATCGTAGCTAATGCAGGAAGCACCAGGCATATTTCTGAAGCATGGTGTAATGCAGACTTGTAATGTTTAATCTTTATACATCCTGGAATGCTGCTCTGACAGTGATATGGTGATACTCATTCATTTTTTGGTCTTTGTTACAATCTTGCCTTCCCCAAAATAGCTGTCATCAAACAGTTAAAAATAGAATGCATGTTACAAAGCATGTGATGGGAGGTGAGCAGTTATATTGAGCTAGAAAAGCACATGCACGTATGAACATGGATAGGTGTGTTTGTGCTTTCTTTTATTTGTATGAAATTTTCTCTGTAGTAGCAACAGAAAGGCTGGTTCTACAAGTACCTTTTACCCAGTTTAGTGCTTACTATTGTGAATTGTTTTAGTTAAGTGAGAAACTGTAATATACGACATTAGTAATCCAAAGAAATTGTAGCTTTTTCAGATTCACTGCATCAATATTTGTTTACTCATTCTGATTCAGGTTTGTATATTGAAAATGACTTTTAGTTTATTAATTTTTAAATGCTATAGCTACAAAATATGCTACAAACAAACAAAAACCTATGTGATCAGCATCCATGCTAAACTGAATATGCCAGGGAATCTGTTAAAAACATGAATTGCAAACTTGCAATCCATTGTTATTGATTTCTGGTTGAATTTGCAAGTTGAATGCACTAGGAAAACACTGTACATGTATTGTGCTTACTCTTTTAAAAATGCTCTCCGTCAGCACTTGTAGTACATGCAGTATTTAAATGTGGTATTTATTTTATTAATGTTAAACACTCAGCTGCACTCTGCAAATAATATTATTGAGTTGAAAGACTTGAGTTTGGGAACAACGCTTTGTTTTGGTTTTGCCTAGGAAGATCACCTGTAAGTATCTGGTGGCAGTGGTGTACTGAACTTTGAAAGTAGTAGCAAGAAGACTTTGTTGAAAAGGGTAAATTCTTAATTGATGGCTAATTTGTAGGCTTATGGCTTGCTTGCAGTAACAGGGAGCAGAGAGAGAGGCAGGACCTGTGATTGCTGTTCTGACAAGCATCAGGCCAGGGTCTTGATTGCAATTCCGTACCTTCAAGAGCGTTGCTTCATCTGGGGTCTCTCCTGGCTAATGAAAAGGAAGAGAAGTCTGGGACTCTTAGTAGTCTTGACTCCTTCCCTGCCATTTGCTCAGAGGAGAGTAGTGTGAAGTTCCTCCCATTTCCCACATTACAAGCAGGGGAAGGAGGGAGATGGAGGAGAAAAGAGTCTACTTCCTTTTCCTTTCATGTACTAATGAGCATATGCTTAGTAGTACGTACTGTGACAGTATAACTCATAGTGAAGGCTGAACACTCGAGCTGTGCTCTGCTTTCTGTACTACATTCTTTCATGTCTCCTTATGCCTCTTATGTTCTGCTGTCATATTTGACTTCATTAACTTATTCGTTAAGGTCTCTGTCCTTGGCATCAACATGAATTCTGCTTTCTGACATCCAAGGAAGTAGCAAGAATCTATTAACATGTTTCCATAAGAGTCAAACTCTTGCTATAAAAGTAAAAATGAAGTGCCAAATAATCTGTAGGAGGTATCTCACCCCAGGACAACGTAAAAGTGAACACATTCCTGCACCAGCCTGAACATCTGTCAGTCAAACCAGCGTTATCCTGTATACCTAACATAGTAACTGTGCTCTGTGCAGTGAAAATGGATTACTGAGGCAGGTGGCTTAGTTGACATCTAGTTGAGTGACAGATACAGTGTTCGTGAGGGAGGAGAGTGATGTGTACTTTTATTTATTTATAGACCAGTCTTTCCTCCGGGGTTTAGGTAAGTTTTAATCATATTTTTCATACAGAAACAAGAAATTTAGCCTATTTGTTCCCAGTTTTTATGGCCAGTGGTGGGAAAGTAACCACTCATTTCAGAGATTCATAACTGTTGTCAGTCCAACCCCTCCTTTTCTGACAGTCAGATGTTTGTAACATTCACCTTTTAGGCTTGCCTTTACCTCAGTTTTTTGTGTTGGAAAACCTGCACAAATGCCATCTTATTTATGCCTTTGTCCCAGTATTTTTTGCTGCCTGGAGTAAAGTCTTTATGGTTTGTGGTCTTACCCCCATTTGTACTAGTAGAGGACCTAGTCTGTTTGATTTTTCTATGAAGATGTCTGTAGGGTTAACAAGACTCTTTCATTCTTCCAGTGGGGTGCTTGCAGGCTTCAGGTACCTCTTCTGAAGACTTTTTTATCAGATGCCAGAATGGCACAGCTTCATAGAGTAAATGTGCTTTTCCAGTGTCCAGCCTGGCACAGACTGGCTTCACATGTCCTTCCCTGCTACTCTCCAAGGGTGGTGTTTGCACAGGGCAAACTCTGCAGCTGTGGGAATAGCCAGGGTGTCTCTTACCTGCCTTGGAGACAGTGGTTTCATTCTCGAGTTTATTCCATTTCATAGGAGCTGCTGTGGCTGCCCAACTGCTTGAGCCCTGCACGCACCCCTGTCCCCTGGCACCCCTCTCATGCAGTGGGGTGGGGACAGGTGGCAGAGAACCAGCTGCGTTGGCCTGGTTCCACTGAACGGTACCCCTTGGAGATCCTCCACTGCTCCTGTCTGGCAGCTTTCTGGCTGCTGTGTGCTGTTGAGACATAGCAAGAGCAGCCAGAGATGAGAACTGAGCCTGTTATCTTCTTATTTGGAACAGCATAATTTGAAAGCAGATTATGTTTCTCTTTGAAGGGTAAATGACCTAAAGTGTATTAAAAAAAGTTATCCCACAGTGGATTATCCTGAAAAATATTTAGCAATGCGTTTTGTTTCACAGCGTGCAGTGGAGCTGTGTGGCAGTGTGGAACAGAACGAGAAGACTAATACTTTATTTATTTGAAATGACTGCAGTGGGGGAGGGGATAAGAAGCAAAAGGTGGTTATTAGCATTCACTGGGGGCACCTCTGGGGCTACCCACACTTTCTGCCCTCTCATGCTCCCTTTCCTGAGAGCAATGGATAGTTTGGTAGTCACAGCAGCTTGGAACCTCAATTAAGAGTTCATATCCTCAGGACAGCAAGCAGTACCTTAGTTAATAAAGATAAAAGAAGAAGGGAATAAAAGGTGGAGGAGGAAGAAGGGAAATGGATTCCTATGGATTAATTTCAAAGAAAGAAGTATGCCTACTGAATCATTCACATACTACATAAGTGTTTCTTGTAGTTCTCCAGTCCTCTGGCTAATTAAATCACAGTCCGTGGTTGAACAACAGTACATCATGCTGTGTTTTGTTTTACTGAAAAGTGTTCCTATATGTTTAAAATTTGATAATGTTGTTTTGGAGTAGCTTCGTTGTTACCCTTTAAATACCGTGGGGAAAAAAAAAGGGAGACTGATTTATAGCTGGTGAGAATGTTTGATAGTTTTTTGTCTGACCTGAGTAATTCGGATAGAAGCCCAAATCTGTATGTGGGAATGTCAATGAGTGATAACATGTGCTGCTTCATTTGAAGTCATATGTATGAAAGCATATGCATTCATAAAACAAATACTCTCATTTTTTTGCTACCACTGTGTCAGAGAAGACATAAGCTTTCCCTCTGACCCCAGACTAAAGGAATAATTCTCCTCATCTTACTGAAGTTCTGCTGACTGGATTCAGGTGATGGTAAGGGAGTAATGCCCAAACTTGGTGTTCTTCTCTTCATTAACCTTTGTTTTTTATTTCTTGGCAACTCCATATGTTTAATATGTGTTAAATATGCAGTTCTAGAGTAAGAGAACAGAGTGATCACAAGGAATATCTGATACATCTCAGTCCATAGTACTTTTACTGTGTCACCTTTCTGTGATAAGCACCAGCAAAGGTAGTAGTAGCATTCTGCCCTTATTTGGAAGCCTCCTATCATCCCGTGCTCAAGTTGTACTCATGCAAATACTTGTCAATCTACTTGCACAGAGACTATGCATCTGTGATGCATATAAAGTATATGTTTGCCTTTGTGCTTGAATTGAAAACTCTTGCTATTCTAGTTCCTATTGGGAAAGGAAAGTATATTATTTCTTCTCTATTCCCTTTGTTTCTTTTGAAGGAGTATGTAGCAGGGGTTTCTTCTGGAACCTGAGACCTTCCTCAGTTTGAGATTTAGTTAGGATTCTCCATGGGGCTGTGATTCTTGGTATGCTTTATTGTGATCTGCTGTTTTACCCACAAAATCTGGAGTGGTGTTTCCTTTGTGTTTGGATTAAAAAAAACCCTACAAGATTATACTTTACTTTCCTTGGAGCTGTTTAATATTTATTCTTGAGCCAAGCCCATTTGGTCTGAACTGGAAATTTAGGCAGTTAATACGAGCAGTTCTAAAATTACATTGCAGTCACCCATTGACCCTGATGATCACTTTAAAAAAGTTTTAATATGCAGAGGATTAAGAAATAGAGGAGACTATTAACTTTTCTACTTAAAAATATTACAGCTGTTGTGGACAGGGATAGCAATGAGTATGTTAAAGTTAATAGGTCCCAAGATAGTAGAAAGGTGACTTCACTGGGAGTATGATATCTTGGTGTAGAAAAAGAAAGTTTGAAACTTTTCCTTGTGTCTCTGTATCGCTTGGCTTGTGATGATCCACAGAGGGCTGGTCATTCAGAGTTGCTGTGGGTAGTATTATATAAAATTTGTCTGCCAAGTAAAGTTACATTAACTTCTGGTCACAAGAAACATGTGAGGCATACAGAGGAGATTCGGTGGTATCTTAGAGTTAAGAACCTAGTGTGAACCTTTTCGAAACTGGTGTGGAAGGCATGAGGAGGCTTGAGAAAGTGAAAGGGGATGAAGGCGGCCACCTCTCAGAAAGCTTGGGACTCCTTGCTATGAAACAACTCTGAAATGCCTCACTAGCTTGTATGTGAGAGCTGCTTGAGCAGCAGAAAAAGTTCAGCAAAAGAATAATTTGGGTATGGAAATGAAGATTTGTAATTTGCATGGTTACAATAGGGCGTATTATAACATTTGTCTTTACTACAAAATACTTTGAGTCACCCATGACTAGGAATGATTATGCTACCATGAAGTATTGTGGGGATGAAAAGGATCAGTGAATCATAGTGCAGCTGGTAGTGTAGAGTTGCCTGGTTTCATAGTTCCATTATTCTGGGGTTGATGGCTAAGCAGAAATATCCTGAGTACTGTTTTATACGTGTGTATGTGCTTTAGTGGCATTTAACATATTTAAATACATTTAATTATACAGTCTATTCTCTAATTGAACTCACCAGTACAATGATACCTACATGAGGAAGTCCAGAAAAGAACAAAACTGATTTCCCTGCAGAATCTATCTGTTTTGAAAGATGCTTCCTCTCAAATGCAGAGGAGATTTACTGATGCTGGGGTATTTTCATGAAGTTGAACTGCTCTAACAGTTACGATAAACATTTACAAGTTGAAGTGCTTTTCCATATTTATTGAGCTCTGTCACCTGAACCTGGACAAGCTCCCCCCATACCTACCAACCCTTAACCATAGATTTTCATATCCTTTTCTTTCTTCTTCAGTGGCTGCTTTGTGGCATCTAGTCACTTCAGACTCGCTGTCTTTCAGGTCCAAGGACTTCTGTGTTTTTCATTCAGCAGACCAAGTTCAAATAATGTTGCTGAACCATAGGTTGCAGTTTGGTGTTGTATGTAATACAGTGTAGCTGAGAGCAGCTACTGAGCAGAGTTGTTCCCCCCACCCTCGACTGCACACTTGCTATATCATTTCTGTCAGCTCTAGTGATCTGTGGTTAAACAGTGAGCCTGTTCACTGCAATAATCCAAAGGGAAACTAACAAAAAAATTTAATAACCTTTTGACTGAACCATCTCACCCAATGTGTGGATAGTCCATGGATCTAACTTGGGATGAGGAGGAAATGCAGGAGTGTCCTTTTTAGTGATATGCCATCATAACTGTGGAGTAGGAACAATATAAAACTGTCTATGAAAGTATTTTGCCACTCTGACTCGTGGAGGTGTCACTCTTTCACATCCAAGCTGCTCTCATTATAACTCAGGTGAAGAAGTTAATGCCAGGTGCTTGGTATGTGTGAATTACAAGTGAGAGCCTTCAGAGGCATGAGGTGTTTTCACCGTTTCTCTATCTGTACCTCACTTTCCTGATTGTTAAGAATCCATTCTCAGTTATTTCCTGGAGTCTAGCTGTGTTGGACACTATAGTTGGGGGAAAAAAACCCCTGTATTATCCACTAGGAAGAGGGACTGTGAAGGGACTCGCAGCCAGAGCTGGCCTTCAAGTCATGTGTTAGCTTACACTGAAATAATTGTTTTCAGTCTCTTCAAAAAACCTATGCTTATTGTAAGAACAGCCACAGAGGAAAATATTTTACCATGTCCTATATGGAAACCAGTTTAGAGATGATGACCAGTGGAGTATTACTCCTAGATTCCAGCTATTAGTGACCCTGACCTGGAGTTATACATGGGCCACTGGTTTAATACCCGCCAAAGGACCTGCTCTTTGTGAATGTACATTATCCATGTTGGAAGCTGTTGCACTTTGCTCTCCATGACAATTGGTGGCAACAAGATCTGTATTTTACTTGTGTGTCTCGTTTACTTAAATGCATTTATTGCACATTTTCATTGGCTGCCCTCTTCTTTTGCTGTGATGATCAGCGACTGTTGTTCTTCATTCACTTCTTGTGTACTAGTCCTGATTTTATAGATGGTTTAGCTGTCCTTTTTCAGAACTCAAAAGTACTTAATCTCTCCTTGTATGGGATTCACTTCCCATCTCTTCTTATCACCTTTCTCTGTGCCTTTTAAGTTCTACAGTGCCTGTTTTGAAACAGTGAACGAGAGGGGTGGTGTGCCACAACTGCCTGCAGTGCTCAAAGTTATATGCTTGAGTTTGTTCTGTGGCATAATAATGTTTTGGTTTTTATTCTTTCCTTAATCAGTTGCAACATTGTGTTTGCCTATTGAATATCTGCTGAGCGCTGAGCTGACATTTTCAGAGAGCTGTCCACAGTGACTCCAGGAATTCTTCCCTGAGCTATAGCTAATTTAGACTCTATTACTGTGTATGTACAGTTAAAGGTTTTTTTTTTTTTCCCTGTTTGCTTTTCTTTGCCCTTACCGATTGTTGAATTTCAATCTGTCGTTTTACCAACCAGCCACTCGGTATCATAAGATTCACCTGCAGCATTTTGTACATATGACTATTCTGAATAATTCTGTACAGACTGCACAGTCTTCTGTTTATATGTCCATGTCAGTTCTGGATACGTTCCTTATTGCTTGTGTGGCAGAAGAATCCATGGCTAGCAAGAACATGGCAGTTGCATGTTCTGTTTTGTGGCAGAAAACTCTGATGGAACTTTACTGAAAAGTCTTGCTGAAAAAGATTCTGACAATGTGATAATATACACACCTAAACAGGTGAATAGAGAATATAAAGGTTGTTCCTAGAAGTCATAGGTAATTATGGTTCAGGTCTCTGCTGTCTGAGAAGTCTATTAACGTTAACAATTGCAATTAACTTTAACAATTGCAATGGCTGTGCTGAAGTTGACCAACATCTTTAACATTTTGAGTGTATTTTAGTCAGTGTCAGCTGACCTGATGTAGGTGTATCTGTTCTGGAATATTCTGAATCACTCTTTAGGTTCTATTAACTCTGTTGAACAGACCTCCATTGACTGACAGTGGAGGTATGGATACCATCTTGTGTGCAGACATGTACATCATAGAGACCTTTAGGACCTGAAAGACATCTGAGGTGTCTGCTTTGTGAAGCATCACTCTAACCATAAGCTGTAGTGTTTTGGCTGTAATTCTGTTACATTTGTTTTTTGAACAAATTTTAGGAAATTAAACACAAGAGGATTGTGTTGTCTGTCATGACATTAAATACTTTGGTTTTGTTTTGGTGGGAAACACTGTTAAGGCAAACTTGATTCAATACTAATGAATTAAGAATGGCAAGTTCAGCTGGTGAATTCAAAAAGTCACTTGTTTTCACATCCCTGGTGAGATGCTAACACACTTAAAGGCTAAGTACTAGAACACTGGGAAGATTTTTTTCTTCATTATATTTCCAGTTGTCCTGATTGTTATGGAATGCTAGTAATCTACAAATGTAACAAGTTGAATAAAAAAAAAAAATTGTAAAAATTGTGGAAAACTGTTTTTGCATTGGTCACTTTATTTTTTGTTAAAACATCCAAGGCTGCAGTGACAGGAAGATAATTTCTCTTCTTAACAGAAAGCACATTAGAACCATGAAAGAAATATCATGTCATTGTTTGAAAGTCTGTCTATTCTAGAGGAGGACAGCCAGTGAAGTATATAACTGATTTTTATATAGCTGGACAACCGAATATGCAGCTTATTTGGGAGCTCCAAAATGGAAAAAAATTGGACCTTCCATACCTGAACTTTTAATCTGAAAGAGACTGTGTTTTTGTACCATTTTCTGCTCATCAACATTCAGCAACACTGCAGGATAGAGGAAAAATACAGAAGCATAAGAAAAAGATAAAAGGAGACTGGGAGCTGAAAAAAGATAAATGACTTTGCTGTCAGTGCAGTATAATGAAAATAAAATCAGTGCTTGGCAATGCACAATTGCCCAGTGTGGCTAACTCCAGACAGTGTTCTAAGTAAAATACATGCCTTTTGTATTTTATTCTTGTATTCATGTAAAGATAAATGACTTTGTTATTAGTTGATTGGAGGGGAAATAAACGTCCTGATTCTGTAAAGTCATGAGTGTGACTTACATGTTTAGATTCTGTTCAGTTATTGGCTGTTGTTGCCAAGGTTTGTTTGGGCTGGGTATAAAAAGATTCTCCAAGCAGGATACAGTCACCTTAAAAGTGTAAAACAATTATTTGTTTGATAAGGCACACAAAAGATACCTAGGAGTTAATGAGCTATGAGGCTCAGTGTTAGCATGCTCACCATTGCTCACCATCTTTGCTGGCCTGGCAGGCATTGGCTGGGGGGGAAGGATTGTCCTGTGTGGCTCCTTTCAATAGACCCTCAGTCTTGCTGAGCTGCCATCTTCCACCAGCTCTGACACCGATGATGGTGATAACTGGAGGTGACGATTCCCAATGTGGCCGGCTAAGCTCTCTTTATGGTTTTATACCTTTGTGTTGGTATTTTCTTCTTGAATCCCTGAGCTAGTGATGGTGTTGTCTCAATAATCTTAACCTTTGTAACTTTCATGTTTTTATCTGCCTCCAGACTTTCTCATAGTTCTTCTTTGGTAGTTATACAGCTAGGCAGTACCAGAGCTGGACCTTGGCATGCAGGCAGCTGAACCCTGGGGTGGTGAAAGCAGAGTTACTAGAGAGGTTTATAGGCTTTAGTGGTAGAATTTAAATGACCAAGTTACATTGTAATTGAAAGTACTATAAAAAATAATTTTAATGAACTTATCAATTTCATTTTATCAAAAGAAATAATAAAAGTACCTTTTCTGTGTTATTTTCAAATAATATTAATATTTCAAATTATTATGCATTGGCACAGTGCTGCACTGTTTGTGGGAAATGCACAATGGAAACATAATTCATTTTAGAATGTGCTTATACTGGAATCAAAACACAAAAAGGAATCCACAGCAACTTTGAAAGACTTCTGCAAACTTGCATTTTGTTCCCGATTGGATCTGAAAATGTATTTTTAATGAATGTAGTCTTGAACATCTGCAAACTGTTTGCAAGCTGGAATTCTCTTTTCGAATAGCTGACTGTGGAATCACAGACTCTGTAATCATGGATGCTGTGTCTCTACAGTACCTATTTGCAATATAATATAATAATCATAATAATAGCAATAATGAAATCCCTTCCCTCCTAGTTAAAATTCAGTGTTCTGGATAGCATTTCATAGTAGTATAATGAGCTATTGGTTGTTTATCATGGCTCACAGATGACTACAGATGGCCTCCAAACACCTTGTACAGCTGAAAATACACTTTTCTGGGTTGTTCCTCTCCAGTTTCTTCATTTTAGTAAAAGAATCCTAGAATCCACAAGCGTACAGGAAACTCCTGAACCAGAGCTCTTTTTTCTTTTCAGGTTAGATTACAGTGTACAAACCTGTTGGGAGCCTTGTTTTTGTGTCCACAGAATGAACTCAGGTTACTGCTAACTCTGTTATCATGGGAGTTGAATGAGACAGAATTGTTCAGAGTCATATTGTTCCATCCATTCCTGTACTTTCTAAATATTTGTGTTGATATTGATTGTTGTAGATTTTAAGTCCTTGAATACGTCCGTATGAATGCAGTGCAATGTACAGCTAGGGAAGCTACAGGTATATAAACTAGCAGGAGTAGGTAACATACCCACTAAGGTCACGTGTAGAGACACCACTAATTTAAATAGAGTGTATAGTTGTGATCATGCTGTGTAACGTGGGAGTAAATGCATTGCAGATCAACTCTTCAAACATTGCAGCGTTCAGTGTAGACAAACCCTTAATCTTGTATTTGCTTTCCTGGCTCAGTTTTCTTTTTAAGCTGCAGGACCAAAAGGGAATGAAGCGCTATCAGATCTTTTCCTTGCTGCGCTTACTGGCTTGCTTATGCGAGTGACCTAGTAACTCAATCTATTTCTGTAATTCCTGAGCCCTCAGTGACCCAGGATTTGGAGTTTGTTCCAAAATACCTGCTCTTTCTAGTATGTGATGAAGATGCTTCAGTTTTTATGAGCTCAAAGGCCACCACCCATTAAACTGCCTTTTTTTTTTTTCCATTCAGTACTACACTAGAGCTTTCAGAACACCCATTGCTTGAGAGTCTGAAAAACCCTTAGCCATCTCAGTAGTAATGACAAAGTAAAAATCAGCATTCAAAGAAGAGTAATTTCTCAGGGTTTTACATGAGTGTGCTTTGCAGAGTGTGCAAGTGCATCAATGAAACTTGGGTCAGAGACGACCAATGGAGCGGCCTTTGCTGCTGCTTAAGTCTTTAGTATGGTGTCCGGATACAGAAAATGATGGAGAGGAATGTGGAGAACAGTGCCGTTCAGCTGACTTACAGCTATCGCACAACTCATATCTGACCCCATTCCTGCGTTGGCGTAAAATGAATGAAGCACATCTGTTCTTTTTAGGGAGAGATGAGTAATCCTCAGTGGAGTACAGCGCAAGTACAGCATGGTGATCCCTTAATTGGCACTGATTTAGCTGCTTCTGGAACGGAGAGTGGGATAGCAATGCCAGTAGAGCGTCGTGTCCCAGGTCATTTACTGTGCTGCAAGTCAAGGCTTATTAGCTCAGACACCGCTCTGCCTCTGCCATACACGTGTCTGAGCAATGCTGGATTGTAACATGCAGCAATGCCGGCACGTCTGCTAGCTCCTTTGCACCATGCTCTGCTGCCTAGGGGAGCGCTCTCCTTGCACACAGGGTCCAAGCTGCTGCTGAGGTTGCTCATGTCTCCATGTGCCCTCTCCTCCAAAAGCTTACAGTTTTCTGAGACTGAGCTCACCATCTATAGGCCTGCACTGTTCTTGTGGTTGGTTTGGGGTTTTCTTGCAAGTAATGAGGCCCTTTCATTTTGTTAGAAAGAAAAACAGAGATGAAGTACTCTAAAAATTGTTTAAAATCTCTGACTACTGACCTTTTTTATTTTTTTTTTTCATGAGCAAGCTGGACAATGATCAAACGCAGCTGTAAAAGTCACAAGGTGTGTTTGGATTTGTAAGCGTAAAGCATGGAGGCACTTGGGAACAGCAGCTGGCTTGGTAGTGTTTGGGAGTCCCTGAAGTGCAGCAGCTGGAGGCTGACTGTCTCTCATAGGCTTAATCCTTTGGGGTGCTGATGATGAGATTGACTGGCCCTTGAACCAGGGAACATTTTAAGCTTTGGCCTTTAGGTTAAGAAGGAGTCAGTCAGCACTGTGAGCCTGCGATCCAGCAGCGATGCTTCGCTCTAGGATTTCTTTCTTGTTCCCTCATCACTTTTTTTTCCCTTTGCTCTGCCTAATAGGAAACGGCAGCTTTGAAGACCCTCATGGGAAAACCATAGTAGATATTTTAGAGGCGGCAGCAACAAGCTACTTGAGAGCTTTCAGCAAAACTGGCAGCAGAATATTAGTCAGTGATATTTCTACAGATGTTTTTCTGAGAAGCTTCTGGTAGCAGTTTCCTTCACTTCATACGCTGACCTGAAGACTCTCAACTGAATATTAGTTTATACTTTCTCTGCCTAGCAACTTCAGTCCCCTTCTCTTTGTAATAATCTTCCCAATATCCCCATGGCATTAGTGGCAGTTTGCCTTTTAGGGAAGTGACAGGGACAGGTACTCCTCACTGATACTTTATTGCAAATAATTAGAGTACGCAAGCAGTGAGACAGGATCAGGCCATTTGTCCTTCTGTTCTACTGCCCTCTCGAACACTGAGTCAAGCACCAAAAACGTGGGGGGAAAAAATGGTACTGGAGGTCCTGTTCTGATATGCTGAACCTAGAGAAAGCTTCCTTACAAAGTCCCTGCTTTATCCTTTCCAATGTTTATATCCCATGGAAGCTTCCAAAAGGTATTGCATTTGTTCATGTAGTACTTGCTAAAGCGCACAAGTGCTCTTGCTGCCCATACACTGTTGATATTGCCCCTAATAATTGTACTTAATGTTTGTTAATCTGGATGCCTGGAGGTGCAAATCCTCCGGTTGTAGACACAGTTTATTCTGTGAGTACAGGTAGGATGAGAGCAAATAAAGCCTTGCATTTTAAAGGTTTACCTTGCACTGTGCAGTCAGGCTATGTCTCAAGAGAGGGAATGTTATCTTAGACTCTAAGAAAGTGTTAAAAAGAGAGAGGCTAATGAAGCTGTTATATTGACGTGGTTGTCAGCTGGAAGCTAAGCAGGGGAATAGCTTTCTTCATCAGCTAAGAAAAGGGAAGGAAGGCTGTTCAAAGAACAGCGATCTGCTCCACTGTCAGCAAAGGAATATATCTGTGCAGTTCGTTTTATTGTGCTTGGAATTAAAGAAATGATTGTGGCAAAAATGCTTCTGTCTTCCTATTTGCCTGATTGAGTATTTAAGACTTAAACCTTTAGTGCGAGTTCAGTTTTTCCTGCGGTATGACCTCCATGCCTGCAGCATTGAAAAGTTTGGAAAGCCCAGGTTTCAGAAATATTTCTCTTCTTTCCGTCTTCCCATAATCCGTTGGACCCCATTGTTGCATTTTGTACTAGTTAGCTTCCTGGGGAAGGAATTACCTTGACTTTTTTTATAAGAAAGGCTTTTAATCCTTTTTCTTAGACATGATCTTGTTCTAAACAAACTATATTAATCTAATGCTAACCAGCACATTGGTATGAATAAAGAGATCAGCTGTGATCAAATTGCTTTATTTTGGGAAACCTGTGTGATAGTGATAGTTAAATCTCAGCTGATTAGTTGACTGGGTAGCTGTCCAGACGTAACCCAGATGTTGAGTTTGAGCTGTGGCTGATCAGAAAGCGTTAGCAAATTGGCCTTTTCCGTAGGCATGCGGAGGACGTTGCTGATTAACTCGCATCTTCCTAATGGGAAATATGTCCTGAGTAGCAGAGGTTTTAAGATGAGGAATGTAATTTGAATGATAAAATGTGCAAAAATAACTTTTCATAATCATAAACATCTGAGCATTTCATATATTGGAAGGGATTTGATTAATAACCCTGCAGTTAAACATTTTATAGTATTTTATTTTAAATGATTCGCATGTTGTTATATTAACGTGTGTTCTGTAGATTAAAACCAGCATGCCTCAGAGTCTTGTTTATCACATTTGTCTAAGTTTGTGTATGTCAGAGTACTTGAATTTTGCAGCTTCTGTCTTAAGGTGCAAAAAGCCTCTGTTTGCCAGTTCAGATTCTTTGTGTATATATGATCTGCCACTTCTCATCTGTGTCTCTGCTGGCTGCTGGTTAGGCGGTTAATCACTTTGATCCCTGGTTGTGGCCTTGATCTTTCTCAGATGGGAGGCCGGAGATAGCAATAATATTCTAATTGATTCAGCCCTTCTATTTTGTGTTCTCTATTTATAATTGTAATTTGCCTTTGGAATTTTTTTTTTCCTCTTCTAATTCTCATGTTTCACACTGAGATTGGTGTGCCCAGAAGGGGGCTGGAATCCTTCCAGCCATGGGTTGGAGATGTTGTTGATAGATAACTGCCTCTTCCCTAATTCATCTTCTCTGGCTGAAGTGCTCATTCTGCCCATGGTTTTGTCAGAGGCTAGTTGTGGAAAAGTGTTTGGATACTATTAGCACATTTAGCTTTCTTGTTTTACTTTTTATATTGTCTGTGGATTTAGAGGCTTTTTAAAAACATTTAAAATATTAGTTGAGAGTCAGAAACAGAGCATTTAATGAAGTTTTTTTTAGTGAATTTTAGTGCGTCCATACAAAAAATTGGATTTCTTATTTCCCTATTTCATGGTTTATGGATTTTGCTTTTACTGGCCAAATTGTTTGTCTCTTTGCTCCGACAAGTTTTTAGCCTGAAGGAACTCTCGCTGTTAATATGGTTGCTGCTCTTATTGATGTAACCCATTTTTATTTTTGTTATGGATTTTTATACCAGTCAGAGCACAAAATTTCCCATGTGCATAGTTTTCTCCCTCCTAAGTGCTAGGTACAGTTTTTAAAAAAGTATTGTGGGCTCAGTCCAGCACAATGCAGGCTTGTCTACAAAGTGCTGAGTTTCCTCAATGCCAACAAGTTTTAAAGGGTACTTTAAAACTCAGTACCTTACAGTACTAATCTGTTTACTTTGCAAACAGTTTTTCTATTACGTTTACACGTAACTCACAAGATACTTCCCTATGTTCCTTTTGCTTATCGCTATTATAAGCTATGCATTGAGTAAATGCATTTGAGCTCACAGGTGAACTGTGCTTCTGCTTTGCTTTTTTTAGGACTATATTTTGTCATTTGCTCTCTTTATTTACCACAGTTTTTTTTTTTTTTTTGTCCCCCCCACCAGTCACGATTTACTGTAAACATATGATGAGTATGGTGAAATACATCTCCACCAGACTATGGTTTCCACTATGGTTGTGCTGAATTTATGTGAAACATGAAAGTACCAACATGCCCTTGCAATCGTCTGTGTTGGATAGTCATGTACAGTCTGCCTCTATCTCCTCCCAGTTTTTTTGTTGTGCTCTGGACAAGTACATCACTTTACTTAGTAGCTATTTTGTAGGGGACCACTTTGTTGAAATATCTTGAAGTAATTTCTTTTAAGTGAATAACAACATAGCCTTTGCCTTTAAACAAAGCTAAATAGTCTCAGCACAGTAGCCACTTGACAAAAGATGTTACAGGAATGGGATGGTTACTCTTAGACACGAATGAACGTGGGGAACTGCAGTTTTCAGAATGTCTTCTGAAGTTGACCAACTTCAGGGATCCTGGTCTACAGTTTGGGATATAGTTTAGGTCTGGTTTTTGAAAAACATGTTGTGACTGAGGGACCTGAAAATAGGATTTTTAATTTTTTTTTAAATTTTTAATGGAAGATGCTGTTTTCCAGAAAATGTGTTTTAGGAATAGTAATTCGATGATTTATGATGGAAAGATGATATATCAGTTTAAGGCAGTGAGGAAATTCGAGTTCTATTTCCATCTCTTTTTCAGATTTTCTTATTGATATTAAGCCCATCTTTCTGCATCCTTCATTTATAAAATAGAGTTAATAACAGTTCATTTCCCCCATGTTTTGCCTGTCTCTGTTTAGGCAGAAAGATCTGAGAGTAACAGTCAACCCTTGCTCCTGTTTATGTAGCCGGCTGAGCACAGGGGAACCTGATTGTCATATTGACAGCCTCTAGACAATGCCAAAATATAAATCAGCAGTTATAATAGTTGCAGATTATAATTTCAAATGGAATCACTCTAAAGTAACATCTACGTGCTTGTGGCAGAGCAGTCTCTAGCCAGGTGAAATCAGCCATGCTGTAGGGCTGCTGAATGTTGTAGGTCACTTGTTAACACTTTCTTTAAACTTGTGTACTTCTGTAACTCTGTTTTTTATCCAAGAATAGGTGAAATAATTATTTATGAATGATGTGCGATGTGAATGCTTTGGCTATAAAATAGCCAATTAAAAATACTCTGAATAAGAGAATTCTTTTAAATGTCAGTGCAATCCCAGTCCAACCAAAGGAAATGGAAACTGGTGTTAACCCTTGGGATACATCTACTGCAGATTTTTCCTGGAGGAAAAAGCCATTCTCACATGATCTTGCCACTGGTGTTGCGATACAGAGTTTTTATGTGTAGTAGGTAAATAATGTAAATCTTTGTGCTTTGTTTCTTAAAGCTATGCTGATTTTTCACCTTCTACAAAGAACTGGAAGGAGCTTTAACCACTGGGAATCTCAAGGATCCAGACACAGAATTCCCCACAATAGCAAAGTTTTTTCTCCTGGGTTGAAGCTCTGTAGTGACTCAAATTTGTCTGTATCCAGTCTGTCATGGTCTTCTCTTCTCTCCGCGAATGCTTTCTCATGCTGGCTCTAGCACTGACCCGACAGGTGGCCAGGTGAGGAAGCTGGGCTGTCTGGACACTACCCACCTGGCTGGCATAGTGAGCCCACTCATCTGGTTGAAAGCTTCCTGTGAGGTGCGGTGAGATGAGATGAGCTCTAGTGCTGATGTGAGGGGAAGAGTCGAGGCTGAATGACTGAGTATGTAGTGGTGGGATCGTGGCAGTCTTAGTTGGCTGAAATGGCTATGAAATGGTGTCCGTAATTACATTTGCTATACATTAGTTGTTAACATGTTCACTTTCTGTCCCTGAGCCATTTCAACAAGATGATACAGATCCTGAGTGCTTTAAATTAATCTTAATGGCACTGTGGTCAGTGACATAGCCAGTATTTTATTTTATGCCAGCTGAGCATTGGTCAGATTTATATGTGAGTGCAGCTCATTAACTTTCCAAAGTATTTTATGATCTCTTCTCAAGTTAGAAATTGTAGCAAGTCTGCATGACAGTTTTGCTTCCTGGTGGAATATATTGTTGCACCTTTGGCTGGAGCAGTCAGCACACACTTGCATCTGTTTTTGGTCAGATGAGAAATTGATGAGGCAGCTAGATGCTTCTCCCATGCAGTCATATTTATTTAGAAAGGAGATGCACAAAACCACTTCCCCCCCTTCCCTCTTCACAACTCTGAAAATACATGGCACTCTGTGCTTAATATTCCTCATTTTCCCACTGTCAGCTGGAACCCCAGCAGTTTCTTTCACTTTTTTCTCCTTCAGGGTAATGCTACGAATTTTTATCCAGGAACATCTGCTCTGTCTGTTTGAAGCCTCTTTCCCCTTGCCCTGTAACAATGTTCAGGCACCCCTGTGCTTGCATTTAGTTTCCTGAGAAACCTCTCTGCCAGTATAACTCCCTCCATGACCATTTCTTTCAGATAAACTTTGTTTTTAGTGGTGACTTCTCTTATTTTAACTGGTTTATTAAACCAGTTAAAGCTGTCTTGAATGAGGATGCAAAGATAATGTTTGTTTACTTTAAAAAAAGTTCCACCCAATCTCCAGCAAAACAGTGTTTCCTCAGAAAGTATCAGGTCATTGAACTCTCACTGTTTCCAGCTAGCTTTAAAAAAGAATTCCTAAATTTCTTAAAACATTTTTGGTTATAATTATATCCAAAAAAGGCTCAGTGCAGTGCTGTGTGTGACTGCTCAGTTTGGAGAAAAGTCACCTCCTTATGAGCTGTCCCTTTGGTATTCAGTAAGCACATTTCATTACCATACAGTCTCTTTTGGCTGTTGTCCGTGATGAATAATGAATAGGAGATTGAAATGAGGATTTTTCTGTCTTTTCTTCCTATTATCAAGTTTAACTATGTTCACTACAGCAGAATTGATATTTCACGACAGCTACCTCTCTCTTTCTGTCCTTCACTTGTCAGTGTATCCTCACTCAGTTGTAAAATTTATTGCATTTGAACACACAAAACTCATGGAGTTATGCACACACGTGAAACAACTCATACTGTTTCTTGGTGGAAGTTGGCTTGGAGCTTGTTTGCGTATGTACTGAAGTGTTATTACTTTTGAATTTATTAGATTTAAAAATTCATTTGAGATGCAATGCCTTGTTTGCAGAAGTGACCCAGGGAGGTCACAGCCAAGACTGTTGCGTCCAGACATCTGTCTGCTATATTAAATGTATATTTATCTCTGTAACAATAATAAAACCAATGCCTGTGCCTAAAATAATTGGTGAGCAAAATAAAGATGAAAGAGATCTCAGATTATCAAGTAAATTGGAGCTTTTAAGTATAGAGGCAATGCATGTGTTTTTCAGCTGAGCATCACTGGCTGCACAAGTATTATGGATCTTGAAATAAAGAGCATAAGACTATTTCCTCCCCCTTTATAAAATTTGTAAGCGGCTGCTCTATTGAAATGTTAAGATCTTCTGAAACACGTAAATGCGCGTTTGAGGTTAAACATATTTAAAATTAAACATATGCGTAAGTGCTTTCCTGAACTGAGATTTTTAAATCATCATGAGTGAGACCCCAGATGTACCAGGGCTGAGCTGGAGCTAGTTTGGAGGGGCCTCCCAAGAACAGTGCTTCATGTTTAAGGAAACCCTTTGAGGAAGGTTTTAAAGAACACGCATTATTCCCAGAATGGCATTGCTGACACCAGTTGATGTGCAGAAACATCTGTTTCATAATGGGAAAGCACTCTGAGCTGCTTTAAAACACCTGACAAAGTTACTTTCAATTCTGCTTGAAGTAGGTGGGAGGGGAAACTGTCCTTAATTGTGGATTCCTGTGTTGATACAAGGTTATCTAATCCGTGTTTGCCTGAGAAAGCAACAAGATCTAAGGTTGTGATCAGACTTTTGCTCAATTTCGATACCCCCATTTGCTCCCAGTCTGTTCAAACTTAAGTACATGTAGCACAATGGACTAAAGATAGAAAAAAGGGGGAGGGGAAAGCTAGACAGTAGCAAAATAGGTAGATGCCATCCTTGGAACGTTAGCCATGTTTGCTTGGAAAGACGCTGTAATAGTGCCAAGATAAAGGAGAGAGAGATTTAGGTCACACAGGCCTATGTGAAGTGACAGCGTTCAGGGCTGGGCAAAGGCTCTCCCTGGATGGGGGTACCTTTTGGAGTGGTTTTGTGTAGTCACGTGTGTGGCAAAGTCCATGGTATCAGATGGTGTGAAGTGAGGGCAGGTGTTACAGGTGCACCTTCTCCCCTTGTCAGCAGCAAACCTGGCCATGTTATACCTGATGCTGTGGCAGAGATACAGCCATGGTTACTGCTGTGTAAATTCTATGTCAGGATGCTTTCATATTTTCCTCATAGCACATCGAATATAAAGTTGAGATCCAGTCAATGGTCCTGCTTCTCATGGTCTGAACTATCAGTGCTCGTGACCAGAGTACCGCCAGTTAAAGGACTACTTTTTTTTTCTTTTTTTTTCCTGTGCACTGCCTAACAAGGACTACTCAAGTGGTGATCTAAAAACATGGACTGTAGACATGGCAGATGCTGTCGGTGAAGGTTGCCTTGGCAGAAGTGTCCCTAGCCCACGGGCTGGATCGGTCATGCCTCCTCTCGAAGTCTGATTTAAAGCCCCTGTAGTTAACAGGAGTCATTCAGTTGAAGTCAGTGGGTGTTGTGTTAGGTCGCTAGAGCCCAATGAGCCATCTGTTCTCACAAGCCTTCCTGTCCTAAAACAGAGGTGCACTTTATTCCCTTGGAGCAGTATTTCTCATCCAGTGAGCTGTGATCCCCCCAGGGCATCAGGGAAGGCAGTGATGGCAATTGGAGTGGTCTTAAAATATGGAAAAAAAATGGCTAAACCTTTAAAGAAAAAGGTGCCTTGCAGAATTAATGCAGGGTATTACATGGGATTATGGTGATCAGCAAACTTTACTGTCGCAATAAATAAAAGAATAAAAATATGTGTTGATATCAAGCCAGGTGACACTCCCCTAAAAAGATAACAACACTGTAAGAGTGAAGGTTTCAAAGGGGATGCACGCATAAAATAGAGGGTGGCATACAGAGTACTGTCCTCAAGAGCAGGCTTCAAATGTAGAAGTGGATATTTAATTCTAAAGTAAGAGGTGCGCTCTGGTGTATGGTATGCTTCAGGCCTGCAAGCCTCTTGCTGTAACATCCTGATTTCTGCCAGGTTGTCAGCTTCCTTAATTTCCTGGGGAAGCAGGTTGGCAGGCTTGTGGCACCTCTAGTGAAGGTTATTAGTGTCTTCCTTTAGTGCCAGAGGGAGAACATACAGTGCTTCTCTCTGGTCTTCCTTCATCTTTGGTGAATTCCTGCAGAGGGAGAAGGTTAGACAACAGTCTTTTTTCAATTAGACGTGTGTAAATAATGGATTTTGACTTTTTATTTCCATGGTCAAAAAGTATTCCATATTCCTCCTACCTGCAAAGCAGAACTGAACAGAGCTTTCAGTTTGACCTCAAATGTTTCACAGAATGTGAAAAAATAACTGCAGGTTTTTCCTTACTGTTCTTCATCCCTTTCATCCTTTTTTTTTTTCCCCCCACGTACTTCAATTTTAATGCCAAAAAAAAAAAAAGTCGTGTTTTTAAAGTGTCATAATAGAACAGTTCTACTTTTTCTGAACCCATTCCTCTGTTTATTATGTGCTGAAATTATCACTAGTCCTTGGTACAGTGGAAACATTTTTAGTGAACATACTATTCACCAGAAATTAAGATGTTCATTGCTATTTACAGTTTGTACTTGTCAGAATTTACCCATTGTACCTTGTATATAGTTACTAATTCACATTTTTTGAAACACTCTGAAGTAACAAGACAAGAAAAACACTTTTTTTTTTTTTTTTCTTTTTAAGTGCTAACTTTCTTTTTTATGAATAATTTTTACCTACTGTAGACAGGAAGATTTCCTCATGTACAGTAGTTAATAACCTGACTTTAGTTAGATGTGATTTGTTCTAAATCTGTTGCACATTTCTTAGCGTATATCACAACTGTCCCTCGCTATGGGAAACAGCTCTCATTTTACAATCACATTCATCTGTTCTGGCGACCTGGTATTACAAATATTTTTAAATTGCTTTGACTTATTTTATGTAACAAATGCTGAAATATTAAGAGGGACTACAGAGAATGTTGTAATATGTACAAATAATTTGTGAAAGTACACTTTTTGTACAGCAAATACTTTTGACTAACTATAGAGAAGTAGACTGTTAATCACTTATAACAAATATATGGAATTTACCATACAAGTTTCAGGAATATTTTAGTATTTTATCTGGTAATGCTGCCAAAGTCATTCTAAGGACTTGAGTTAGGTTACTAATATTTTTAAATTAATTCTTCAGGATGATTTTTCTGTGGTGGTATCTGAGAGTGGCTATTGTCTTTATTTAAAGTTCTAATGAAAAGAGCCGAGGGCTTCTGGAAAGGAAACAAGGGGAAACAACTCGCATTTTTGCTCACTTTGGAAAAGAATGAGAAAATATATGTTGCAGCGATTTCATTTAGGTTCTCTAATAACTTCTGTTAACAAGAGTGAAAATGATTTCTAGCAAAGTGTATCTGGTCTCCTCCATCAGTGGCTGTGTGGTATATGAAAAACAGCATCTTACAAATGTCAAAGGGGAGGGCTGGGCTGTAGGGCTGAAGGTGCAAATCTAGTTACTCAAACTTGTGGTAGGAAGGCAATGGTCAGTCTGGTTCCATTTGAGAGAGAAATGAGAGGTTTGGATTTTTTTTTTCTTAGTAGTCAGAACTTCTGTTGAAAGATTGGTAATGGTTGCAAATGTAGGTGCAAAGGAGTTAAGAAAAAACCCCCCAATTTAGGTTGACCATGTGAACTTTGTTATATTCATAGGTATTATGACAGTATCATTACTAATATGATCCCTCATAATATTTTTCTGGTATTTTTGTCATTTAGACAACACCAGTGTGCTGTGAATATGCCTGTTGTCTGAACAGTCCCTATCTTATTAATTCCCAAACGTGGAACATGCTTGGTGCAGGCTGTCAGGTGGCCACGATGCTGAATGCTGTCTTTGAATTACCTCCCTGCCTCTGCCACCAGAGTTGCTATGAGATGCTGAGCAAATCCTATGAACTGACACAGTCTCATTTAGTCACTAATTGTGTGTTACTAATTTTCTTAATACCCAAACTAAGGCACCTGTGACCAGACTCAAAGCTGTATAAGGTGTTCACTACTGCAATAAGATATAATGGGAACAGTGCTTTAAGTGTGTGCAATAAAACTGTTAAGTATACTTGACATTGAGAGCTGTCAAGTTAGACACCCAGAATTAGTCTCAGTCTCTCTTTGTTCTCCGCTTTCTTACATGAAAATAATAGTATAACCTAATCCTGCAACAATGGTGAAAAAGAGCTTCACTAATATTTGCAGGGCAGTAGGTGCCATTGCAAGGAGTGATGAATTATGCACCTAAGCTAGAAACCTATTTATCTTTTGTAGGAGAACACGTACTACTTTTATTTTTATTTAGGTCTGACCCTGCAGAAGATTTTCTATTCTTTCTCTTATTTAAATTAGTTTAAAATCAAATTCTTAGTATAGTGATCAAACAGCCTGTGGGAAAGTGTATAATAATTATGCATTATTGTTCAGCCCAACATAGTTATACAGTAACACAACCTATCTGCCTTTTGAAATGAAAGCAGTAAACAAACAAAAAAATTACGCTCAACAAATCTCATGTCTTAATTTTCATTCTGTTTTATTTACTTAAGCTCCTCTTTGGAGCAGTATCTGAAAACTTTACAGTCTTTATTACTTAGCACTCAGAATGTTCGTATAAGCTAAGGAAATAATATAATCCCCATTTTATGGATTCGGAGGCAAAACATGGTCAAGATAAGCCCATACACATTAAAGGACATTGGCGTGTGAAAGTTAGGGCCTTCAATTTCAAGCTTATAGGTGCCAGCCTTTGGACTGAACTCTGGACCAAGCTCCTTATGTCGTGAATGATGCCTGAGAAGGTGTCATCCAAAATAGCCAGCCAGGTAGGCAGAGTGTCTCAGACTGTCCCCTGCAGTAGCCCTCTGCTAACCAAGAGGGAATTTGCTGAGGCCAGGGGTAAGTCTGTGATGCTGTCTCTAAGGTTCCTCCATGCTTTTCACGTTCAGTGGTTATTGGGTGAAAGGCAGAAGCAGACCCAGCATTTGAAGATGGTTGGCATGCTTCGGCAATGCCTGTTGCCTCAAAGCCCCTGAGAGACCCTGGCAAAGGCATGGGTAATTTCTGAACTGTGTTCCAGCTTAGGGGTGGCCTCAGTGTGAGCCATGCAGCCCTGGCAGTCTGGAGCTGTTCTAGGCAGGCAGAGAGGCACCCAGGGAAACTTTACAGGCAAAATAAAACTATGTTCAGCATTAGGCAGGTGGCAAATGAAGGTTTGCAGCATTGCGGTTTTTGAGCTTTGGTACCTGGGCTCCATCTCAGACACCATTAAATGCCTTTTCTGCATTTGCCAAAAGGCACACGTAATGCAGTAAGTTGAACCTTGATTTTTCTTGTATGTACCTGTTTTTTTCTTCCTTTCTGTTACCCTGTTCCTTGTTATGGACACATTTGGCCACTGTCAAATTGAATGATTTTTTGCATACTTGGTTGGCTGACTCTTTTTTTCCTAATTTGCTGATACAGTCAACTGTGCCAGTAAAGCAATTATGCAAAATTGTGTATAAAGGTTTAATGATACAAAACAGTGTTCATCACAAATCTAATTGTGATTCTTACCATCCTTCCATAAACTAAAGGTTTTGAGATGTTTGAATTAGGATCTCTGTGGTTAATATCTATTTTGTTAAAAAATACATTTAGTTTAGCAGATAAGGGAACATTTAATGTACATGTCACTGTTAACTTTGGAAGGAAGCAATAAACAAAAATAGTGACTTCAAAGTGTACAGATAATGGTTTATATGCTTTCAGGTGGTGATTATGAGAAGTCTGCTTTATTACATGTCTCATTAGGTTACAGTGTTATCTGTTTTACATTACAAATGATAACTATGTATGTTTGATTGTTGTCGAGGTTTAGCCCAGCAGGCAGCTAAACACCACACAGCCGTTCACTCACTCTGCCCCAGTGGGATGGGGGAGAGAATCGGAAAAAAGGTAAAACTCGTGGGTTGAGATAAAGACAATTTAATAGGACAGAAAAGGAAGGGAAAATAATAATAATAATGATAAAAGAATATACAAAACAAGTGATGCACAATGCAATTGCTCACCACCCACTGACCGATGCCCAGCCAGTTCCTGA
>WAAD01024153.1:21992-39548 GCA_013389945.1 Fregata magnificens | reverse complement strand
AGCTCCCTGTTCAGCCAGGCCGGTCGTCTTCCCCTTTTTCAAAAGGTAAAATCATTACTTTATTGAAGTTCTGTACAAAGCAGTACAGAAAGGTCTGTATAAACAACCCTTTATGATAGGTTTAGCTATCTATGCAAGTGTTGGCCATGAAGCTCAGGAACAAAAACCAGAACATATACTTTAGACAAGGGATTCTAGTGAACACAGGATGTTTACAGTGAATGTCAATGCCTCATACTTCCTAACCTCACTTTTGTAAAGATCTTCTCTTCAGTATATTTTTATTGGCCCTCTAATGAATGTTTTTGTAACTAAACCATTTTTTCTACATAATGTTTGCATTAAGCTTATTAACAAATATTTTTAGGTAATCGTGTTTTAGAGAGTTTCTTTTTATACCCCCAAGTATTCAGTAATAGTGAAGCATAGTGAAGTGTTTTCAGTATGAAAAAGATCTGTATGGAATAATAGAACTGTCTGTCAGTGTGGTCCAGAGCAGTGAAGTGTAAAATGCAATTCAGCCTGCTGTTTCAAAAAATGTAGAATTGATAGGTAGAGAACAGCAAAAGGTGTCAAAAATTTCTACATGTTGTTTCTAGAGGCCAGGGGCATCAGTAAAGCCTTTGTCAGCACTTTTAAATTTGAAGTAAAATAAAAATGCCTGATATGGTATAGTGTGAAACTATGGAAAAATGTTTCTAAGTACACACTGCACTTGAGGGTACACCCATTCTAACTAGCTTGCAGCTTCACTATGGTATTTGTTTTATCCCTGTTAGTGGATATGTCTCTAATAGAGAAACCTTCCAGAGCTATATAATCTATGAAGTTTATATAGAGTCATAATATGACAAGAGTCAGCAGTGCTTCAGGCTGACTGGACTCATAGTGCACTTATATCAGATAATTCCTCACCCTGGCAAAACTAAAATGGATTTTAAAAGCAAAAAGAAAAATCACACCTTTGCATCAGTTTAGACCTTGGTGTTACTTTTCTTGGGTGGTTTAACTAATGCGTGCTAATTTTGAACAGTATTTTACAGTTAGATGGTTTTGAAAATGCTCCAAAGAAATGTGAAAAGAATTTTGCTGCAGCACTTCAAAATGACCAACAAGATTTTAAGCATGCTAATGCTGCAAAGTATAAAACTTGATGAACCATTTTGTAGGTTGCCTGATGGATTTAGTCTTCTACTTTGTTTTGGTTTGTATATTTATTACAATTATCTTTGTGGAATATTGAAAATTATATACTACAGCATAGCAAGTTTCTTTATATGTAATTTACAGGAAGTTTCCTTATGCAGCAAATAAACTATTTCCAATTTTTTCATCTTTGTTCTTTTTGTGCCTTCATTTACTTTTTGTATTGAGGGAAATCTCACTACACTGTTTTAATGTAGTGTAAATATGTTCTGTATCTCATGTTTACATAGCTGTCAGATGCACCAGGTTTTCCTCCCTGAAATTGCAACTTTATTAACTTTCTTGATCTGTCAGGTAGAATAGAATCCACTCCAAGCCCTGTGCAACCAGTTTTGCAGATTATGCCTTCTATCCGATTGCTAAGTTGGGAGCCATTTCTCACGTGGTCATCCTGCTAGAGGTAATACAGTTTTCCCATGTGCCACTAGATGCATTCCAACTAAGTTTAAAACTACCTTAGAGCAGTAGCACAGATTGGTGAGGTCCCACAGTTTTTCAAAACTGTGGTTCTCTATCACTTAGCACTTCACACACAGAACTACAGTGAAAGCGTATACGCATATGGATATATGGATATGTATACTTCTCATTAGACTTAGCAATAGCTACAGTCAGCCCCGTTGCCTTTTATCATCTCTCCCTCTCCTGAGTTTTTTGAGAAACTAGTTTTTCAGTAACTTATTTGCTAATAGTGTCTTCCAGTCTGGGGGCGGAACACACAAATGGCAGGAATTGCACCTCTTTCGGTTACATCCTAGGGGTCAAGTAGCTCTTTAGTCTCTTGTAGAAATTTTTTGTAAGCAACTCAGTACTGGGTTTCCTTTGAAGAAGGCTGCTGACAAACTGATATGCAGAATCGGTTCATGGTGAGATCACTGGGCAGGGCAGATCACACCTGCTTTGATGGCTTTTGTGCCATCACAAGCAATGGGCTTGCTGCCTAGTGTCTCCCATCTGAACTGCCATTTGTTTTCCTTGTGGATGGCCGGATGTCAGCTCTGTTGCGTAACAGATTTTTTTTTTTTTAGGGGCAGACCTGTGGCAGTCCTCCATTTTGCTTTCAAAGTTGGTTGTTGCCACATTTGAGTAGAAGTGCTTCCTGAGCATCACTGGTCTGGTGGTTCTTTATTTCTGGTCTCCTGCATGGGCAGTCATGACAGCATGGGTCTTCTGGGCAGCATTTTTATAGCTGATTTCTTCCCCCCACACACTAAGTGGATGAACAGTCCTCTGACCAAACTCACAGACAGCGGGTCACACACAACAGAGATAATTTGGTCAGACTGCTCAGCTTGAGCCTACTGGCTCTTCTCACCCATTCCATGCCCTGTGACTGTAGAGAATAGTGACAAAAGGTGGCAGCAGACTTCAGAGGACTGTGAGTGGTTGAAATTTGGGAAGAGACGTCTGTTTAGATCTGCATTAAGATCACTTCCCCCCCAACCCCTCTTGCTGGAGAAAGACAGTGCGAGTCCCTCATTATTTGGCATCTGGCTGTCTCAGGCTCCCTCTTTTGCCAGCTTAGGTGTGCAGGAGAAGATGGTGGAGAATGAAGTGATTCAAGAGATTTCAGCAGCAATCGTGAGGCTTCTTCTGCTGTGCCTCCCTGATGGACAGATCTTGTGGCTTCAGGAACATGCAGTGGCACACAGCCAATACGTGAGTTCGGGGGTGGTTGACCCTCTTGGATGAGTCTGGCTACCTGGGCATGCTTCACACCAGCAGGACAGCAGCATCGTCTGGCTCCTTTCTTCACCGAAGTGCGTGCATGCTCCCCCTGTGGCTTGTGGCTATTTCCTGCTCACAGGTCCCCTATGCAGAAAAAGGAAAGTGGTCATTGGTCCCTCTGTACCTAGTTTTTTGGTATGTTTTGGGTTTTTTCTGCACAGTCCTACTTCTGGAGGACAGAGAGCATCAGTAAGTGTCATTCCCTTGAGGCTGGCTTTTCAGAAGAATAGGAGATTGGGAGTAAAATCAACAGTTGCCAGATAGTTTTTTACAGGTACGTCATGGATAGAGGCATGAGGTAGGAAGCTAATATTTCCCCATGCTGGCTGAGCAGGGGGCTCAGTGATGGCAGAAAGGCCCTGCTGGTCTTTCCACTGCTCCTCTGCTCAACTAAGTGGTGATGTGCTACGTGTCAGTGCAAGACAGCAAAAGCCAAGGCAAGGCCAAGCTGCTGTGTGCTGCAGTAAACCACAGCACCATGCCCTAGGAGAAGCAACCAAGAGAGGGCCAGTGGAAAAGCTGGCTGGAAGTCCCTTGGCAGATGCTACATTGCTACGTGGAGCTGCAACTTAGTTTTAAAGCCCACTTCACATGTGAGTTTTCCTGAGCAATGGCTGGCTGGCTGGGGGAAGGAGGTAGGGGGTGTGTGGTTTCACTGCTCTGAATGTTTGAGAGCTAAATAAATTACTGTTGCTGTAAGTGTGTTGTGTTTAAACCATAAAAGCTGTTCTCTGGGGGTCTTTGGCAGTGTAGGGTAGCCAGCTAGAGTGTGCAGGAGGGAGTAGGATAAGCAAGGAGCTTCGAGGTCCATGTGGGCCACAGTGGGAGAGCTGCCGTCACGGCGGTGGAGCAGGGGTGTCCACATGAGCCTTTGCCTGTCTGACCTACCCCCAGGCAGGCTCTGGCTTGCATTGGGCCAACCAGAGCATCCTGGGGCTTTCTCCATGCTGATGCCAGCCTTCATCTGAGCAAAAGACAGACACGAAAGGCTGAAGCAATCTGCCCTTAAACATGGCAGAGACCCATGTGCTGCAGGGAAGAATTGTTGGCTCAAGCAGTGTGGTCAGGCCTCCCAGTACGGGGCAGTTCCTGGAGCAGAGGCAGCCTCTTGTGGCTTTGGCTGTCTGTGGGGCCAGGGCCTCAGCCTGCCACTGCGGGAGGTCTCGGGATCCAGGCTGCAAAGCAGCTGTGCAATGGGTCATGGTGCTGCATGTTGAATAAACTCATGGAAAAGCTCCTGGAGGAGTTAGGTGTTGAGGTTTCAGAGTAGCAGCATAGGCAGACGTGATGTAACCCAGCACATATTCTGCAGGGACAAGCATAACCCAGCAAATTTTTTCAAACAAATAGCAACGGGTGCAAGGCTTTTAGGACAGATCAGTGGTTTAAATCCTCTATTCACTGTGGTTTTGGTCTGCCACAGGGAGCACTAAAAGTGTTCTGAATTTAATGTCAAGCCACAGTTCAAGTGTTTGTCTGAGTACCTTGAAACCTTCATCTATAGCAACACTGTCTAGTTCTGCAAATGTGGGTCACTGGGGGTGCTCATGGGTGCAAGCCAGCTCTCAGCAAAACATTTCATAGAAGTGAAGTTTCCAAATGCTTTTCTTCATCCCTGCCTCCTCCTCCTCTATTTGGATCCTTCACTTATCCTTTTGAAAATAAGTAACAGAGATAGTAAGTACAGCCTAGAACCATACTTAATTTTGGTTTTATGTCCAAGTTCTCAGGGCAGTAATAAATTAATTCTCTTCATGTCATTCTGTAAGACTTACGGTCTTAGAATTATATGCAGTGGTGAACTGCAACTGAAGTGAATTAAAATCTGTGATTTAATAAGTTTCTACTTATTTGAGGAAGCCTGAGATACAATTTTTGTAGCTACAGAACAGTCCTACCAGCAGACCCTGCTACTGGCAAGAAAGCCCTGTGCTTTGCTCAACGCCTACAAGTGTTGGGTTACCTGGGTTACGATAGTGTGTGACAAAATGTCTTCTAGGAGAAACAATGGCCTCTGTCTCGTTCGACCCGGTAATGGGATCCCAGGGTGGTGTGTCACCAACATAAGGCTCCTCTGATGGTCAGTTTTGCCCCTTTGCACAAGAAATAAAAGTTTGTGCTTTTAGTCCTCCAGATGCCAGACCCCAGTCCCACCAGTGGCTTCAGGAGGGTCTGTCTTGTGACACAATTTGTAGTTCCTGAGGCATTTTATGGCATCGCATCTGTCGCTGTTTACAAACCTTTGGCTGCCCTGACAAACTCTAATTTGATGAGTGTAACACAGGTATTCATACAACCATCAGTTTTTCAGTCTATTATTTTAAAAGCCTAAGTCTTGCCTGATCTGTCCAGATTCACAGTGTTGGCCCTCCTCATACGTTTTCCAACAGCCTGAAATGCTCAGACGGTTGGTAATGAGGCCTCCCACCAGCAGCTGGAGATTGGAAACAGGCACATCTCGGTGACATCATCCCCTGCAAGGAGCTTGGGGCTGGAGCCCGTCTCCCCGCATGCCGGTGGGTGGCCGTCTGCTCCTGCCTGCCTGGCTGGGCCCCGTACGCTCATGGTGTGCTGTTAACCCTGCCTGGGAGTGATGCTGCAGCTGGTACGCGACGCTCGGCGGCTCTCAGGAGGCAAGCATCGCCTGCATCAGAACACAAATGTGCTCATATGGGAAGCTGTCGCTCCATTGTGGTCACTCTTCCCTTTGGGATTAGCCAAAACGCTCTCCAGTGGTGGCTGGGCTTGGACCCACAGCACTCTTCTTGCATCCCTGTCCTAAGACAGCAACAATCCTGCACCCTGTTGCACTCTCGGAAGCCCTGTCCAGAAATGTTTGGATGCATTTACTTCTTTGCAAGCACTTTGCTACCCACCAGGAGGCATCCCCCAAAGAGGCTGGGGAGGAAGGAGGGACCTGGATTAAGCTGCATTTTCCAGACACACCCACACACCCACACACACACCCCTGCAAAAAAAAAAAAAAGGGGAGGGACAGAGAGCTAAACCTGGGTTCCTTCCCCTCTGAGCCTCCCTTGCACCTGGAAAACAGTGTGGGGAGTGAAGGCACACAGCACAAAGGTCTGCACTGCCCCATTCCTAGAAACGGATCCTCTGGGCTCTTGCTATTCAGTGTGGGTCCCCAAAAAGCAGCACTGCATTCAGCAGCTGATGGGGCCACAGCTGGGTGTAAGCACAGCTGGCCAGATGTTGTAGAGCCAGGTGCAGACATGCCTGTGCAGATGTTGCAGAGCTGGGTGCCCACTGGAAGGTCGCAGTGGGGGTTTAGCGGGGTCCCTGTGCCCATGGGGAGGGCAGCGTGCTCCCCAGTAGTGCTCCTCCTGCCTCGTACCCCCGCAGCACGTGTGCAGAGGGTTTGGGAGCAGGTGGTGGGAGCGGGACTGCCCTGAAGCTCTGCGCTGCCTGAAGGTGGCTGTGTGGTATCCACAACATTTCTAAAATTCCTGCCCACGTCACTGTCTGACGACTGGCAAGGGGCAGGCTCGCAGTTTCCTCTGCAGATGCTTTGGCTGATGGGTCTCTGGCAGTACGTTTCCTTGCAAATATCTGCATAAAGCTGTGCATGATCGCCCAGTCTGGGTTGTATCACAAAAGAGGAGAGCGTGCAGTTATGCTGGCTGCCCTTGAGCGGCTCTCTGCAGCCCATGCCTCCCTGGGAACCTTTCTGGGACCCCTGGTCACCTCTGCAGAGTGGTTGCTTGCAGGGGACACACTCCCCTGTGCTGCGAGCAGGTAACAGCCTGGGTTTACCCCAGCTCCTCTGGGACCTGTTTCATGCCTTTCTTTATTTTATTGGGCGAGCGAATGTCTCCAACCAGCTGATGACAGCATTTAAGAGAGACGGAGCTCTCTGTGTCCAGGTAAATACCTTATTGTAGAACTATGGGGAGAAGAAACATGTTCTTGGTGATTCATCCAGCTATGCCTATAAAAGTGGCTGGGAATATTCTCGGATGCTAGAACAAGACCACCCCTATCATTACACTGCTTGGGATGGGCTCTGCTGTGGTGTCAGCCCAGGCCAACCAGCAGTTTTTGCAAATAACTGCCCGGCATGGCTCTGGATCAGCCCACTCCTCTTTGCAGGTGGCCCTGCACACTGCAAGGTGAGGTTTCCACAGTGCAAACCCTGGCTGCGCAGCGCCCCAACCCCTCTGTGTCCAGGAGCATCTTATGCAGCGTCTGCACGGGCAGGTGTAGCCTGGGAGCTGGCCCTGGGGCCCCAGCCTGCACTGCTGGGGTTTGTGGGAGCAGCTGTGCACCTAAATGCTTGCTCCTCTGATTTCTGGACTGCACTGAGTATGAAATCTTGACAGGAGTCTGTCTCCTTGGACAGCTGTCTGGTTTTCAAGCAGACAGAGGCACTGCAGTTTGGTGTTGCTGCAAACCCCCTGCAGTTACTGCCTGACTGGGTGGAGGTGGCTTCACACCTCCCTTAGTGCTGCAAATCCATTGCTGCACACTGTTGGCATTTATGGGGTAAAATCCACACGTATGTACGGATAGATTTGTTGTTATCTAATTAGATAAATACAGGAAATATATTGAGGCCTCCAGGTTTGTGCTGGCTTGCTCATTTTTGGTCAACCCCATGGTCCCATGTGAGCTGGAAGGGTAGGAGGCTGCTAAATTCTCCATGGAGAGCTTTGATCATCCCTTCCCTCAGCCTCATGACAGGGAACTAGAAAACCCAACACCCGCTCCAGGCTTGTCTGAAAGAGCCAGCCACCAACAAAGCAAGTTTAACGTCTAGTTTTTGACCAGTGGCTCACTGGAGTTTTGATCTGCAAAATAAATGATTGGGCTCACGGGATTTCTGAAGTGCTGACCCGAACTCACCAAACGCTGCTTCGTGCTGTCGGTCCAGAGGGAGTGAAATTCCCACCATCTCTCTGCCCTCCATGGGGGCAGATTTTCAATGGTATAACAAAGGGGGAGCTTTTCCTGGATTTCTTTGTCATGCAGTTCAGATCTTTCTAGACTTCCTTTGGGTGTATTTCTCCATGGAGGCCCAGGATACATGCATAGAATGACATTCACATTCCTGGTGGATATTCAACCCCACTTCTCACTGTCTGTTAACTCCACAAACAGATTAGAGCTGTGTGGGCACCTGATTACATTTAGCTGCAACACTCACTCCCTTGCAGGGCCCTTACAATTAGATTTAGCAATACTAATGCACTACCCTGTTAGTTTGTTAGAGCCCGGCTAAGGGGAGAAGCAGGGTAGAAAGAGGCTGAAGCAGCCTGTTGTGGCCCTTAGCTTCCATTTATACCTGAGCAGTCCTGCCCCCGCTCAAAGACAGATTCGTATAAAAATGAGTTTCTGTCTCAACAGGAAGGCATTAAGCCTCTATTCTGTAACAGCTTAATTTTTAAAATTCTGCATTTGTTCAGTTTAATGTTAGTGTTCTATCAGCAAAAGCACTGTTTAGTGTCACTATAATTATTTATACCATTTCTACATATTTATTTTGATAAGACCCACCCGCTGCATTCTTACAGGTTTACAAGCTGCTACGAAATGAAGTTCAAAACAGAAACCTACGGGAAACAGCATGTTGCTTATCCCAACTTTTCCAGCTACTCTGCTAACCACACTAGAGACCCATCTAGTCAAGAACACAAGAATGTATTTCCTTATAAATCCACATGTAATTAAACAACTGATTCTTTCCCATGACTAACTTTGAAACAGAGGTATAGAACTCAGCTCCTTTGGGGGAATTTTGTGCTCAACAGTCTTTACAGATCCAAATGGTTGTGGATGGGCCTCAACATGTGAAAGGCAGAGAGACACAAGAACTTCTCAACCTGTTGGGAGGTAAGATGTAACACTAGCGCTGGCATTGTTGGTGTTTGCATAAAGATTGTCAGGACTAGGAGCCAAAGTCATTATTTTGACTTCCAGTGTCTTAGTAGACCAATGGGACCGAAGGCCTATTGGTACTGGTTTTCAGGTAGAACAAAAGAGGTGCCTTCTTGAAGGCTTAAGGTCAGTTCTTACTCTGAAAAGCACAAATCAAAATAACTGGGGGAAAAGTCACTTGCAGTTTGGTGGTCTCCGGGCCTGGGTTGCCCGGAGCCCCAAATGCAGTAAATCAGAGCAGCCAGGGAGCACTTACTACAGCTGTATCGAACCTGGGTGGAAAACGCTGGTTCCAGTTCCCACCTCCAGGAACCGTTTTTAGTTTACACCACCAGTAATTCTGAGTACTTATATGTACCATTTTATAAGAAAGCAGGTGGGCAAAATCTGAGTCATGACAAGTCCATTCTGTGATACTACTAAAGAACAAAACACGAACTAAATGTTTCTTCTACTGCAGGTTTCCTGCTGTCTGCAAGGGGAAAATAAGTGTCAAGCAGAAGAGACAAAATGTACAAAAGGTACTGTCAGCTGAGTTCTGGATCTCATGCAAAGTGTGGTAGGAAATTAAATCTAATCCAACAGTGGAAGTTTGCAGAGTTTAAGCAGCTTATCATGTCAAAAAGATACACAGTGGCCTTCCAGTCATTTTCCTCTTCACCCTTTTTATTTTACTGTGTTTGAAAGCAGAGATGTAATAGAATCCATCACAGGTGGATCCTAAATCCACTCCCTGCCTTACTGCAAGGAGTCTGTAGCCCAGGTGTTGCGTTTTTGATCACCTAGAACCACATCCACAAAGGCACAATGTGCACAAGCACCTCCCCACCTTTCTGACTCTAGGCCCTGACTTGGTCCGGTGGGGTGCAGACATCAGCCTTGCACAAATCGTGCATGTTTGCAATAGCTTTTATTTATGAAATGCAACAGTTACTTTCTGGTATTTTGTGGTGTTCTAACTTCCTAGGATATTATTTCCATGATCACTGTTGGCAGATTATACACGAAATTGTTAAAAGTACTATTTTAAGAAGTAATATAGTACATCTGTAGGCAATTATATAAAAGTACAAATGTTAAGCCACAGTAATGTCCTTGAACACAATACAAGATCAAGGAACTCTGACACTCTAAAATAAATCACACTAAGAAAGTGATGTGTTCTGTTTCATTTTTATCCTGTCACCCAGAGATTATGTAAATCATTCTTACCACTCAGTAGTCAGGGATATTAATAATTCCCAATGAGACCATAATTTTTTTTTCACTGAAGAAATTGAGACAGTAAGCCAAAAGGAAATTCATGTATACTGAATACTTAAGTTTAAAAAAAAAAAAAGGCAGTAAATAAGACTAATTTAGAATATTATTAGGTATCTTTATTAGTCCTGTAGTTCAAAGATTTGTAATTGTTTTTCAGATGTAAAATGTATTACAATGATCTTCATGGAAGACAACAAAATGAACCACTGACACTGTGTACTCTGAAAGTATACTCTTGCTGACATTAAGCAAGAGGTGAAAAATGGTCAACAAAAGCACTTTAAACTTAAAACAAACCCAAAGGACTTGGATTCTGTTGAACTGCAGAGCAATCAACTTGGTAACATATGAACATACTGTTTTCCACATGTGCAAAGCAGGACCTCATCTTCTGACAAACAACAAAACTCAACTACAGTCTAAAGCTGTAGAAACTACCTGCAGATCACCAGCTCTTGCATCACACTCCACGGCAGCAGGAAGACTTCAGTCTCTTGCAGTGTGATTTGCAGTCTCTGCCATCTGGTTCAATGCCCAGCTGGTTTGGTGGACCTCCTGTTTTGAGCAGGTTGTTTGCAACAGAGAAGTGTGAAAGGAGAAGTGCAACTTTTGACCTAAGTACAGCCCACCTCACTGTTTTGCAAAGCTGGCTACTGCAGAAAACTCTCCAAAAACCACATTCCCTTTTCAGTGAGTAAGAGGTTAGGCTCATTTTTAGAAGTGATACGAGTACACCACTCCATGGGACAAGACGTTCCTTCACTTTGGTTTAGGAGTCCCTCCTGCTGCTGAAAAAGGCTATTGAGAAGGTAAACGAATTTCATAAATAATTTCAAATATGAAACTTTTCTCTCTTCTTATGATTCTTAATAGTGTTAGTAGAGAGTAGCAGGGTAGGAACGGGGACATGTACTTACAGAAACATTTCAGCAGCAGGATTCTTGTGGATGTGGAATAAATTACTAGTTACAAAACAATAATGTTGCCAGAACAGTTATGAGTAATGAGTAAGTAAGTCCTTGCTTCTATCTTAATTTACCAATTCAACACCAGTACTGCAGACAAAAGGGTGAACTGGTATCAGATGAAATTCCAAGGAACTGAGTTATATTAAGAACTAATCAAGATCAGGAGAAGCCTGGTGGCTTCACCAGCAAAACATTTCAGCATCTGCCAGAAAGAAACCACCTGCTGCTATTAAGAAATCAGTTTGAAAATGTCATCCTCTTTCAAGACAAATTTGGTTTTATTTTTAAGTCATTGAAAGTTAACTGGCTAACATACAGCTAGCATTCAGATTTTCCCTTGTGTAATTGCTTAGAACAAGCCAAAGAGAAAAAACAAAACACAAACAAAAATTCTTGGAGAACACTGTAAAAAGCAGCAACGTATTACACGACCACTTTAACATCTGTGCTGGAATCAGTGGCTGTAGGAGATCAACTCTCCTTTTTGCTTTTTCAGCTTCAGTTTTTTGAGTCAAGGCTAAGAAATCTTTGCAAGAGAATAAAAATGAAGTCTTTGTATTTCTAAGTCCAGAGTTAAAAAAAAATGACAATAACAAGTCTATCAATCTTTACAGCTTTCATTCAGTTTTATAAAAAAATACAGTATTTTATATATCCGTGAATATAATACAGATGCCAAAACATACACCTACAGTTCTGCTTCAGTAATATCCTCATCAGGGCAACAATAGTATTCCACAAAACAGATCTGTCCATCTTCATTCCTAATCATATATTGCAGTGAAAGAAATCCTTGAGCATCTGTTCGAATGGAGACTTTACAAGATAAAGCCAGTGCCTTTGTAGATGGTTTAAGCAAAGAAATCTTGTACCTGCAGGGNCTGTTACCACTTAGCTTTTGATCACAGATACAGACTTTTATCAGACGGGAAGTACATTTTTTTTCCCCCGTACTAGTGAAATAAATGTTACAGTAATGCAAAACCAGTTTTTTAAACTTTCCAGCACATGAAAGCATGACCTGCCACAGAGGGCACTGATCACAGACTTCCTAACCTGTTTGTCTGGGTCTGGTTACAGTGGAATGCTTCCATCAAATCGGAGTCCCTAGGGTAGTCCAGATGTGCACTTCCTGCATTTCCAAAAGTGGATAACCTGGAAGACAAAAGGCACCATCTCAGAATACCTGATCACAGCTCTCTAAACACTCATCAGAATCAGTCACCTTGCATATCCCAATGGCTGTTTCACAAAACACTACTGTTTGTTTTGCTTTATTTAATTAAAAATGCTAAACTGTCCACATCAGTGTCACATTTACCAGGTTGCAAATAGATTCATTACTATGTTAGTTAGATTACATATTGTGATTTGCTATACTCATTACAATTCTTCTTGAAATAAAGCAATATTCTGAAGTAGCTCCCCCCTCTTCACTGTGAAAACCTCCAGTCCTTACCAACGGAGGCCAAGCATGAACGTTTGAGTTGAAAGCATTGTTTCCCGTACCTGAAGTAGGGTTTATCTGGAGACATGGTAATCTGCAGAACTTCACTGGTCATATCCAGTTCGGCAAATGCTTCTCGTAGCCCCTCCGACTGCAGGATAATTTTATTAACAACCTTTGTACTGCAGAAATCAAAGTCTAACAACTCATCAGGTTCTTGAGTGTTAATTTTGCACACTGTCACTACTCCTCCTTCTTCCAAGAACAGCATCAAGGGATAGCCATAACCACGATAACACATCCTAAGGGCCGTTGATGTTCCTGAAAAAGAGAATTAAGTATACATTCTTCAGAGACCTAGCTAGCACATCTCATCACTTTAGAAAATTCTTATTTTACTGGCATATGGGGCACAGATCAATTCGTTCAGCATGTCTGGTCCAGCACCCAATACAGTAACGTAGCACGCTTTGTGCAGCCTCCTAGACACCCTATGAAGTGCTAATGCTAATGGTTATGCAGCAAAATACTCTAGTTACTTGTGCAACCCAAACTGAAGTTAATGCATCTTAGCTTGCATTACAGTCACATCCTCCTTTTCCTAGGTAATCATAATCTGAATGTTTGTTTTCCCAAAACCAGAGCGCTGTTTAGTACAGTTGATTTAGGTCTTTAGGTCAGAGTCACAACAGAAACAGCAGAGGAATGTGGAGTTCAACACACAGCTGCAATGATAGAACTGCCCAAAAAAACTCGCATGGTATCACTCTACTCCACATGAGTACACAGTGCATCCTGTAGCACCCATAGTCATTCCAACTTGTAGTTATTTTTACTTGTGAAAATATTTTTTGAGCAACCATCAATTAAAAAAAATTAATTTATAGGAAATAAAATTCGCTAAGACCTGGTTTTTTTGTTTAAACAAATGGGTTTGTGTAATTCAGTATTTGTACACATAATTGTGAAGGCAGCTTCCCATGCACCTCTGTCACCAAAAAGACTACAAACAAGATCAATAATACAGTCTACCTGATTTTTGTAATTCACACACTTGATAAGCAACATCTAAAGTGCTCTTACGGCATCTGAAGTGCTCCCCAATCCGGCCGCAGATTTCTTGTAAGACCTTAGGTAAGCATCATTCCTCAGTACCTTATCTGCAAGCTGGAGATAATACTAACAAAACAGATGCAGGTGTAGCCTGAAGAAGGGAAGGAACAGAAGGTACCACGTAACACCTATTGCACTGGGAGCAGGAGCACAGTGAATTGATGGTGCTACCTGGAACCCCTGCAGATTTCTTCAAGCCCAGTAAATCTGCACCAAAACATTTCCTAATTCATGCATATGCTTGTTAATGTTTCTGAGGTAGCTGGATGTTCCAGGGTGACACGAGCCACAGAAATATTGGAAAAGAGATCAGATTTACTATTGAGTCGATACAAAATCTTTTGTTAGCACGGCAAATTCCAAGCTATGTCTATACTGTCTCTCAGCGTGCAGATTTCTGCTACAATTCACAGCAATTAGTCAGCCTGAGTCCCTTGTAAGCCCAGTGTGGGTCCTCTGTGGCCTTAAGATGTACTGACAGCTTTCAAGCTTTTTCAGCTCAAAGTGACAGCTCCCATGCTGAAGGTATGTGCAGCCTGCCCTGCTGGCCACTTAAAAGCGTGGACAGTGTGAAGCACCGTCGCTAGTAGAGGGAACCTTGGCCCTCTCTACATCCATACTGACTACCCTGAATGGGCTGCAGAGGAACTATTCTGCCAGCTGTGCCCAGGTTTTCCCCTTAAGCAAAGGGCACTTGGGAACAAATTAGCATTTGTGTGATGTGAATGATCTGGGCCCTGGACTGAAAACAGATTGGCAGGGAAGGCAGTCACAGCATGTGTCAGTCCTAGGGTACAGCACTGGCCTCAGAGTCAGAACTCCAGCCTAACATCACACAACTTGCCAGAGATGCCTGAACAAATTACTTGATGTGTTTTCTTATCAAGATTACAGAAACTATTTGAGATCTTCAGCCCCAAACCAGAGCAAGGGTACAAGCTGGGGCTGTTCGTTGGACCTCATGCCACAAAAGGGTTCTCTCCCAAAACAAGTGGTTCTTTTGTGCTTTACACAGATCCAGAAACCATTATCTTCACAGAAGACTCCTCTGTTTCTCAGTTACCCCAACAGCATCACACAGACATATACCTTTATTCTATCTTCCAAACTGCATCAGTCTCTTTTAGCCTCTCCTGCTGCAGCAGTCCCTGACACGCTGGCTAGGCTCACATCCATCAGCTCCTTTCTTCTCTCCATCGACTGTTATCACAGCACACACTTGTGTTAGCTTAAGTAAAGAGGATGGATCCTGCTTAACAATGATAGCTGCCATGCTCAGAAGGACTTATGGTGAGGAAGTCAGAAGTTTTGCCAAGACTGGAAATCTCCCTAGAGCTATGCACAGGTTTCACTATGTGATTACATGTGATACGCATACACTGTCAAGATAAATATACACCGTACCTGGCAAAGAACTGGTACCAAAAATGGTCAAGCAGTCGAGAAGAACAGACAAATTGATCCGGAAGGTCACCGATTCCTCCTGAACAGTAAATTCCTGAAAAATTTCTGCCTGTAAGAGAAAGGAAACAGATGAAGAAAGGGGAGTTTCTGCAATTATTTGACAGATTACACTTATTTGGCGCTTTCACTTTCAGAGATCAGTGCAATACAAAGTGATTTCTACATGCAACACAATATTGATTAAAGAAAAACGGGTGTTCATCCTCAAAACTAGTAAAAGAAAATCAGGTCACAGTTGAAACAAAGTAGCATGGCGTAAGCATAAAACTTAAACACTTGTCTTTTATAGTTTAAATGTTTCTCCACAAACAATACTTACTTACTTTTCTTCACTCGGAGCATGAAGAAATATTTCAAATAATAAAAATGTGTAAGAACAGAACAGAATAGTGAGTTCACCACATTGAAACATGTGCTGAAACATGCCTTTGACTATTCTGATGGGGGTAAACTACTCCAGGCTACTCCGTTTGCCACTAGGCACTAGCTGCTTTTGGTAACTGCAGGAACAGAATATCTCAGAAATAAAGCAGGGTGATGTGAGCTGGTTTTGGAGAAGCAGTTACATATTTTTATTGGCAGCCAAGAGGACAAACCGCATCCTGGGGTTCATCAAGCACAGCACAACCAGCCGGTCAAAAGAGGTGATTATCCCGCTGTACTCAGCGTTGGTGCAGCCTCACCTTGAGCACTGTGTGCGGTTCTGGGCCCCACAATTTAAGAAGGATGTGAAGGTCCTTGAATGCGTCCAGAGGAGGGCAGCAAAGGTGGTGAAAGGGCTGGAAGGCATGTCCTGTGAGGAGTGGCTGAGGACTTTGGGCTTGTCTAGTTTGGAGAAAAGGAGGCTGAGGGGCGACCTCATTGCTCCCTACAGCTTCCTGAGGAGGGGAAGCAGAGAGGGAGGTGCTGATCTCTTCTCCCTGGTATCCAGTGACAGGACATGTGGGAATGGCTCAATGCTGCGCTAGGGGAGGTTTAGACTGGACATTAGGAAGCATTTCTTTACCAAGAGGGTGGTCAAACATTGGAACTGGCTTCCTAGAGAGGTCGTCAATGCCCCAAGCCTGTCAGTGTTCAAGAGGCATCTGGGCAATGCCCTTGATAACACGCTTTAACTTTTGGTGAGCCCTGAAGTGGTCAGGCAATTGGACTAGATGATCATTGTAGGTCCCCTCCAACTGGAACTATTCTATTCTATACTTAACAGCTCAACACTCTCAAAGGAACTTCTAGTCACTGTTCCTCTGCTCCTGCCCACGTGGGCCCACTTCTTTCCAGTGCTAACTTCCATGTGCTAACTTCCAGTAGCACATGCTGGCCACTTTATGAGCCAGCTTAACTCAAATAGCAGAAAGCTAACCAAACAAATACAGCACTAGTGTAAAGAAGGACTGTGCAGCAAGGAGCAGGAGAAAGCAAGGGGAGATGCAGGAACAGGGACTCAGGCTTCTGCCCTTTCACACACAGCTCAGGCTGCAGTTTCACAGATAGCAAAGACAGACTCTAAAGGAGAAAAGAAAGGTAAATGTGGGTTTGAGTTACTACTGTAAAATATTCCTTGCCCCTTCCACTTACATCCCCAGTATCATACATGCTTTCAAAACCAGGAACCAGCACAATGCCTGTTCTTATGAACAAAGCACTTACAAGTATGACACGCATTAAATAAAAACAAACAAAAAAACCCACTCAGAAGGTAAACCATTGTTAAAATAAGAAAAAATTTAAAGTGCACCTTAAAAAATTAAAACAAAGCAAAGCCAGCAGTCACAGCTACAAAAGAGGTAGCAGAAAAGAGAGCAAGGCTGCTTTTGATCTTATATTGAACGCAAGTTAAGAAGAAATAATTTAGATTGCTATTTAAAGTTGTCTTTATGGACAGTTCAGCATAGCTGAGATCCACTGCCTATGTGTAACCTGTCAAGCACCCTTTCCGGACACAGTTCAGCACAGGCAGAATCAAGAGTGTGAAAGGGGCAGACCACTGCTCCAGTCTTGTGATGAAGCACACATGCCGGCCATGTGGTTGGAAGCTCTCAGCTTAGCCCAGCTGATACGCTGTAGACGAGTGTCTGTAAATTTGTACTCTTTCAGATTTGACTTAAATTAACTTTCTTGGCTTTAGGATGAAACATAATAGAAATGCTTAAAGACAGATGCTTTATGAACTTGCTCACGCGTCTGAGAATGGTGTGGTCAACAGGAGCAGCGGGCTTAGCAGGTGCCAACACGTTAAACAAGGGCGCAAGCTCATCACACAAGCAGGCACGCATGTACAAACCAGGCACTGAGCTCGGCCTTTCAACAGCATGGACACCTCATAAATGACCACAGCCTCATCACAGCGCTTCCTTCACGCCAGCTCCCCCAGCTATGCCGCGATTTCAGCAAGGTTTCCCCTCCTCCGCGGGTAAACTCGCTGTACACCTTCTCTACCGCGTAACCGGGGCCTTTCTAAGTCTCTAACAGCGGCAC
>WAAD01024153.1:1773-12732 GCA_013389945.1 Fregata magnificens | reverse complement strand
TGCTGCCGTCGTGCGTTGAATCGTTTACAATTCTGTTAAATTGTCTTGCAGATAAAAACCTAGAGAACGCTGAGGAAGCAGCAGAGCAGTTCAAGTTAATCCAGGCAGCGTATGACGTTCTCAGTGACCCCCAGGAAAGAGCCTGGTGAGCAGCGTTTATCTGGTAGCGGCCTGGAGAACGCTTCTTTAATTCCGTCTCAGCCAGGACTTTCCATTTGCTTCTGGCCAGGCCTTGCTGCAAGTCAGCACGGGCCTGCGTGGCCCAAGCAGCCACTTTGCTTCAGGCTTTGAAAGGGTTGAGAGCCGTGCAACGTGCAGCCTCCTGGGGAGGCACAGCTGTGCACCCACACCTTCCTCGCAGTGCTTCAGAAGGTGGTGTGGGTCTGGGCGCTGAGGGGTGCTCTGGGGACCTGCCGGGTGTTGGCCTCTGTTTCTTCCTCCAGAGCAGGAAGCAGCTTGCATGTTAGCATAGGTGTCCCTCTGGTCACAGTCCTCCCTGCCGTAGCACGGAAGAGCCAGCACCACACTGAGTGCAGGCAGGTGTTTAGTACGCTCTTGATTGCTGCAGATGGTAAGCCTTAATGACATACATAGTGTTGTGTTTCAGTAACGGTCCTAATTTGAAATATGCACACACATCTCTTAAAAAGAGATTGCTACTTTAAATGTTCTGTGTAGCTTGTTTTTTCAAATGAGCTGAAGCTTCTACCAGATTATGCAGCCAAAAACACCTGTACTAAGTTTGTCCTCCTTGAAAGGAAAGTACTGTTTTTCAGTTTTTATATGCTAATGTATGATTTGGGGGGTTTTTTTTGTGTGTGTGTACGTATTGGATGATTTAAATAACATCCTACCCGTTTCTGAAAGCTTATTGAGGCATCTTGCTCAAATGTGTTTGCTAGCTGCCCTTTAAGAAATTGCTGCTATAGATATTGCAGATAAAGTAATAGTAAGTAAACTAAAGGTCAAGAGAGAATATTTACTGAGCCTGTCTTTTTTTTTTCCTCTCTGAAGACCTTGGGTATGAAACACAAATCCCAGACACTGGGCTAAGCTGTACATTGAGGTGATACGTGTACTGTGTTGACTTACTAGCACTGAGCAATGTTCTGTGCTTCTACATCCTTGATACTGTGAATTTTTGCTAGGTATGATACTCACAGGGAGGCTCTGCTGAAAGGAGGAGTTGATGGAGACTATCAAGATGATAGTTTAGATCTGCTGCGCTACTTCACTGTTAGCTGTTACTCTGGATATGGAGATGATGAAAAGGTAATTAATTCATCTTTAAGGAATCAATGTAAATTTCATAACAAGTGTTGGCATTTGCTTCGTGTTGAAAAGCTACATGTAGAATTATTGAGCACAGGTAGTAATAATGCTTACACAAATCTTTCTAAGACAAAACTTATGCTGGATGCTTAGGGAATGTTTAATTCCTGCTTATTGTCTGACAATTACTTAGCCGTGATTTCCAGCTATACCATACACCTACAGAGTGTGTGTATATTATTTATTTACATTATATAGTGAAGGATTCCAATGCTTTACAATACCAGCTGTTTATTCAGAAATATCTTTAACAAGCGAGAATGCTTCAAACTAAAAAAAAAAAAGCAATATAACAACAGTCATTGGGGGAAGTGTGCTTCCTATAATTGAATTCTCTGTTGGATTTTAAGACACTCATCATAATTTGAAAAGCTCCAGGTGATTAGAGGAACCTCTGCCAGACAAAATCCTTGTCTGTCTTATTTCTATACTAGGAGTGAGTTAGTAACATCTTGATTTACAAAGAGATAGGATACTTAATAGTGAATTTTCTATTTGGAACTTCCTCAAAACTTGATCCTGTGTAACCAGAAATTTATCAACATCTCCAGCATGCTGAAACTTTTTTTTTGGTTTAGATTTGAATACAGGTGCCTGATGTGTGAGAGAGACAGAGACTACAGAAAGGAGGTGGAAGTAAAAGGAATGTGAGGGAATGGGAACTTTGTTAAACAGAAGGGTCTTACTATCTAGAGCAAGTGCTTACAAGGCCTTTGCCTTGATTTTGAGTTGCTGTTGCAGAATTTTAATATGTCTCTAAAATACACTACTGTAGCTGAGCATTTGTAGATCTATTATTGAGCCATGCAAAATGAGTCAGAATTTTTCTTTTTTTCTAATTTCAGGGATTCTTTACAGTCTATCGACAAGTTTTTGAAAAGATTGCGAAAGAAGAGATGGAATATATGATGCAGGAAGATACCGAAGAATTCCCTATGTTTGGATATTCCCAAAGTGACTATGATACGGTAAGAGCAAGTGTAAATCTGAACTGAAAGTAACAGAGTTAAGTCATTACTTTGTCCCACACTGAAATCAAAGGAAAGGCCCCTGCTGATTGCTGAGGTGAATAGAAAACCATGTATCTGCTGTCTTTTCTCCTACTGTAGATCATTACTACAAAGGAAGTGCTTGTGTTCTGATTCATAATATTTAGTTGAATTAAAATTGGTATTTCCTGTTGGACTATATTATTAGCCAGGCTTTTAGGGTAAGTTGTCAGACAAACACTTCACAGGGCTAACCATCAGTTATGCCAATGAAACTTATGTGTAATGCAAGGCCTATAAAACAAAAGAACAGATGTTTTCTTTGCTTCCTGATAGTTCACCAGTGTTTTAACACAACTTACATTAAAGGGATATTGAGATAATTTTTTTTTTTTAAATAACATGTAGTGTCTTGCCTCATTTAGGAAAACTGCATAGCACTTACTGCATAACACAGCCTTTAGAAAATGGGAGATGTGGTGGTTGACTTGTGGTGTGAGCTCCCACTATGATACTGTTGTCATCTACAATTATTCTGTAGTAAGATTTAACTTCCAAAATATTGCATGCTTTCCTTTGGGAAGCAAGAAAAGAAAACGTGTCGGGGACACGTGATTTCTTGTCATCTGGTTTGCCAACTACTTGTTGTATTCCATCAGACTTACAATTTTTTTTTTGAGGTTATCAATATTCATATCAATATTGAAATTAAATAGTAAAGTAATAGCACTTTCCCCAGTGAATAAGTGTGCAGTATCAGTGTACTCAAATATTGCTCCTAGTCTGCTACTTCTCCTTGTCACTTTTTGTAGAATTGTACTGTGTGACTAATTAGTTATGAAATTTAAATTGATACATAGCTTAAAAATGAGTAACTTCAAATGGTACAAAATTTGGCTGGAGTTGGAAACAAAATTACAAATCAAACTAAGAAGTGTCAGAATGGGTGTTTTATGTTGGGTAAAATTACAGGATGGCTTAACAAATGGAAATCTTTCCCAGGGAGAGAATGTTTAGTGTCTCTGAAACTGCTAAAATCCATCTTTTAATGGAGTTTTCTTGAAACATCTTTTGGAAACTGCTTGTTTTGAGGCCACGGGATAGATAGGATTATAGACCCAAAACGGCTTTTATGCTGCCAATTAATAACTGCAAAAATGGCTGGAATTCTAGCACCAGCGTGCTCTGACATCTGCCTTGTTCACACTGTTCTGGAAGCAGAATGTTCACCTTTTTTTTTTTTTTTTTTAAAGGGATTCATAGGGGTATTTTATGGGAAATAGCCTCAGTTAAATGGGAAACTCATTACCCCTGTTATCTTATATTCAGACAAAGAGATTACACTGTCAGAGGATTCCAGCATTGCAGTGCTCACTTGCCCACTTCTCTATTGAGTGGGAGTATTGTGGGGAAAGGGAAAAGAGTTTTAGAAGGGAGGTACAAAAACTCTACAGAGGCTTCAAAATCTGTGATGTGAATGCTCTCTGGTTCAGTCTACTGAATTAATTCACAAGAAGCTTGAGAGGCAGCTCGATCAATGCCAGGCAGCCAGGGAAGATATTCTTAAGTCTGTGACTTCACAAGACTTCATGGGAAGAGAAGACTTATAGGTCAATTAGATGCAGAAACAGAAGGGATCAGCTCCAAGTATAAGTAGTAGGCAAAACAAAATCCACCTGGTAGTTCAGCAAGAGCTGCTGTACAGTCTTCTGGAGAATGTCAGAGATGTGCTGGTATTTCAGGTAGCTGCTGAGGAGGAGGAAAGTGGTGGCTCATACAGCTGGTGAAGGGGAGGATGATCCCTGTCATCAGTCGATGGCCTTGCATCCTTTTGCACAGAAGCTATCCCCTTCTGAAGCAGAAATCTGAGATAGGGAGTCTAATCTCACTTAGGTTATTGGATTAAATATGAATATTTATTGGTTATTATAGAGCTGGGTTTTTGTGATAGCAGAGAAAAACTGTAGTGACTTACCTGCCAGAGGCCACAGCCATGAACCTTTGCGTGTAGATAAGCCATTAGAAATTAGTGTTGAGGTGTTGATAGTTGTAGTCCATGTGAATACCAATGGCAGAAGCAGGAGAAGAGGAGATACTAGAAGAAGAGATATTAAACTGTTAGGTTAAATACTTCTATGAGGTATTCCAAAATGTAAACAGTAGTGTATGTAGGAATAAGTAGTAAAAAGGCAGCTTAATGGGGCAAGTAATGTAAGAAGGGAGTTTAGGTGTATCTTGTTTCCGGAATATACGAAATGCAGAAGGTTAATAACTGTTTGGAGAGGAACAGAGAACAAAACAAAAAGTAATTATTATGCCATTTTATTAATCCAGCATTTACTCATGAATAGTAAGAGGAAGGAGAATAAGGAAAGATCATTTACTGTTTCTTTTAATGTGAGAGCTAGAGGGCATCATTTTAACCTGCAGTCCTGTAATTTGCTAACAAAACAGGAGTAAGTGCATCTTCACATAGCCTCTTGTTAAACTGTGCAAGTCATGGCTCCGTGCTGTTGTATATGCCAAGAATTTACATGGCTTAATAAAAGAAATATTAAGCAAACTTATGAAAGAAAAATCTGTGAAGGGCTATTAATGTCTATCTTGCTCTGGAAGCAGAGAGAATATGTGGGGAAGAAATAGCATTATGTGCATGTGTGTGTTTTATAGCTCTTTTTTGTGCTGGTCATTGGCTGCTGTTGGAAATGTATGGCTGACCTTTGGTGTAATTTAGTATGGTGGTTCTTAGGCAATACGTGCATATGCCTGCTGGTGGACAGCATATCTGATTTTGATTGTGCTTTTCAGTTTGACAGGAAAAGTACAGCACAGTTAAGTAACTGGGCACTAGTGTCAGCATGATCCAATCCTGCAAGGGGACATTTTTTTAGAAGTTGCAGTTTGGAATAGTTTAGACAACGTTGTTGATTTGGCATGGTTGTTTGAAATTTTAAGTATTATATTAGAGGTTTCTCTAAACCTTCATGTGATTTATTTATACTCTGAGGGAAAACTGTGGCCTGTATAGAAGACACAAAACTGCTACAAAAGTCCTGAACTATTTGGTATGGTTTTTGTCCCCCTCCTTAAACAAGTGACTTGTTTACCTTTCTTTTTTTTTTTTTGTTACAGGTAGTCCACCCTTTCTATGCATATTGGCAGAGTTTCTGTACTCAGAAAAACTTTGCTTGGAAAGAAGAATATGACACACGACAAGCCTCAAACCGCTGGGAGAAACGAGCTATGGAAAAAGAGAACAAGAAAACGAGAGATAAAGCAAGGAAAGAGAGGAATGAACTGGTCCGTCAGCTAGTAGCCTTTATTCGTAAAAGGGATAAAAGAGTACAGGCTCACAGAAAACTTGTAGAAGAACAAAATGCAGAAAAAACTAGGAAAGCAGAGGAATTTCGGAGGCAGCAGAAGCTCAAACAAGCGAAGTATGTAAATGTGGAACAAATCTTTTCTTTTAAACTTGGAGAAAATATCCATGAGGGTACCATATAAAGTTAGATTCTAATAGTAGCTCCACTTGTTCTTTTAAACATCCTTGAAAATTTTATGTATTAGTTTTGGTCTTAAGCCTGAGCTTTTTAAAGCTTGAGTGTCTCTGCATTGTACTGAAATGTGGAGATCTAAGATAACCAGGGAATAGTTATCTGTGTGCTGCAGGTAACTGGCTGTAGTAGCACAGAATCCAGTGTGCTTTTACTTACCTGGGGAAGTAAGATTTAATAGTTATCATTGTTCCTTTAAAAAAAAAAAGAATGTATGTTTTGGACTGAGGGAGAACAGGACTATGACAACCTGGACTTAGATCACCTTCATCTGCCTTCGAATAGTACCTGCTAAAAAGAAAGTGGGAGAAAAGAACTTAGTTTTCCTTTTAACTCTTCAGAAAGGACCCCTTCATTGGACTACATGCATTTTTTTTGGATGCTTTTATTTTTCCCAAAATTAAGTAGAAGGAAGAGGCGATCTCCCAAGTGTAAGCATAATTTATTCTTTCAACTAGAAGAGCTTTTTGCCTGCAAATGGGAAGAAGGAGCTTATATTCTTAATAAGAGTGCACTTGCAAAATAATTGCATATTGATTAAAATTATATAATAATAATTAAAACATATATGGACTATATTATGNTCCATGAGCCAGCTGGAGTAAAATTCAGCCGTACTGTGGTGCACTGATTGATAACTTGGGCCACACTTAGATTTGGAAAACTGAGCTGGTACATTCCCATAGCCTGGAGTCGGGGGGTAATGTGCTTGTGGCTTTTGTGGTCCTGTACTGTTTGTGGGCTNCTGAATAACATTACATTCTTTAATACTTGAAAGTGAACTAAATTCCCACAGCAGGTAAAAGCAGCTGTACTGCTTTGAGGATTGAGCTGACTTTCCTGCTGTCAGCTTGATGTTGACCATGCTGCATAGCATTTCCCGCCTGAAATACAAGCAGGACTCACCTACGTTAATACCTCTTTACTTGCAGCATAGGTGTGCCCATTGACATCACAAACTATCCGCTTGGATTTCCAGGCCCTACAGACAATTGTTTGCTCCATCATAATATGTTCAGGGCTTTCCTCATAAAATATCAGAGAAGAACAAATAATACCGTTTCTGTAATTCCCATCTCATGGACGCAATGTAGAAGTTACTGTATTATTCTACTTAAAGGCTTGCTGAGCAGTATAAAGAGCAGAGCTGGATAACTATGTCAGATCTGGAGAGAGAGTTACAAGAGATGGAGGCACAATATGAAAAGGAATTTGGAGATGGATCAGATGATGAAGGTGAATTAGAAGAACAGGAGACAAAAGGCATTGAAGGTATGAAGTGTGGGGGGGTGATCTATGGCGAGCGGTCAGCCTGAGTATTGGCTCACTGCACTTAAAGCCCCAGATTTGCAGTTCTGACTGTAGTGCAACTCCCTGCCTCCAGCTGAGGCGTGCCAGGCTATAGAGTCTGGCCCTCTCTAGTGTTTTCCATTGAACGTGAGAAGACATCAAGCTACAGCTGTTCATTTATGCTAATGTATGATTTGGTGAGGTGGTCTTGATCTGTCTGCGTGTCAATAATACTAAAGAAGTTGAATGTCAGTGTTGTGGCTATTTGCTGGGGCTCTAAGAGCAGCATACTCAAAAATTGCTCATCTGACTTTGTCTCTCTGATCCCCACTGATCTCTTCAGACAAACTGAATGATGAGACTGAAGAAGCTGAATTTGTTGATGGTCTGTACTGCCCTGCTTGTGACAAATTGTTAAAAACTGAGAAAGCGTAAGTGCTTGTGGTTGGGGATCTGGGGGTGGGGGTGTTGGGTTTTAACTTTTTTAAAAATGCGTTTTAAAGACTTTTTAACTTCACATAATGGTCAGTGTCGTCTTTCCAGTAGAGACATTGTCAGTGCAGAATTTTCCGTATTTTGTAGTGATGGATAATGGGCCTGTTATTAGTTTATATGTAAATGTAATGATGTTTGCTCAGAGCCACCTGCAGTAACGATCTGCTGGTCTTCACAGCATGAAGAATCACGAAAAATCGAAGAAGCATCGAGAGATGGTAGCACTGTTACGACAGCAACTGGAAGAAGAAGAAGGGAAATTTCCTGCGTCTTTGGATGATGCAAATGAAATACATACCAAAGAGGAGGAAGAAACAGAAGACATGCCCAAGACGAAGTACTTTAAATTGGTTTTAATTTTATCATGACTATTGATTTAATAAGTCTTGGAGGGCCTCAGAGGGAGCTTCTGATGATTTATAGTTGTGTTGGAACTCACAGTATTGTGCAATTTAAAATATTTCTTAGCATCAGAGTTCCAGTAAAATGCATGCATTAGTATGACTGGATTCAAATGTTGTAGGATAATAGTCTCATATTTTCTCTGCTTCTTAAAGTTACATGTTAAGGAAAAGTAGTGATTGTTATTTTTCAAACAGGGGAACTTGCACAGGGCCAGTGTTTATTGATTTGGTACTTTTTGTCAGTTGGATGCTGGCATACATAGAAAATTAGTGTGCTTAAAATCAGAATTGATGAAGTAAGTTGCACAATTTCATTTTTTTAGTGGCCAAACCGTAATACCAACTATCTCACTAGGATCTTCAAGTTCAGTCTGAACAGAATAAATGTTTTAATAAATGGATTGAGTAGTTTAGGAGAATTGTTGTTTTCGTTTCAGGCGTGAGTAACTTTCTGTTTGTGGCTACTGTCTCCCGAATGTCATGTTAAGAGGATAAGCAAAAATATAACTTGGTACTTTTTTAGAAATTGTACTCGTTTGGTTTTTGTTTGTTTTTTTTTTTCTTTTCCTTGAAAAGAGGTAATTTTAAATTCTTATCTTTACAGACTCTCGAAGAAGCAGAGGAAGAAACAGAAAACAATGATGGTATGTAGTCATGTAGTGATATCCAGGGAACTTTACAACCCAGTTTTGTTATCTCCTAACTTGACTTCTTTTTGTCCTGAAAAATACAAGAGAACTTGAAATTCTACAGAACTTGAAGACTGTTTTCAGATATTTTTAGTTTTTCTTTGACCGCAAAATAATTTTTATTACACTTATTATGATCATATTTTATGATAATAATCTCATAGACCTCACTTTGTTCTGTTTGTGCAGATCCTAATAAGTGTGGTGCTGGTTCTAAAAAGGCTACAGTCTGAAGTGTAAAGAAAACAGATGGAAACAGGCAGATAGGGAGAAGGAATTCATCAGAAGGACCAGCAATGGCCTTAGTGCATTAGCAGCTCAATTGTTTGGTGGTCGTTTTCTGCTTTGGTTGCTAGAGTTGGTATGATGTATTGTTTGTTAGTCTTTAACTTAGGGGGGGAAAATAGTAACACATTATTGGCATCTTACTGACACTGTAGTTGTTGGAACGAACCCATCCATTCCACCTTTCACTTGAATTGTAAACACGACTAACACCAATCTGTTGTACACCAGGATCTGAGTCTGTACATGATATGACAGATCTGTGCTGACAGCAGCAGGGTGAAATTCAGTAACTGCAAATTGTTTCAGGCTTGAATGGCAGGAGTGCCATAGTGAGCAAACTCTTCTGTCTGCCTTCCTCAAGCTTGATCCTTTTCAAGTCTTACCTCTTCTCTACTTTCTGCCTCAATCCTAGCCTTGTCCCAGTGAGCTGTCTGTACCAGGTCCTGCCCCTTCTCTCCATTCCCAAGATGGTCTTTTGTCTTCCCCCAGCCTAAGCCCTCTAGTCTCCTATTATGTGTTCACCTTCTCTGCCCTCTCCCATACCATCATTATCTCTCATCGTCAAGAAACTTCCCTGAGACTTTCAAGCAGCTGAATTTTTCTTGCTTCTCTTTGGCTGGTATTGCATAGTCCAAGTCAGTATTGCCTTGACCTTCTTGTTTCCATGAAGGCCATCAGGCTCCTGTTCAACTCTTGCCTCCTCAGCTTCAGGTCAGAAGGTCTTGTTCTCACTGCATAGGTTGCATATAGGCACTGTGTCTCTCTTCTAGCAGTTTGGTCACGAGGTCTTCTGCAGCCCAGACAGTAGGTGCCACTCTCACATAGCGTGAGCTGGAATCTTGTGCAGAGAGATTCTTCTGGAAATATAACCTCCATGCTCTACCAAGCTCTATGGAGTGCAGAGAATCGCTGTGGTTTTTGTTTTCTTTTCCTGAAGGTAGATAGATTAGTCAAGTTTTTTCAGGTAGCTGAGACTCTGCAAAAGATACTAGAGGTGATAGAGTTGCATTAATGTAGTGTCAGGTCAAATTCGTTATCCTGCTTTTGGGAGCTGAACTCTTTTGCTTCAGACATGCTCAAGGGTTCATCTTTTGCCAAAGTGCGTGTATTGAGTCTACTCTGTCTTCTGGTACGTGGGAAAGGCTGCCAGTGTTTCTAATGTTAGGGAGGGGAAATACAGTGTGTCTGTCTAGCTCCGGTCAGCTCAGTTATTTTGGCTTAAGTGATCTGACGCAGGTGTCTGGCACAGAAAACTTTAGACTAAATAATTAACATTTTGCAAAGTTATAAGTAAAGCCACTATCTTATAATGTGAAATGGTAGCCAGAACAGAACGAGCCCTGTGTATAGTTAAAAGCTACCTTCATTCTCCTCTTCCCTAGTTTTAGAGGCTGTTTTATTAGTGTTTCTTTCCTTCGTCACAGGTGGCCTCATCTTTCAAAACAGGAGAACTAAGGTTTTACCTGTTACAGTCTCACTGAAAACACACAGTAAAATTAAGATTGTCCATGGCTTTGTGTTCTCCCCACCCACCCATGTTAGAAGTAAATGAGGCATAATACTATAAACATAATCACTAATGAACTTAAAGTAGTTAGAATCATAGAATCATAGAACACCACGTTGGAAGGGACCTCAAGGATCATCTGGTCCAACCTTTCTAGGCAAGAGTACAGTCTAGACGAGATGGCCCAGCACCCTGTCCAGCTGAGTCTTAAAAGCATCCAGCATAGCGGAGTCGACCACTTCCCCAGGGAGATTATTCCAATGGTTGACTGTTGTACTGGGTCTGGCTGAGGGGGAGCTGGTTTCCCCCTGGCAGCCTGCTGTGCTCTGTGTTGGTGGCTGGAGGCGGCAGCAGTGCCTGGCTGTGGCCGGGCGGTGCCTGCCCAGCCCCGGGGCTCTTCCCTCGCGCCCC
>WAAD01024152.1:1167-12391 GCA_013389945.1 Fregata magnificens | reverse complement strand
GTGAGCACACTCAAGATGAACCACTCCATAATCTTGCCTGACACTGAGGTCAGGCTGACTGGCCTGTAGTTTCCTGGATCCTCCTTCCAGCCCTTCTTGTAGATGGGCATCACATTGGCAAGCCTCCAGTAGTCTGAGACCTCCCCCATTGACCAGGACTGCTGATAAATGATGGAGAGTGGCTTGGCAAGCTCCTCCGCCAGCTCCCTCAGCACTCTTGGGTGGATCCCATCCAGCCCCATAGACTTGTGAGTATCCAGGTGGCACAGCAGGTCATTGACTGCTTCCTCGTGGGCTGTGGGGAGTTTATTCTGCTCTCAGTCCCTGTCTTCCTCCTCAGGGGGCTGAATATCCTGCGGATGACTGGTCTGACCATTAAAGGCTGAGGCAAAGAAGGCGTTAAGTACCTCAGCCTTTTCCTCATCCTTGGTGGCAATGTTCCCCCCCACATCCAATAAAAGATGGAGATTCTCCCTGGCTCTCTTTTTGCTGTTAATGTATTTGAAAAAACATTTATTATCTCTTACAACAGTGCCAGATTGAGGTCTACTTGGGCTTTTACCTTTCTAATTTTCTCTCTGCATGACCTAACGAGCTCCCTGTACTCTTCTTGAGTAGCCTGCCCCTTCTTCCAAGCGTGGTAGACTCTCCTTTTTTTCCTGAGCCCCAGCAAAAGCTCCCTGTTCAGCCAGGCCAGTCNTCGCTCACCAGCTGCGTTAGGAAGTTATCCTCCACACTCTCCAGGAACCTCCTAGACTGCTTCCTCTCTACCGTGTTGTATTTCCAGCAGACGTCCGGCAGGCTGAAGTCCCCCACGAGAACAAGGGCCAGCGACTGAGAGACTTCTGCCAGCCGCAAACTAGACAAACCAAAGTCCTTAGCTGCTCCTCATAAGAAATGCCTTCCAGTCCTTTCACCAGCTTTTATTCCCTCCTCTGGATGCATTCAAGGACCTTCACATCCTTCTTAAATTGTGGGGCCCAGAAGTGTACACAGTACTCAAGGTGAGGCTGCACCAACACTAAATACAGCAGGTTAATCGCCTCTTTTGACCGGCTGGTTATGCTGTGTTTAATGCACCCCAGAATGCAGTTTGCAGGGGTAGGGAGGGAGGGGGAGGAAGGGGCTGACCTGACTCCGTGAAATTCAGCAAGGATGAGGCTGAGCTCTACCCTGAGAGGGCAGAGCCCTGCAGGGATGCTGACTGGGAATGACAGGGCCAGGGAACAGCTGTGGTGTATGGCCCTGGGCCCTGGTGGGCAGCGAGCTGCGTATGGGCCAGCTGTGTGCCCAGGTGGCCAAGAAGCACGTGGGGTGGTGTGAGCAGGACATGGCCCTGAGGACCAGGGGGCCGCAGGGACTCTCCCCTCTGCTCAGTGCCTGTCAGACCCCATCTGGGTTCTGCATCCAGTTTGAGGCCTCGAACAGGGGAAGGATATTGATAAACATGGCTGAGTTCAGCAAACAGCCAGCAAGACGGTCCTGGGCTAGAGCCCTTACCTTGCGAGGAGAGGCTCCAGGACCGGGGCTGGTTCAGCTGTGAGAAGGGAGTACCTAGCAGCATCTCCAGCACTGGTGGGGATGGAGGAGTCGCAGTCGGGCTCTTCACAGTGGTGTGTGGCCGGAGGGCGAGAGGCAGAAGCAGAAACATGTGAGGCTCAGGTTGGAGAAAAGAAAAAGCCTTTATCGTGATCATGAAAGTCAAAAAGTGAAACTGGGAATCAGAGATGTCATTCTGTCTCCATGCTTCAAGGTTTTCAAGCCCTGACTTGATAAATCCCTGAATAAACTGGTCTGCTCTTCTGCTTTGGGCATGAGGCTAGATTAGACCCCCTCCGAGGTCCCTTCCTACCTGATATACCCTGGTGGTGATAGAGTTAAATTTCTTCATAGTAGGTTGTATGGGGCTATATTTTGGATTCGTGATGAAAGCAGTGTTTATAACACAGGGATGTTTTGGTTATTGCTGAGCAGTGCTTACACAGAGTCAAGAACTTGTGTGCTTCTTGTACTGCCCCACCAGGGAGTAGGCTGGGGATGCACAAGAAGTTGGGAGGTGACACAGCTGGGACAGCTGACCCCAGCGGACCAAAGGGGTATCCCATACCATATGATGTCCTGCTCAGCAATAAAACTGGAGGTGGGTGGAGGTTGGTGGGGGCTGCCATTGCTCAGGGACTGGCTGGGCATTGGTCAGTTGGTGGTGACGAATTGTTTTCCTTTGCATCACTTGTTTTTCATGGTTTTGTTTTTTCTCTCGTTGTTCTTTTTTAAAAAAACTTTTTTTTTTTAAATTATTAAACTGTCTTTATATCAACCCATGAGTTTTTGTACTTTTACCCTTATGATTCTCTCCCCCATCCCACTGTAGGGGCCAGGGATGAGCTAGCAGCGGTGTGGTGTTTAGCTGCCTACCATGGTTAAACCATGACAAGGATCTAAGTGCTGCACAGGATTTTGCTAGTTCTCAATAATAGTGAGATGATTAAGGTTAAAGGACGATTAGGGTAAGAGACTTGAGCTGACAGTTAGGTCAAGGTATTAGTGACTGTTTGCATCTATATATCCTTTGGTTTCTAGCAATTTCAAATACACTGGAAAAGAAAAAGAGAGCGGGAACAGGATCTGCCAAGAAAGAGAATACAAGAAAGTAGGTGGACTGTCCCTCCAATGCACATCCTTCAAGCAATGCAGCCTCTTTTTTTTGTGCTGTGAACAGCATGGTTTACCTATAATCCAGGTTCTTAGCCTTGCTCCTTTGTTGTTTGTGTCTCATTGCCTCAGAGGGCTAGTTGGAGGGCCTGCCTTGTCATCAGAGGGCAACTGGGGATGGCTTGCTTTGTTGGGTGGGATGAGGGACATGGTGTTTAATGCAATTCAGTTCTGTGCTCTTCAGAGTCTCAGTGGCCTTGTTTTGCAGGTGTGACAGCCCTACAAGCAGAGCCCTGCAAGTCTCGCAGGTTTTTAGTAGTTTAGTTACTCTGCCATACATTAAGAAGGAACAGGTCGCTGTTTCAGTTTCCTGCCATCATGTCAGTTTGGGTGGTGAGTTAACTGTGTGATCATGTTGTCTGACGCTAGGATGCCCTCTTGTACCTTGGGTGTTGCAGCCACTCTCTAATGATGTATAACGTCTCAGGCTGTGTAGCTTCAGGCCCACCTGGCACATCTGGGAGGTGACCTTTAACTTAAATGCCTGGCATCAGGCTCCCTTGTGGATCTCTTAAATTTCATGGATCATGTTTTACTGTCTTTTCAGTTAAAGTGAGGATTTTTTTTTTCTCCATATGCAATATTTTCTGCTGTTTTATGCAGCACTGTGGAAGTGCCTCATTTCTTAAGGGCCTTGGCCTTTCTGTCAGTTTTCTGGAGTTTGTTAAGCACTGGCCTGAGGCTAGTAGGTGTCTGGAGTCCCCTTCCTCTTCTCTTCCTCGCTGCCTCTAATCCTGCAGCTGAAGTTTTAACATGCCTCCACCTCCCACGTTCCTTTCCTGTTGCAAATAGAGCATGTACAATCATGGACAGTAACTGCTGCAAAACAGTTGCTTGAGCAAATTAGTTATGAATTGATTGGAGGGTTGTTGCCTAGGTTGTTCACCCTGGGAGGCATACTATTTCATTTTCAGATGCCCTGTACCATTTCAATGCAGATGTTACAGTATTGATTTTTATTCTATTCTGAGCAATTTTTTGAGGAGAAGAGGAGCATGGAATCAGGAACATACATATAGAAGTATCTTTTTAGAGCTTATTCTGGGTTTGTTGTGGAGAGGGACTTTAGCTGAGAAATTCAGTAGTGAAGCTTGCACAGAATTATTGTAGTTCTTCATTAATAGGTTGCCTGTATATTTTTCTTTTAATTGGGTAATTTTTTGCCTCATCTTTATTTTTTTCTAAGTTGTCATACTTTTCAACAGTCCCCAAAACAGAAATTGTGAATTCAGGACACATTGAAACTAAAGGGAATAAATCCCTGAAGACAAGGAAGAAAAGCCTATAAGTGGAAGAAACTTCAGTAGAGGCTAGAAAGTTGTTGAACAGAATAGATAAGTATAAAAATGTATAAAAGTACAGTCATGTAAAATGTAAATCTTTCAGTATTTTTAATATTTTGAACAAAGTTTTGCACATCTCTTTTTATTTTATTTCTTTCTCCATTAACCGTTATTGGTTGCTTTAGAAGTAGTCTTCCATTGAAAACAATGCTTTTTGTCTTTTGAATTATAACGCATTCTTTGTAATTGGGAAAATGATCACATGAATGTGTCGTCTCTTATATACTAACTCACTGTAAGTGAAACGTATGCGCTTCCTTTAACCTCAGTGAAGGTGTATACTTGCATAACACTCAAGAAAACTCCATTTGACTAGTTCAAGGAGAAATGGACATTAACAGCTGGCTTTAGAGTTTTCTTTATTACAATTTTTAAAGCAAATATGAGATTATATGAAGCTTTCATAAGTTTCACTCTCTGATTCACCTTCAACTATCACAACAAATTCGTACTAAGTGTTAAGTTTGCATTTTACACCCTTCATGCTGGAGTAATTTGCTGATATTCCTGCATAATTGTAAATCTCTTGATATTGTTCAAGTATAATATCTGCAGGAAACAGTTGTTGTTCTACAGTGACATATAATCAGAAGGTACATTATTTTCATATGGTGATGAATTCCAGTTGGTACTGAAAATTGTGATTGTGGAATCACCCCATTGCAATAAGAGTGTGTTCAACATAAACTAGGCTGACTTACATACTGAAACTTGAAATACTTCCTATACAAATTACAGCCTTGGAGTAATTGCTATTTTTGCTTNAAGATAGCCACTCACAAACCATAAGCCTTTTTAAAGGCTTATTTTTATTTTTTTAAATAAAATTTAAATTTTTAAAAATAAATGTTAAAATCCCTTCATAAAGCCAATTGAAAGAGTTGTACAAATAAAACTTTTTGCTGCGCCAGAGTCTGTGCCTTCAGTTCAGGAAAAAGTTTAATTATAAGATTAGAGAAGAACAAGGAGTATTTATACTTTCATATATAAGGAAAACATTTTGATACTTTGTAGATTCTGGTGATAGATTAATTCCATGTCTTGATTATCTCTGATCAAAACCGGAATCTGAAAATTAATCTTTCCTATCCCAGCCCAATATTAACCAGAGTTAGCAATGTGACTGTGTGACTGTTACCTCTGAATTAGTCTGAGATCGAGATATAAATGCCAACATAGCATGAGTAAAACCACTTACAAAATCTTTGCTCTGGACAGTACAAATCACAATAAAAATTAAGACAAGAGGTCTGTACTAGCTTTGGGTAAGTATTGAAACTGTTAGCCCATGTCCAACATGACAACTAGATTGTACAGTCCTCATGGCAGTATGTGTCCTCATGTAGTTCTGATATGCCTACCTGAGTATGGTCAGGGACTCATTCTGCTACAAAGTCTTAATCTGAACAGTAAGGTGCTTTGATTAATAACAAGGACAGCAAATGCAGTTCTTGCAGAAGCATAGTTTTCTTTCTGTGCAGACAGTAGGCAGATCACAGAGGTATGCTGGGCTGGGGAGCGGCCTGGGTCAAGAGTCTGTCTCTCTTACACCTGGTCAGGAACCAAGATTTAGGCTGTTTCAGGGACAAAAGCCATCTAAGAACTACTCTTGCACTGCTCTACCTATGTTGCTTATAGTAAAGCCACAGCTTACCTTTTAATTGGAAAGAACTCTTTTACTGCAAAACATCTCACTCAAACCGTAAAATCACACCTAGGACAGAACATTTGTATAGTCTTTCTTCAAATGAGCACAGCAGTTCTATTTAGTAAAATAGGCAATAAACTTTGGAAATGATCAATCACTTTCTTAGCAGTAGCAAGCTGTAAAATGTTATTCAGTTTGCTGGAAAAGTCCATGTTGTGTTTCCAAATTAAAAATCCCTAGTATTATAAAATGTCTGTATATTATAATTCTAAATTGCCTAATAAAAATTCCCCAGTAAAAGAATATCTTGATTTTTTTTTCGTGTTAGAGCTGTCTGCATTGAAAACCGGAGAATCAAAGAAAATACTGTAGTATGAAATCAAATGTAATTTGGCATAACACTGAATACTACATCTATTTATTTAATTATTGTGATATAGATGGGCTTGTCTATGGTAAAATATATCCTGGCTTCACAGTAATAAGAAATCATACAGATGATAAGAATTCTATGGAGTAAACTTCCATGGTACAAAAACTTCTAACTCATTTTATATAATGATGCTGTTTATGTAATAATACTTTCTATTCCTGTGACATATTTTTGCTGCAAGTCTTTAAGAAAATTTATAGGTGGGAACTAATAAAACATCATAACATCTCCATGAAGGAGATAATGAATCTTAGATGACTGCATACTGACCAGGTGCTAGAATAATTCTGGATAACTTATTTTATACTGTACAGCTTTCAGGATGGGTGATGTACAGTAGCGTCAACACCTGACAATTTTTTTTAATTTGTTTTTAATGTTCATTACACATTTTTGTGAAGAGCAGATGTGTTTCATTCTAAACTGTTATTCAAGGCCCCTCCAGTTATTTGTCTTTAAGGAACAGACGGATTTTCCTTGGACTTTTTTGCCTTTGAGTGACATTCATTTTCATTCTCTATTGTGTTCTGAGGGAAGCAAGCCATGTTCACTCATATGTCATGTGAATGTTTGTGACGTTTAGGTTCCTAAGGAGAGTTTTATATGTCATCATGTATTTGGCCTCTTGCAATTCACATTCATAGTAAGTCCTCTTCATTCCATTTCTCTATCCATCTGCTTTGTTATACTTGGCCCTTTAGAATCTAGGTCTGGAATGTAAATTAAATTCCATGTGTGCATTTAAAATATATCTTTCCTATATAAACTGGTGGGATATCTAGTTAAAAGAACACTGTCCGCGAAGTGTTTAGGAGTGCTCTTGCATTCCATGTGTCTGCTTTTGCATATTGAGATCTTCAGGAGAAATAGAAACTACATAATTTTCAGTGGACCACACAAGACCACAAGGACATTAGTAATGATTTTGCATATTGTTTTATGCATCTTACAGTTGCAAAAGAACAGAGTGGTAAGAGCTTTGTTCTATTTAATAGATTATGCCTATGGCATATGTGATACATCATACATGATATCATAGTTATGCTATACCCAACTAAGTTTGCCTCACAACTTCAACACGATTTCTATACCAAATGACAGGTGAAGCCATTTGCTTTTAAGGACAGTGATTTGTCTTATGGAAGAGGTATGAAATTTCAGTGAATATAATATGACTTGCACAAATTGCAAAACAGTTGAAAAAGCTGTGGCTTTATTTTGACACTCTACTAGTTTTGGCCGGGACAGAGTTAAATTTCTTCATAGTAGGTTGTATGGGGCCATGTTTGGGATTTGTGCTGAAAATAATGTTGATAACACACTGATGTTTTAGCTACTGCTGACCAGTGCTTAGACAGAGTTAAGGCCTTTTCCTGCTTCTCACACCACCTCACCAGCGAGTAGGCTGGGGAGTGCACAAAAAGCTGAGAGGGGACACAGTTGGGACAGCTGACCCCAACTGACCAAAGGGATAGTCCATACCATACAATGTCATGCTCTGCAATAAAACTGGGGAGGAGGTTGGCGGGGGGGCCACTGCTCAGGGACTGGCTGGGCATTGGTCAGTTGGGGGTGAGCAATTGTTTTCATTTGCATCACTTGTCTTTCTTGGGTTTGATTTTCCTCTCTGTTTTTTTTTTTTTTCCTCTTCTTACAATTTTTAAAAATTATTATTGTTATTTCTTTTTAATTATTAAACAGTTGTTATCTTAACCCATGAATTTGTTTCTCACTTTTAGCCTTCCAATTCTTCTCCCATCCCACCAGGGGAGAGGGGAGTGAGCGAGCGGCTGTGTGGCGCTTAGTTGCTGGCCAGGGTTAAACTACAGTCCTTTTTGGTGCCCATTGTGGGGCATGAAGGATTTAGGATAATAACAGATTTCACCACAGCGTGTTAGAAGGGAGTTATCTCTGTTAACAGTTGCTGGTCACAGTATTGGTTCATCTTTTCTTGATACTAGTTTATCTGATCTCTGCCATGCTCTTTTTTTTGTTGTACATGTTAAAGATTGGTGTTGGCTTTTGCAGTTTGTTGTGCTCTGTAGAGCTTAGTGATGTTTTGCCTGAGAGATTTATTATTAAAACACTTAATCTAGTATTTGGGCTCTGTATGGAAGCCATTACTGTACTTCAGGTACCATCTCATGGAGACAATTAGCAATTATACTTCTTCCTCTGAAAGGTTTTTTTGTGGAGGAAATATAGAATGGCACCTTCACCACCTTCTGTGATGTTTTCTCCCTCATTACAATAGCTTTTCAGTATCTTGAACATCCTTGGGTAGTCAAAATACTTCTATTGGTATTTCTTAGGAATATTGTTTTGGCTTTTTCCAAGGTTAACAAGCTGTTTAGGAATATGACCCAGGCCCCGCAGCAGTGTGGTTATGGGTGGCAAGACGTGGGGAAATATGGGCAGGTATCTAGAAAGATCCTCTCCTCCAATGGTTTGGAACTTCACTCCTGAACAAGTGCAGGATCCTGATGAAGTGACAGAATGTTTGGAAAAAAGATGCCCTGGCTATTCCACAGAGGCATAACTTACTGCACTGTGCTGGGGCCTGGCCAGCACCTACCAAACACTGTTCAATACTATTCAGCACCCTCAAGAAGAGGGGGTCTCTGGATCTGAAAACATAGAATCATAGAATCATTAAGGTTGGAAAAGACCTCTAAGATCATCAAGTCCAACCAACAGACGCTATGGCTAAACCAGGCACCCAGCCTATAGTTAACTATATCAGTCGCCCCTGTAATTAAAAAGCAGAAGTCAACTCATTTAGTAAGGGATGAAGAAGCTTCTCTTAAGAAGGAGCAGAAGAGACAATCAGAAGAGGCAGCCTGTTCTGCAGCAAAGTAGTCACAAGAACAGGAGGAAGGGACTGAAATCATAAATGAGACAGAAACCACCTGATCCCTATCCTTAAATGAGCTGCAAGACATGCAAAAAGATTTCTAGCTGTCAACCAGGTGAGCAAATTGTCAGCAGGTTACTCCAGTGCTGGGATACTGGGGCAAATAGTCAGGAATTAGAGGGTAAGGAAGCCTGGCAGCTGGGATTCCTTGCTAGGGATAAGGCCTAGGGATTGGAAAAAGGGCAGGAGTCCTCAGTCTTTGGCAGTGACTCCTGTCAAGTGTGAGGGACAGGTATCCCTTTAAGGAAGATCTTGTAAATTCCCGAAGCAAATGGACACCATTGAGGAAGGTGTCCAGTATCTGAGGGAATTAGCTGTGGTGGAGGTGACCTATAACAACCTGGGTTACAACCAGGTATCCAAAGACCCAGATGAAATCCAGTGCATGCGGTCCATGTGGTGAAAGTTTATACGAAGTGCAGCAATGTCATGCGTCAACACACTGGTGATAATGAGCTGGACAGACACAGAGGCACCAGCTATGGATGGATTGACCAGACAACTCCAAGAATACGAAGATAAGCTCACTTCCTTCCTACAAGCCTGCATCTTGGCTGTGGAGAAACTGACCCAAAAATTGTTTGAGCAATCTGAGAAGGATAGGTCTTCCTCACGCACACCAACCAAGGTCTCAGGTATTAAGAGTCAGCCTTTCTCTGTTCGAGGGAGAGGGTACCAGTGGCACACACCATGTGCAACCCTGTGGTTCTTCCTGTGTGACCAGGGGGAGGACATGAGGATGGTGACCCTACCTGGAGACTAGAAGCTCAGGTACAGGAACTGCAAGGAAAAACAACAACCAAAAGGCATCCATCCAGGAAAATTACTGCTCCACTGTCTGTTGGGCAGGATAAAAGGGCTAATCGTACTTTTGACCCTGATGAAGGCACTTCTGGTTTGCGGTTACAAAAATCAAGTAATGAACACTCCGACCAGGCATAGAGGAGCCCTGCCTTCGGCCAGGCAGAGGAAAGGGGCAACCAGGTTTACTGGACTGTGTGGGTTCAATGGCCTGGCACATCGGCCCCATGGGAGTATAAAGTTCTAGTGGACACTGGTGCACAGTGTAGTCTAATACCATCAGATTACAAAAGTGCAAAGTCCGTCTGTATTTCTGGAGTGATGGGAGGATCCCAAGAACTGTCTGTGTTGGAGGCTGAGGTAAGCCTAACTGGGAAGGTGTGGCAAAAGCACCCTGTTGTGACTGGTCCAGAGGCTCCGTGTGTCCTTGGCATAGACTACCTCAGGAGAGGGTACTTCAAGGTCCCAAAAGGGTACCGGTGGCCTTGAGTACAGGGAAGATTAAACTGCTGTCTAACTTGCCTGGTCTCTCAGAGGTTCCTTCTGTTGTGGGGTTGCTGTGGGTTAAAGAACAGCAGGTGCTGATTGCTACCATGACAGTGCACTGGCAACAATATCGTACCAATCCAGACTCCCTGGTTCCCATCCATAAGCTGATCTGGTGACTGGAGAGTCAAGGAGTGATTAGGAAGACTCATTCACCCTTTAATAGTCCCATCTGGCCACTGCAAAAATATAATAGAGTGTGGAGGCTAACAGTGGACTATTGTGGCCTGAACAGAGTCACAGCACTCCCTGAGTGCTGCCGTACCGGACATGCTAGAACTCCAATATGAACTGGAATTGAAGGCTGCCAAATGGTATGCCACAATTGATATTGCTGATGCTTTTTTCTTGATCCCTTTGGCAGCACAGTGCAGGCCACAATTTGCTTTTTCACATGGAGGAGTATTCAGTTCATTTGGAATCGACTGCCCCAGGGGTGGAAACGCAGCTCTACCATTTGCCATGGATTGATACAGACTGCACTGGAACAGGGTCAAGCTCCTGACCATCTGCAGTATATCGATGACATCATTGTGTGGGGCAACACAGCAGAGAAAGTGTTTGAGAAAGGGAGAAGAATAACCCAGATTCTCTTGAAAGCTGGTTTTGCTATAAAGCAAAGTAAGGTCAAGGGACCTGCACAGGAGATCCACTTTTTAGGAAGAAAATGACAAGATGGGCCTTGTCATATCCCAATGGATGAGGTCAATAAAATAACAACTATGTCTCCACCAACTAAGAAAAAAGAAACACAAGCTTTCTTAGGTGTCATGGGTTTTTGGAGAACGCATATTCCAGGTTATAGTCTGATTGTAAGCCCTCTCTAT
>WAAD01024151.1:0-40026 GCA_013389945.1 Fregata magnificens | reverse complement strand
AGCAGGCCCGGTGCCGTGTAAACCTCCCCATGATCAAAAAACCCAAAGTTCCACCGGCGGCACCAGTCTCGGAGCCACATGTTCATCAGGTGAGTTTTCCTTGTCCTTTCAGTATCCTTCCCTGCCACTGATGGGATTGAGGAAAACACTAGCTGCGCTCCTGATCCTTCAACCAGCCTCCCCAGCGCCCTGAAGTCCCTTTTGATTGCTTTTGGACTTCTCTCCGCAACCTCTTCACTGCCAACCTGTATCACCAATAGAGGGTAATAATCAGAGGGCCGTACCAGACTAGGGAGTTGCCTAGTGATATCTCTAACCTGGGCCCCAGGGAGGCAGCAGACTTCCCTGTGGGTTGGGCCTGGTTGGCATATTGGGCCCTCTGTTCCCCTCAGCAGGGAATCGCCTATGACAATTACCCTCCCCTTCTTCTTAACAGAGGCAGTCCTAATGCGTGGGGCTGACTGACTCCCCCTAGGCGACCCCCCGGATGGACCTTTGCCCGCATCCTCATTTTCCTGGCCCTCAAGCTCCAGAGCCCCATACCTGTTGTGTAAGGGCAACTGGGAAGGCGAGGGAGGCCAGGCCAGTCCTACTCTGTTATTAATTGGCAATAAATTAAATTAATTTCCCCAACTGGAGTCTGTTTTGCCTGTGAGAGTAATTGGTAAGTAATCTGTCCCTATCTCAACCCATGGGCTTTTCCATCATATTTTTTCTCCTCCTGTCCTGCTGAGGAGAAGGGTGAGAGAGTGTCTGTGTGAGCGTCTGGCAGCCAGCTAAAGTCAACCCACCATAACTGAGAAACATCATGATCTGATTACAATGGATGACATTTCTGGAAACATCCAATCTTGTAGTTGTTTGAAAAATTATGCTGATGAGTACAAAGTGTCTGAAAACTGAGTGAGAAAGCTAAGATGAATTTGAGAGTTGCTACTAAAAGTTGCAAATTGGAAGATATCACGGAAAAAGATTTTAAAAAATGGACTGTGAGCTTAGACTTTCTTCCTGGTTGCAAAGGCGGAAAACTAAGTAAATATTGAAAATTCCCTAACTACTTCTTCAGAAGAGTTTCAGTTTGCAGAGTGTTTAACTGGGGGAAATTTGCATGTCTGCTACACTGGTTAGGTGACTTTTAATTGGAAAGGAAATCCTATACGTATCTGTCATTCAGTTAAATAGGTATAAGTATAGCACGTGTAAATATACCACATCTCTCAACGAAGAAGTAAGTGATTGTAGATTTTAATGATCAAAATTCCTCAGCTTTCCACATGTGTCATTACCCTTTAAAATACAAGTTTTACATGTTTAACAGTAAGATTTTCTATATTCTGGGTTTGCACAGGATTTCTTTACACTGTAAGTGAAAAGTAATTTGCAGTTAATTCAGCAAGAAATGTACAGGCATCTTCAGGGTTTCAAGGCTCTTCTCCCCAGTGTGGAGAAGGAGCCTGTCCCAACCACCAGCCCTACAAGCAGAGCTGCACCCAAGGCTGCACAGCGAGGGACAGCAGAGCCATGTCTGGTTTGGCAGGAGGCTACTCTTGAACGCTGCCAGAGCTGCCTGCTGACGCCCCACGCTGTGCCACCGGCTGGGGCAAAGTGCCACCGGGGCTCTCCGGCCCAGCACCAGCAATGGCAAGCCGCCATAGGCCTGACACGTGCCAGCGGCCGCCTGCTGGGGCATTTTGTTCCTGTGGGCAGTAGCTTCTCTACGTGTGTTCTATTTTGTTTCACCCCATTGCTCTCTCTGGCCGTTCTGGCAGCATTTATTTATCTGTTAAACCCCACTTAACAGTTTCTCTGCGCAGCCCGTTCCAGAAGCTTCCGGGGACTCTGTCAGCTGCCTCCAGATTGGCTGGCTGGTGATTGCTAGCTGCCTTGTGACTGGTGGTTTCTGGAATGTGGGTGGGGCTGCCCCCACCTACTTAAGGGCCTCCTGCTCAGGGTCAGTGTGGCCTGGGGAGGGGTGGAAAGCTGTGGTGGCTGTGGGAGTAGGGCTGTGAAGGGGTCTCAAAGCTCTGCCTCCCTCTGTGCGGGCCTCCTGGGACAGTGTGACGCCATGGTGACCTGCTGCAGGGCTCAGTTCTCAGGGAGTTGCAGACCCCCTCCAAAGGGGGTCTGGCAGGGTGATACAGCTCTACTGTATCCTTTGCTTACTGTATTCTTTTTATAAGGACCTATTTAGTCTGCCTTTTGGTTGTTCATGATACTTCTAGTGCTGATAGGAATATGGTGATCAGGTGCAAATACTGTACATTGGTTGGTAAGCTCCAATAATGTACACCATTGAAAAATAATGGTTAAATAATGATAATGATTATAATTTAAAAAATAAATTTAAATGTTTTATAATTAATTAAATTATGAGTTAGATTCTAATTCACTTAATAAAATAATGACTTAAAAATCATAAATGATAAAATAAATAATGACTAAATAACTACTCTGTTGTACAATGGGGTTCGGTTTTGCCAACATAAACTAAGAGGTACAAAACAAGGGAATGAAGTGGATAAAAGAAGGGTTTGTTCCCATTATTCCCCCACGCTGCAAGCAGTTGCTGCTTCCCATGAAAACTTCCCATAACAGCACTGTTGGGGTTTAGAGGCACAAGGCCATGAGAACAGCAGTATGAAAATAATGACATGAGAAAACTGAAGGAGAAATACTGCAGAGGCTTTGGGAAATAACTGCCTCAGCAGCTTCAGGGAAAGGTTATAGCAATGCTAAGTGCTTGCTATTTGCAGCTCTAAGGTACCCAAGTAACTGTTCAGCACAAGTACTAGAGGCACCAAATGGGGTGATAAAATTATGGAAGAACTGGTCAGGGATCTTAACAGAAACCATGGCTGTACAGACCATGACATAGTGGGAGCTCAAGACCCTGAGGGACATGGAGTAGGCAACAGCAGAGCTGTTTTTCCCCTGGCCAGCCGGGGAGAGAGGGCAATGCCTGGCTGCCCAGTGAAATGGGGACTGGCTGGCCACCCAAGAGAGATGGCTCTGTCTGGCTATCTGGAGGAGAGAGGACTCTGGATGGTCAGCCAGGGGATTTGGGCCCTGGTTGGCTGGCAAGGAAATTGGGTCCTGGCTTGCCAGACAGGGAAATAGGGCTCGGGTTGGCCAGCTGGGGGAATGGGCTCTGCCTGGCCAGCCAGGGGAGAGAGGGCCCTGGCTGGCCAGCCTAAGAGAGAGGGCTCCGGCTGGCTGGCCAGGTGAAGAGGACTCTGGCTGGCCAGCTGGGGATTTGGGCCCTGGCTAGCTGGCTGGGTAAAGAGGGCTCAGGCTGTCCAGCCAGGGGAAAAAAGGCTCTGACTGCCCGGCCGGCGGAGAGCAGGCCCTGGCCTGCTGGCCAGGGGAATTGGGCCCTGGCTAACCATCCAAGGAAAAAGGACTCTGGCTGGCCAGGGGAAAAAGGGGTCTGGCTGGCTGGCTGGGGGAATTACGCCCTGGCTGCATGGCAGGGGCATCGGACCCTGGCTAGCTGGCTGGGTAAAGAGGGTTCAGGCTGTCCAGCCAGGGGAAAGAGGGCTCAGGCTGGCCAGGCAGGGAAAAGAGCTCTGGCTGGCTGGCTACCTGGGAGAAAGAGGACTCTGGCTGGCCGGCTGGAAAAAGAGGCTCTGGCTGGCCATCAGGGTTAGAGGCTGTGGCTGACCAGCTGGGGAGAGAAGGTCTGTCTCACTAGCTGGTCAGAGTGACTCTGGCTCATCAGCTGAGGGAAAGAGATTCCAGCTGCCCAGCTGGGGTAAAGGCTGGTGTGCCAGGTTGATCAGTTCTGTCTGGCCAGCCAGAGATAAGTGCTCTGGCTGGCCAGCTGCAGGAATGGCTGGCTGGCAAAATGGGGTGTGGCTGGCCAGCCAGGAGAACAAGGTTCTGGCTGTCTGGGCATGGAAACAAGTTCTGGCTGGCTAGCTGTCCGGGGGAGTGGCTCTGGGTGTCCATAACCAAGCGTTTGCTGTTGGGTGGCGGCAGGGCCACCTCTTTGAGGAAATGCTAGGGCTGCCCCATGTCGGAAACAGCCAGTCACAACCTGTTCCAGCAGACCCACGACAGGACACAGCTGAGGCTCTCAGCCAAGATGGTGGTGCCTCAGGGAAAATGTGTGTAAGAAAGGGTGAAAAGCTCCTGAGGAGTGGGGGAAGAAGTACAAGAAACAGCCCTGTGAGCATTGAGGTGAGAGGAGGAAGAGGAGGAGGAGGTGCTCCAGGCGCCAGAGCAGAGATTTCTTCGTAGCCTCTGGAGAAACCTTGGTGGAGCAGATATCCACACTGCACCCGTGGAGGACTCCACGCCAGAGCAGGATATGCCCTGATGGAACTGCAGCCTGTGGAAGGACCCCCTCTGGAGCAGGTTCATCTTGAAAAACTGCAGCCTTTGGAGACCCTATGTTGGAGCAAGGGAAACATGAGGAGGAAGGAGAAACAGAGGGCACCTGTTACGCACTGACCACAATGCCCCATTCCTCATCCCCTTGCACTGCTTGGGCAGTGAAGGAGTGAAGTGTAGCCTGTGAATAATCGGGCATCAGAGGAAGGTGTTTTAGCTTTTATCTTTGTTTTTCACCATTCAAATCTGTTCTAATTGGCAATAGATTAAATTAATGTTTCCCAAGTACAGTCTGTTTTGCCCCTGGTAAGTGATCTCCCTGTCTTTATCCTGACCCATGAGCTTCTTTATCCTATTTTTTCCCCATGTCCTGTTTTGGGGGAAAATGAGAGAGCAGCTGAGTGGGCGTTTGGTAGCCAGCCAAGGTCAACCCACCACACAGCTTCAGGGAGAGGAAAACGTGAGCTGAAGTCCGAGAGACAGAAAATAAATGTAATACAGTTCTCTCACCAGATGAATTCTCTCTAGTCAGTCCTCCAAGATCTCACTGCTGTCTAGAGATTGAAACAGAAATTGTCCAGTTCCTCTTCCAACTAGATCTTTAAAGAAAAAACATACCTTTTCAGTTTTTGAGAGAAAGCTACATTTTTGGGAGAGGCCTACAACAAAATGAAGTAGAAGATCTATATCTCTGTTGATTAGTCCTCTCTATAGGAAGAAAGGCGCTTTGTTGTATCCCATGCTATTTATTCTATCTAACTGTCCCCACACTCAGGGTCCTAATTCTGCTTTAGAGGCCGCACTGATGGGAGTAAATAACAGTATCACATTCCCTAGATGAATGGGAGACATAGTGTAAATACTTTGTAATTAATAAATACAGAATTAGTATTTACAATGGGCACAGAGGTGTGCTAGCTAATGAAAATTTTATAACACAACCTGATTTTTCCTTTTAGTTAAAAAGCAGTGTTTTCCTATTTTAAAAAACTGATGAATTATCTGTCTGCATTTTCATACTGTAACATAGAATTAGGATTCCATACATTTAAGCAAAACTGTCCAATTCACAATCTGAGGATTTAAACAGAACACAAGAAAATTATCTTCTGATGCATTACAAGATTAAATTCACCTATGTCTTGCTGTAATACATTGGTACTTTATAATCATTTTGGGATGAAGCAATATATTAAATCTTCTTCATCTGTCATTTGTACATGACGAGTACTCATCATAGATCAGAAATTCTTGCTATTAGTTCCAGTGCATAAATACATGCCCTTGTACTTTACACTTCATTCCATTGCTGTTACTCCAGGATTCAAGGTCGTTCCTACCTTCTTGTACTTTGATCCTGCTATGTGTTGATGATGCTTCCTATTGGCACATTTTACCACTCTGTGTGCAGGGGGTGGGGTGGGGGTTGGAAAGAGCAAGTAAACACACGCATAAATACACCCTGCACATACTTATTTTTTATGTAAAGGATACTAATGAAAATATCAAATAAGTCAGGACAGCTTCTTGGGAAATTGTGCTAATAATCTCTATCTTCTATGACAGTTCTCCTTTCAACTTGCTGGCACTTTTTGCTAGCAGCTTCTCCAACTTCCTATCAATTTCTGTTTTCTCCAGTTTGTCTAATAATATACTACATAGCATAATAGTATATGAATTATTGACATTTAGATTGGTTAGATAAACAGACTTTTCTATTTCTAGAAAAAGATAGCTATTAAAAAAAAAGGTTTTGCAATGGTCTGACATGCTAACTTTTGTTTAACTTTTGTAAAGCTTTGTTGCATTTTTTCGTATTTTCCTACATTATTCCTTCATTTTTCTGGGTTTTTTCCTGTCTGAAGTTGTTCAAAATCTCACACGTCTACGGTTAAGTTAATGCGGCTTTAATTTCTTCCCCATCTTCACTTCTACACTCCTTTCCTTTCCAAAAAAAAAAAAAAAAGAGAAACTAACTTTGCGATATTATGTCTCAGTTCTGCTGCTGATGCATTACATGGTTGCTCAGCATGCCAAAATTCAGTTGTTTGAGTTTTGTTTCCAATCCAAATGTGGTAACTCTGGTCATTCATTTAGTATCTGTGCCAAGGCTTGTTATCTTTAATACTTTTCAACTTCACATGTAGGAGGTCTGTAGCGCCTTTTTTAATACGATTTTTATTTGAAAATAAATAAATTTGCACTTTTTTTTTTTACAGTATTTTTGCATTACATGACATAGTTTTGTGTTTGGATTTTTTGGTTTTTTGTTGGGTTTTTTTTCTTCATTTCTACAAAAGTTTTTTAAACTAATCAGGGGCCCAGAATAGGAAAAACAATGGCTATCATTTCTGATCTTTTTATTAAAGAATGCAGCAATATAAAATGGCTCTAGCTTCCCAAGTAACAAGAATGGATACTAAAACACATTTTCTTTCCAGGGTAGCTTTCTATACTGCATGTGCTAAGTGGTGTTTTGCAAAGCTGGGCATGTAGCACACTGTTCATAAGAAGTCATTCTGCTGGTGGTTCATCTGAAGATATTTACCCAATATAGGATCACCAAATGTTATTTAAAAACTAAAATAAGTTTAAAGAAGCCATTTGGTGTTAATACATGCAAAAAGCAAATCTGTCATGCTGAAAGAGAGCATAGCTACAGAATGTCAGAGGTGGCACAATGTGCCATTTGCCACCTGAATTCGAATTCCAACTGCAGATTAGCAGGAATGACTAAACTAGTTATATATAAATCTAAATTTATGAATGACTTAATTATGAATTAAGCTCAGTGGGTAGCAGTCTATGTACCGATTAAGTCCTATTCAGTATCTTAAATACAGTTTGCTAAAAAAAGACATCTTTGAAGGTCTTGTTGGGTTTTTTTTATTTGTTTGTTTCTTTGTGGCAGATGTTCTTGTGATTTCAATCATGCCAGAACTAATTCCTCTTATCACTTACACAATTGCACTGGAGTCATGCACACAATGATTATAACTTGCCTGTCAAATACTGTTCATGTTCAACTTGTCTGTTTAGCTTATAATTTATCCTCTTCTTTAATTTTGGGAAGTGTTGTGACCTATTGTTCAATATCTTTGGCCCTTGCCGATAAATCTCTTTTGTCCTTATAACCACTAGCTCAATTAACACAAAGTGGGTGGTAGCCCAGCGTAGACAGAAGGCTGATGTGACCGCTAAATCCCAGCAACCTTTTCTTTACTTTTAAATGTATTTTTTTCTTCTAATGTTTGAGAACATTGCTAATAGGTGATATTAACTCAGACTAAAAGTTGACATGAAACTGGTTTGTGCCTGCAGCCTGTTCTGCTTTACCTGCCATGTAAAGATGTTTCAAGATATATTGAAGGTGAAGCATGAAGATAAACATCAAACAGAACAGAGAACAATTCTGCTAAAAATGGTAACATTTGGTTTGCTGAGTCAGACAAGATTTGAATTTGTCTCAGTGATAATAAAGTTGCTTCTTTCCACACTAAAAAGCAACCTATAATCACTGGGAAAACAGTATTTAGATGGATGGAATTACACAGAGCAAAATTAGAAACAATATCTGCATTTTTTTCAATTCTGTGGCATAGATGTGAGCTAATGAAATGCCCACTAAGTGGATGTGCTTTTTCTGAAGTGACACTTTGGAAGAATCTCCCAAATGTCTTACTCAAATACAATGGAATCTGTCTCCATCTGTGAATGAGACAATGATGGGAATGTCAATAATAACTGGGATCATCAGCATCCTGAAGCATCCAGAGGGTGCGTGGTGGAAATATGCATAAATACGGACATGGATGAAAGGTCTTTGGTTTTCTCTGTGTGTTTTTTTTTTGCCAAACAGGTTGTGCTGGTTTTGGCTGAGATAGAGTTAATTTTCTTCACAGTAGCTAGTATGGGGCTATGTTTTGGATTTGTGCTGAAAACAGTGTTGATAATACAGGGATGTTTTCGTTATTGCTGAGCAGTGCTGACACAGAGTCAAGGCCTTCTCTGCTTCTCACACTGCCCCACCAGTGAGTAGGCTGGGTGCACACAAGAAGCTGGGAGGGGATACAGCTGGGACAGCTGACCCCAACTGACCAAAGGGATATCCCATACCATATGCCGTCGTGCTCAGCAATAAAAAGCTGGGGGAAGAAGAAGGAAGTGGGGGACATTCGGGGTGACGGCTTTTTGTCTTTCCAAGTAACTGTTACGCTTGATGGAGCCCTGCTTTCCTGGAGATGGCTGAACACCTGCCTGATGAGGGAAACAGTGGATGAATTCCTTCTTTTGCTTTGCTTGCATTTACGGCTTTTGCTTTCCGTATTAAACTGTCTTTATCTCAACCCACGAATTTTCTCACTTTTACCCTTCTGATTCTCTCCCCCATCCCACCAGGGGGCAGTGAGCAAGTGGCTGTGTGGTGCTTAGTTGCTGGATGGGATTAAACCACAACAGAGGTTAAAAATGGAAATCCATTAATTCCTTGTATGACTCAGAATAAAATGTGATATCCACGAGTATTTATTTTCCTCTCTCTCTGTCTCCTGCTCTTGCTCTCTTGCTTTTTCACTCTGCAATTCACTATCATAGAGCTATGATTCACAATGTCTGGGATGGGTCATGATTAAATATACTGAAAAAAAGGTACTTTGACTTTCCTTAAATTAAATATAGGGCTTCCAGTATCACTTATATCAAGTTGTAGTAATAGAATAAGGCGATATTGCTGGTTAAATTTCTAAGTCTACTACCACCCAAATTGTTTTAAGAGTTGGTAGTATTTTTGCTTAATGCAACACTTGCAAGGGAGTTGAAAGGACCTAGTCTAAAAAGTGACATATTGTACTCAAAAAAATCCAAGCAAAATTACACATTGCAGAAAGCACATCTATTTGTTTGTGTAATTATTTTGTTACTGAAAATTATGTACATGAGAAAATAATAGTTTTCAGTTCTAGTCAATGACATTCTGTTCTAGAAATTTCAATGCAAAACCTTGGGGTTTTTTGACACTGTATGAACAGGCTGCTACCGCATTATCATGGAATGGAAGAGGTAAAGCAGTCATTGAAATGGAAACCAGTTAGAAAGGACGGAAACTGTGTCTTTAATGTGTTCTCAACAAGCAATAGAAGGTTTCAGTTTTTATCTTCGCAAAATATGATAATAGAATATAATATGGATCCTATTTGTTCTTTATGTTTGCAAGGGGCTATAACCATTATAATATATAATTATATAATTCTCTTGGCTTTATTTGCTAAGAGAAATAGTATCATTTCAGTCAATCTTTTTAAAAAGTATTTAAACTAGGGTTATTAGAAATATGTACAAGTGGTTGAGAAGGGATTTTAAAACTCATGTTTTTTCTGATATAAACAGTGAAATCTATCCAAGGACATTTTTATTAAACTAATTTATTAGGATAGTCCATTAGTAATTTCCTTGCAAATACCTGACCTATGTCAACTGTTTTTTTCATACTGTCAGTATGTATACTTTGGTTATTACTTTGTAATATAAATAATTGGCCACTTCCTACCACCTATGACAAGAGATGTACTTATATATTACAGTCTTTAGCTGGAAATGAAGAATCAGATTTAAATCAACAAAATGAGGTTTCAGTCTGCTCCAAAAATGAAATTGAAACATTAACAAATTTTAAGCAAGAGGCTTGCAGAACAGCTAATTTTTAAGCTAACATTTAAATTGAAAATCGATATGTAATAAACGATTAACATTTAGTAACTAGCATCTGGCTCTCAGGGAGCAGGAAATGCACATAGTTTCAAAATTCTTCCCTTATATCTTGGCTTCTTACATTGGTTTTACTGCTATTGCACTGGATTACTGTCCATACTGACTTGGGTCTATCAGGTTCTGAATTCTGTTCATGCTTTGAAGAAACATATGGTTGAACTTTTAATTGTTGAAAGAGAAAAAAACCCACTGTTCTGCTGAGTTAGTAAGTTTAGGGAAAACGTAATGTAAAATATCTGACTAATTCCTATAATTTATTTTGGGTCAAAATGAAGACATTTGTGTACCATTTTTAATTTTTTCATTATATAAAATATCATGTAACTGTGGTATTAATTATGGGCCCTCGTTCAGGAAAGCCTAAAGCAGGAAAGCCGTTGCTAAGTACATTCCCAGTCAGGAAAGTACTTAGATCAATGCCCTTCAGACCAAAAGGCCTTGCTGCCTCTATGAGAAGTCACTTTCTGTTGGTGAGGGTTTTTTGCTTCCCAAATAAAATAAAAGGAAAGATGATGAGGAGGAACATCTGGCACTGTATTCTCTATTGCTCATTGTTTCCTTCAGTAGTGGAGAGCTACACCACCTGTGGAGAGCATGATCTGACCACCAAGAGTGAGAGGAAAGGTGCAGGGGGCGAGAGCAAGGAAGAGTTATGATCCAGTCAGTAGCAATTAAAGAGAACCTGTCCATGAAGGAAGCAGATAATGTAAGGTCTGAAAGACCTACGGGGAGTAATAGTTGGGGGAAAAAAAAACCAAACCCCAAAACTTAAAGTTCCAGAGTAGTTGGCTACAAATCTCTTTCTCTTTGTCATACTCCAGTTTAACTACAGCAGTGTTAAGCATCTGGTCATGAGATGATATGCTCTTAATCAGGATCACGCTTCACTTAAAAGGATTGCCACAAGTATGTGTAACTTGATCATATCTGACAAAGTGTTAACATAATCTATTTTAATGAGTTGAAATAAAGTATTTGTTGATATAAAAATTGTGTATTGATTTAAAGTACTTATTGATATAGATTTTATTTATTGTCTTAAAGTCTTCAAACAAACTCAAAGACCTGATCCTCATCATAAAAGCACGTGTAACCTAGACCCAGCATATTTAGAAGATGGGGATAATATAATGAAGAAGGATTTTCCCAAATATGGTCCTAAGGAGCTCTCAATTGTAATGGTAAAAATAACCTTCCCAGGGGCCAAATTCCTTTTCACAACAAGAAATGAATCTGAAGAAGAACTGAAAATTCTTAGAGCATCACCTCCTGCAGGACTTCTGTATTCAGACTTGCTCTGTGTAATCAAGTTTGCAAGGCAAGTATTAAAGCCCGATCAAAAAACTCCACAGTTCTCTCCCACTAAAATTTACAAAACAGAAAGAAAAGACTGCAAGCATTCTTCTCCATACTATAGCATAACATGTGCTGTATGTATTTTCATCCTATCAGATGTTAACAAGCAAGCTTCTTATTGAAGATATCAACATTCTGCACAGTGGTATTTTTACGAGCAATACGTATACTGAGGCTTTCTTACTGCTAACGCTCTGTAAATGCAAGTGCTACGCTCAGGTCTGAGGGAAAGTAAGCAAGCCATGGTAAATTAAATACCATATAGGTAGATAGCCATGAAATGTCCTTGAGGAACTGTATAGAGCTATCTTTCTGAAAAGCACTACAGTGAAGGCAGCACTAGGACATTAACTTTTAATGATCAGTAACCACAGAGGTGAGAAGAGTTTGGATTTTTTGTAGTGCAGAATTCAAACAGAATCTCCCGAGGTTTACTGCTTGTTGATCCTGTTATTCTTGCTGATATAAACTGTGTCTTATATTGATCAAATGAGTACAAGAACTCTGAATGCCGTAAACTAGTTCTGGATTAGTTTACTAACCAAAATAATAGCTGTATTACTTAGCTGGAAATTTTTTAGACGGACTTTGTGATTCTCTAATTTCCTTGCTCTCCTTTAAAACGAAGTCTCTCTGTATGGAGTCAAGTTACTTTAGATTCACTTCTGGGATGGAAAAGAAAAAGATGCTGACACCCAAAGGCCCTGTCTTGGAAGTAGAAATGCCACTGAACTTGCCTGTATAAAAATGCTCAGGCTAATTTAAAGGCATATTCAATGACATGGAATGGAGGCTGAGTCTTTAGCAAAACCTATGACAATGAAAGTATTTTTAATCTAGGATCTGTATATGTTATACTGCCAGGGAATGACACCACAAGCCTAAGGAGTGATTTCCAGAAGATGTAGTGACCTGTAGCAATGAATAATCACAGTATCCATGCTTTATTTTGTAACTGTGCTTTATTCTGTAGCATTATTATAGCTTAAGGAGAAAAGCCAAACAAAAGAAAATGTGTAAAACATTAGCAGCAACCTTTATATATAAATAGTCTGTACAAGTAGAAATAAATCTTTTCTACATACTTTATAAAATGTTGATCAATAATTTATATGTCCTTTAAGCACAGTATATTATGCAAGATAAATAGAATATAAGCACATGTACAGAAGGTGCTGCAGGAAGGTATAAGCAGAGCTAAAATTTAACCTCTACATTGATCTAAAATATGAATAATCACTGTATTATAGAAAATGGTAAGTAATCTATATAATCTTTACGATCTATAAGCATGACATTGATAGATGTACAGTTCCTCTAAATCAAAAGCTAGATGGAGTACATTGTCTTAATCTATTGGTTAATAGAGTTATTTCAAATAAATTATCATCACCAAAGGAAAGTTAAAAAATAAGGGCCAGAAGCGAGGGAAACTGAAACACAAAAGGATGATCAAGCTAGACTTGATTTTCCCCTTTTTCAAAATTAAAATGCATTTAGCATATACAGTCACAATCTTTTATGAATGAATCAAGTGGAGTTAATGATGTCGTGCCAGTACATGTGAAGCCATATGCCATGGACATCCATAAAAACACTTGCTTTTTTTTTCATTGAAAATCACAATATCTGTTGTTGACCAGTTGATTAGTTGGTTGGTTATTTCACTAATTTTCTACCAATCTTTCTTGCTTACACAAGAGGAGAGCACACAAACATCTTCACTATATGTGAAAAATTGTGGGTTGCATTTTATCATCAGTTGCTCATGTCAGAAGTCTTCTAAGTCTTCAGTTACAGATTTTCACTGGGGCATAGTGTGGCTTTTATTGCAGTATCATTTAACTGTCCCAGTCAGTTTTTCTTTCCTTGTGGAATTCACAGTACAAGTAATGAAATATTAGGTGTTCGTGATAAAATGGTAACTCCATTTGAAATCAGTATGAGTTCTGTGGTGCAAAGGGTAGAATTTAACATTTGAAGTTTGTATCCAGGATTTTCGTGAAACCTTGTCAGTTTTAACCAGAACTTTCTCGAAAATATTAAACTGAGGAGGATGTGGCTTCAAATTTAAAGTCTTCAAATTATGCTTTAAAGCTTTTTTTTAACTCTGTCACTTGTATATAATGGCACTGCTACAGCAAGACTCAGAAGAATATATTCTTCAGGTTATTCATATTATTATTTGTACTTTTGGGGGATATTGATTTTTAGTGTAATTTTACTTTAGTTGGTAATTAGTCATATTAGTAGACCAACGAATAATTATATTTAACTCCTACATACAGGCTTAAATCTCAGTTGAAATCTATGCAATGGGGACACTTAAATACTTTCTTTTAGGCAACCCCAACACACACTTGTGACAGAGGACAAGATTCCGGAAGCTTTTTTAACGATTGTCATTAAGTTTTATGTGAGTTTAGAAACAGCATACAGTCGGGGCAGGGAGAGGAGACTCTCAGACTACTAACAAAGAAAAGATGTATACCTGAGGAAAAAGGAGACCAATAGCTGATAAATTTACCAATCATGAAAATCCACACAATTACTGAATTTGACAAGAAATACAGATGTTAATGTGCTTAACCAAAGAAACACAGAAGATATTTTCTTCCTGTTCAACAGCAAATACTTTACTTTAAAGGGTTTTTTGTTGTTGGTTTTTTTTTTTTTTTTAAACCTAGAGATATAAATACCTGGTTTCCAAATTATGGAGTTCATGAACCTCTGAAATTCTTGCTACAACCACTACAATTTTTACATCTAAGCTGTTGACAATTTACCACATGGAAAATTGGATTCCAAATATAGAAAACTTTTTTTTCCTTTTCTGTTTTTTTTTGAAGTGGGGACAGATGAATACTAATTAGTGGTTAATAGATAATATTCTCCATTCTGTTTAGCTAAATACTGAAATTACTCCCATCACTGTAGTATCTCAGAAGCTCTCCACTTTTATCAAAATAGAAATAGCAACATATTTTCTTTCCCAGTTTTCAAAAAAGCCAAACTGACAATTTTATAGCATATTTGTTAGTCTAAAGAAAACACTGATGGCAAGGTACACTGTGGAAATGAGTTTTGATTTCAGTTATTATTGCTTGGAGCTGTGACCTGAGGTCCATAGTTCCTGTCTACCATAGTAATAAAACTTACTAGTCTAAAATTTACAGAGGAATATTACTATCCTATCACTGGTTGCACATCAAGAAGCCCTGTGTTCTTGTTCTTTTTTGGGTCAAACAAACACAGGTATTGTTAAGGATGTTGGTTTTAAGGTAACCTCTATATTCAGGAATTCTGTCGAATACAATCGTAGATGCAATTAATTCATGAAAAATTGAATACTGTGCTTATTTATGGATTTATGAGAGTATCAGTCTTGGTGTCAGCTGCATAGTACTCTTGTCTCTACATGATAATCATCAACCGTATTATCAGTAGTTTAATGAAATAAAGAAGAAAAAGCAACTTGATGAAATCCACAAGTCTCAGTCTAGGAGAAACGTTCCCTGCACTGACTCCAGTGGTTCCATTTCGAAAGAACCCCCCTGAATTTCAGACCACTTCTGCTCACATTTTTGGCTTCTTGGCGTTACAGGTATTTCTCTATACTATCAAATGCTTGGTTCTCCCAAAAGACTGACTAATGCTGAATTTATTTTGTTACATTGAGAAGAAAGGCACACTTCAGAATAAGTTAACAAACCATTTCTATATCCCATCACTCTCCAGTTACTTCTTAAACATTTTTTTTAATTGCAGTTTTCCTGAGAGTGAAAGCTTCTTCAACAACACTGAAAATGCTAGCTGGGAATAGGATGAAGAAAGTATACTCACAAGGTACTGACTGTAGTTTCATTTGCTGATTTTGACTCAGATGTCATAGGTTCATCATCAGTGCATTATACTATTAGTAGTTATGTCTAAAACATTAAATTTTCAGTAGATAAGTATCAAGGCTTCTCTGTTTACCAAAGATTTTTGGTGGAGAAATCAACTGTGTTTAAAAAAAAAAAAACACCTGATTGGAAAGATTTATTACTGTGTCACACATGCCTTTATTGTGCTCCAGTGAAGATTCAATGAATATTGCCAGTAATAACTTCTTACTTTCTGTTCATAACACCAGAAAAAACATTGACAAAGTTAGAGTGAATTTAGAAAAGGACAACAAAAATGATTAATGACTTGATGAGACCAACAGAGAAAAATTTAAAAAGTTCACTATGAAAAGTTTGGGTAAACAGTTACTGTGTACAGGAAACAGTTCTTCAGATGCTTTTGGGGTGTGAACACTGAGTCAATGGTAAATTCTCCTTTTACTACCAAGAAACTTTCTCTTTTATTGATTTTTCAATGCAGCACACAGTTGAAGGGAAAGTAGTGTCCCACTGCTTCTTTCATTTTAAAGTAGATGTAATGAAGGTGTATAAATGGAGTCTGGGCAACTTTATATTAACACCTTTTGTCTGTATAATATTTAGGGATTGTTTTATGTATTTTTGTATTCTTTCTGTCCCAGAAAAAAGCCCTAAAATAGACACGACTATCCTGTAGGGGATGTAGGCAATGATTTTATGTTTATAGCTTATTTTGCCCAGAGAACCAGAATAATCTCAATCTGATAATCAGGGGTGGGGGTGTGGGGGCGTGGGAAGGGCACTATTTCACAGAATCACAGAATCACAGAATGGTTGGGGTTGGAAGGGACCTCTGAAGATCATCTTGTCCAACCCCCCTGCTTGAGCAGGTACACCTAGAGCAGAGTACACAGGACCATGTTCAGGCGGGTTTTGAATATTTCCAGAGAAGGAGATTCCACAACCTCTCTGGGCAGCCTGTTCCAATGCTCTGTCACCCTCACAGTGAAGAAGTTTTTCGTCATGTTCAGGTGGAACTTCCTGTGTTTCCATTTGTGCACATGGCCCCTTGTCCTGTCATTGGGCACCACTGAGAAGAGTCTGGCCCCATCCTCTTGACACCCACCCTTCAGATATTTGTAAGCAGTGACAAGGTCTCCCCTCAGTCTTCTCTTCTCTAGGCTGAACAGACCCAGGTCTCTCAGCCTTTCCTCATAAGAGAGGTGCTCCAGTCCCCTGATCATCTTTGTGGCTCCCCGCTGGACTTGCTCCAGCAGTTCCCTGTCCTATTGAACTGGGGAGCCCAGAACTGGACACAGTACTCCAGATGTGGCCTCACTAGGGCTGAGTAGAGGGGGAGGATAACCTCCCTCGACCTGCTGGCCACACTCCTTTTGATGCACCCGAGGATGCCATTGGCCTTCTTGGCCATAAGGGCACATTGCTGGCTCACGATCAGCCTGCTGTGCACCAGCACTCCCAGGTCCTTCTCAGCAGTACTAATTCCCAGCTGGTCAACCCCCAACCTGTACTGGTGCATCGGGTTGTTCCTCCCCAGGTGCAGGACCTTACACTTGCTCTTGCTGAATTTCATTTGGTTCCCCTCGGCTCAGCTTTCCAGCCTGTCCAGGTCTCGCTGGATGGCAGCACAGCCTTCTGGCATATCAGCCACTCCTCCCAGTTTGGTATCATCAGCAAACTTGCTGACGGTACACTCTATCCCTTCATCCAGGTCATTGATGAATATGTTGAACAGGACCGGACCCAGTACAGACCCCTGGGGAACACCGCTAGTTATGGGCCTCCAATCAGGCTCTGCGCCGTTGATCACAACCCTCTGAGCTCTGCCTTTCAGCCACTTCTCAATCCACCTCACTGTCCCCTCATCTAATCCGCACTTCCTAAGCTTACCTATGAGGATGTTATGGGAGACAGTGTCAAACACCTTGCTGAAGTCAAGGTAAACAACATCCACTGCTCTCCCTTCATCTACCCAGCCAGTCACGCCATCATAGAAGGCTATCAGGTTGGTCAAGCATGATCTCCCCTTGGTGAATCCATGTTGACTACTTCTGACAACCTTCTTTGCCTCTGCATGCCTGGAGATGACCTCCACAATGAACTGTTCCATCACCTTTCCGGGGATGGAGGTGAGGCTGACTGGCCTATAGTTTCCTGGGTCCTCCTTCTTGCCCTTTTTGAAGATTGGCGTGACATTGGCTTTCCTCCAGTCCTCGGACACCTCTCCTGTCCTCCATGACCTTTCAAAGGTGATGGAGAGAGGCTTAGCAAGAACATCTGCCAGCTCCCTCAGCACTCGTGGGTGCATCCTGTCAGGGCCCATGGATTTATGAGGATCCAGTTTGCCTAGATGATGCCTAACCCAATCCTCCTCGACCAAGGGGAAGTCCTTCTTTCTCCAGATGTTCTCTCTCACCTCTGGGGGATGCGATGCCTGAGAGCCAGCCTTAGCAGTAAAGACTGAAGCAAAGACAGCGTTCTCTGTATCCTGCGTTCAGCAGCGGGCCCACAGTTTCCCCAGTCTTCCTTTTACTGCTGATGCATTTGAAGAAGCCCTTCTTGTTATCCTGGACATCCCTTGCCAGACTGAGTTCCAAGTGGGCCTTGGCCTTCCTCTTTGCATCTCTGCATAGCCTGACAAAATTCCTATATTCTTGCCAAATGGCCAGTCCCTTTTTCCACATACTGTAAGTCTCCCTCTTCCATTTGCGTTTTTCCAGAAGCTCTTTGCTCATCCAATTATCCAAATTATAAAAAAATATTTGTTTGTTGTAAATTTATCATTGCAGATGTCAGAACAGACAATCTAGAATAAATAAGGATTCTAAACATCCAAAATAAAGTACCCTAAAGAGCAACACTTCATGCTTTATATGATTTTATTCATTGCAAATATAATACAATATTTTTTTTCTTTTGAACTCATACTACTGAGGTGCTGAATATTGTGGAAGTTCTCAGAGACAGAAATTAGATTATAGACTCTGAAATATTTTGCCATTTGATAAATTCTACGATTTTTGCTAACTTTGGACTGTAAGAAATTATATAAATAAACTTGTTTGCTTTTTCATTAGATCTGACAATTTTATTTGTGATTGACCATTCAGGAGAACATAAAGATCAAAACAGGCACCGCACATGCAGATCAATCAATTAGTATACTCTGGAAAAAAAAAAAATCCAGCCTTTTTAGTTATCACTATGTCTTTCTAAGAAAGTAACTTCTTTTGTTTTGTAGCATGGAATAGGGTCATATATTAAACATTTGTTCCACATTCTGAGTTCTGCAACGATCCTAATCTTTTTGTAATGCTATCTGAATATAAAAATAGTATGACTCTTAGATGTATTCGTTGCCATAAATTCTTTTAAATGATATTTCTCTAGTTTAGTTCTCTCTGGTTCACATACTGTGAGTTTAATTTTTCCTTCAATATTCTATCTTCCTCAATTCTTAATTAAGCATGCTGAAGACAATGGGACATACCCAAAATTTGGTTTTTTCCCATGTTTTCTTTGTGATGCTCTGCAGTGAATTTAAATAGCTAACTACTGGCAGCTGGCCAAAAATATACTGACTGTAGGTTAGCACTAGTTCTTTCAGATCTTCTTTTAGAAAATTGCCTCATGATGCTCTGTGTCCTTCATTTGCAGACTACCATGATTTTCCTGTCTTGCCCCAGTGGAGAAGTAAAATGTCCTTTGTCATATTCTAATTTGGCAAAGTAGAGTTTACTTGTTCTTAAAACGCAACAAAAGTAGAGTTTTTAAATTACTGATGTACAAAGATCTTCCGTATGGGTAATGCTGTCAGTGCTTTGCACTGGTGTCACTTTGGCTCCTTTGAAACACAGTTGTTCAATGCCTTTAACAACCCCATAGGTACTATGCCTCCACAAGTACCTGAGATCGTAGCAAAGCCTCAGAGATTTCTGGGTCGAAGTAAGTAGAAATTGGACTTTATTCAATCTGTATTTATCAAAATATATTTTTTTCATGTTACTCTCAATATTGCAGAATGAGAAATTAAAGGAGACTTATCCTATTCAATGAAAAGTTTAGGAGTTCCAATAATAAATTTGACTTTCACTGAATATACTTATTTTAAATTGTGATGTCTTCTTTTTTTCTGGTAATTTCAGACTGATATACTAAAGTTCTCAAAAGTTTTAACTATAATATAAAATTTCATTTCTTACCTTTTCTCAAAGTGTACAGTATATTTCTATAGTTTACCCTAAAATAAAAATATTTATGAAATACATTTTTTGTTCAAATAGGAACACAAACCTGCACACACAAACACAACATACATAATATAAAGATCTCAAGTCACTTAACTCCCTTACATTATATTCATCTCTAACTCTAGCATCAGCACAATACTGGTGACAGAACAAAAAAAAAAAAAAAAAAAAGAAAAAAAAAAAAAAAAAAAAAAAAAAAAAAAAAGAAAAAGGATGAAAGTTTTGATGGCATTTTCATTTGCTTTTAGTCTTGCAAAGCTCCATAGCTGCGAGGTAAAGTGCTGGCTGTAATATTTATAAAATTGATGTTACAGCAAAATGCAACACAAAGAGGATTACTGTTGGAACACAGTTTTGTAGATGATAGGACTTCAGCTGCCTGAGGCTTCCACTGAACACTCCAGTGTGCTATAAGTGGTAGCATCATCTTCATTTTTTTATAGGCCAACAACAACAGCACAATAAAAAGCCATTCCAAAATTGTGTATCAATATTACCCATGAAGTCCAATGGAAATCATACAGACAATCATGCTCATTATAGTCAGTCATTCAGTCACACTTGACACTGCTATTGATTTTCATTTCATAAGCCCATAGCTGGAGAGTCTCAATATTGTTCACCTTTCTGACTTAGTACACATACCAACAAAATGCTGGTGGATCATTTTCTGTTTACAGAGCATCCCATTTTACTGGATGGCAATAAACGAAGTTAGAGGACAGACTTGGATGTGAGTTTGGGTGTTTTGCTTAGGTTTAGTGTTATGAGTAGTCAAGGAATATTCCAGGTGAGTAAAAACAGACAAGATGATTAGAAAATGTGGATGACTGAGGGCTAAGATGTTAGGAGGGCAGAACACACCATCTTTTTTTTTCATGATAGATCTATAAATCAAGAAGTAATCACTGGTGATTGTGCCAGTTGACATTCTACATATTACTGACCACAACCATTCATGATTTTGAATGTGAATATCACAATGTAAAATTCACTTTTATTTAAAGGCTATGAGGGACAGGGAACCTGTCCAACCCCAAGGTAAAAGATTTCAGATGAATTACCATTTTAGTAATCGGGACCCAGCTATTAGAGCTTCCTTTCCTTCTTTTCTTTTTTCCTTTTCCTTTTCCTTTTCCTTTTCCTTTTCCTTTTCCTTTCCCTTTCCCTTTCCCTTTCCCTTTCCCTTTCCCTTTCCCTTTCCCTTCTCACTACTAAAAGTAGTTTCAGAGTATCATAATAGTTGCTTCATAAAGTACTCTTGAAGAAATAAAATAGACTAATCTATTTTAATTTTTAACAGCAGGTAGATTTTCCAGACCTCGGACCTCTCTTGCAGTCATATTTCTGAATCGTTTTAATATTTGAATATTTTTTGAGGTGTGTGAATACCATGCTGCTATTTGAATGATTTCTTTATAGTCTTACGCAAACATAAGGAACAGAGGGGATAACTTTATGAGGAGAGACTATATTATATATTCTTTTGTTATCAAAATAAGGTTTATGTTGTTTTCCCTTATGACATGACTTTTGCAGTCTGTTTTTTTGTGTGCTATGAATCCAACTGATAAATTAAAGTGATAGTTTTATTGCCATTCCCCCTCAAAAATTTAAAGCTTTTCAGACCATTTTAAAATTTCCAACATTTCACTGTGTTTCAGTGTGAAAATGAAGTAGAAACATGTAAAACGTTGGAAAATGAACGTTTTGATTCAGTAGCTGTTCTCTGTACCTGGTGTTGCAACCAAAGAGGACACGTGTTATGACAGCAGGGGCCCTGTCGGGGGATGCAGGCAGCCCTGCCTTGCCCTCATGGCCCTGCTGGCCCTCCCTGCCCAGGGCCCAGGAGCCCCACCTCAGCTCTAGACTCGTCAGCAGCCTGTGCCCAGATCTGGCCCCAGCCCCTGTCCCGATCCAACCCCTTGTTGCTCCTGGGGCCACTGAGGGCCTGCTGCTGCCCGGGGCTGTGTCCACCACGTCCAGGGGCTGGAGGGAGAGGGCAGGGCCTTGCCTGTGCCCAAGTCGCCCTGGTTCCTGGTCCTATCCGCGTTCTCAGGGCAGCCCCCATCCTGCCATGCTCAAAATGCTCATGACCCCATGCCCTAAAGCTCCAAACAAGGAAAGGAGACTTGCTGGGTTCCCAACACCACTGCTGTACTGCCCCCGTACATCAGGAAGAATTTCTTTACCGAAAGAGTGGTTAGGCATTGGAACAGGCTGCCCAGAGAGGTGGTAGAGTCGTCAACCCTGGAGGCGTTCAAAAAAGGTGTAGACGTGGCACTCCAGGGCCTGGTTTAGGAGTCATGGTGGTGTTAGTTGATGGTTGGACTTGATGATCTTAGAGGTCTTTTCCAACCTTAATGATTCTGTGATTCTATAATTCTATGATCAGTACTCCCTTTTTTCCTCCTCCCTCTTCCTCCACGAGTCATCATCATCCACCTCACATAGCTCCTGGGTGTGGAGGTACAGAAGTGGGTGACCAAGCCCTGGCCCAAAGTCTCAGCTCCTATAACACACAGAGATCGCTGTGTGTTACAGAGAATGAGAGGCCGACACATTACAGCAGTGCCATGAAGAGTGGCTGGACGTTACAGGGGTTTAAGCTGTAGCTATGCAACAACAAGCTGAACTTCAGGGGTAATTGCGGGGGAGTCTTGGAGACTTTCAGGAGAGCATCACCATGCAAGGCCAGCAGTGCCCCAGTAACTTAATCACTTGTACCATATAAGGCCAAGATTGCCCAGGTAGTGGTATCAAAAGTAGACTCCTCCAAGCTAGTTACAATAGCTCCTGAGAATTTTGAGTATCTTTGGGATGTTCAAACCAGTATGTTCCTATTGCTATGTCTCCTGAATATGTTTCAGGTTTTGTTTAAGGTTAAACAACTATTTAAGAATACCACCCAGAGCTCTGCCCTGACGCTTTATAGTTATGAGTGGCAAGGTCTGTGGGATGGTATGGGCAAGTACATAGGACAGTGGACACCTTCAGTGTTTTGGAACTTTGGAGGTTCCACCTGAACAAGTGCAGAATCCTGAAAAACTAGTAAAATATTTGGAAAAAGTATGTTGTCACCCTGACAATTCGAGACACACAAATCACTGCAAAGTGCTGGGGCCTGGCCCATGCCTACCGAGCCCTGTTCAACACTATTCAGTACCCTCAAGGGGAAGAGAAGGTCTCTGGATCTGATGAGACAATGACAGGCACTGCAGCTACTCCAACCCTAGCAACAGGCACTGCGACTACTCCAACCCTGGTGACAAGTGCTGTGGCTACTCCAACCCTCACGACAGGCACTGTGGCTCAACCAAAGAACAAACCCATGCCGGTACGAGTCACCCCTATACACAAGAAGAAATATTGAAAGTGAAAGTCAGCTTGTTTAGTAAGGGAAGAAACTCCTACTAGGAAGGGGAAGGCGGAAGAAGTGGATGAGGCAGGCTACTCCAAAGCAGGGCCATCACAAGAACAGGAGGAGGAAGAGGAAGAACTCATAAATGAGATGGTAACCACGCGATCCCTATCCCTGAGTGAGCTGCAAGATATGCGAAAAGATTTCAGCCACCATCCAGGTGAGCACATTGTCACCTGGCTGCTTCGATGCTGAGATAACAGGGTCAGTAGACTGGAATTAGAGGGTAGGGAAGCCAAGCAGCTGGGATCCCTTTCTAGGGAAGGGGGCATCAACAAAGTGATTGGAAAAGGGGCACAAGCCCTCAGCCTCTGGAGATGACTCCTGTCTGGCAAGAAGGAAAGGTATCTCTTAAAGGAAGATGTTATATGTCACCCGGGCAAGTAGACCACCATGGAGAGAGGTATCCAGTACCTGAGGGAATTAGCCATGCTGGAGGTGATTTATGATGACCTGGACAACGAGCAGTTATCCAAAGATCCAGATGAAGTCCAGTGCACACAACCCATGTGGCAGAAGTTTGCATGGAGAGTACCATTGTCATATGCCAACTCATTGGCAGTAATGACCTGGAAAGACAGAGAGGGACAAACGGAGGATGAATTGGCTGGCCACCTCCGGCAATACAAAGAAAGTTTCTCTTCCTCCCTACAGGTCTGCATCTCAGCTGTGGGAAAACTATGCCGGGAGTTCCAGCAATTCAGAGAGGGTATGCCCTACTCCCCACCTGTACAGACCACTATCTCAGCCATTAAGAATAAGTGTCCCTCTGCTCAAGAGAGAGGATATAGTGGATGCACACCATGGGCCACCCTGTGGTTTTACCTGCATGACCACGGAGAGGACACGAGGAAGTGGGATGGAAAACCTACCTCAGCCCTAGAGGCACAGGTATGTGAGTTGCAAGGAAAAGCAACCACAAAGGGAGGTTCTTCCAGGAAAATTGCTGCTCCAGTTTCCAGTGAGCAGTTCCCCAGACAACTCACTGGAAAGAGTGAGCACCTTCTTCACCAGAAGAGCTGATCCTAATTCTGATCTTAATAAAGGGACTTTTGATTCACATTTACAAGAAGTGAGAGATGGATACTCTGACCAGGACTAGAGGGGCCCTGCCTCCAGCCAGGTGGAGGAAGGGCACAACCAGGTTTATTGGACTGTGTGGTTTCTTTGGCCTGACACATCAGTCCCACAACAGTATAAGGCTCTAGGGGACACTGGTGCACAGTGTACCCTACTGCCATCAAGCTATATAGGGGCAGAACCCATCTGTATTTCTGGAGTGACAGGGGATCCCAAAAGCTAGGTGTATTGGAGGCCGAAGTGAGTTTAACTGGGAATGGGTGGCAGAAGCACCGCATCGTGACTGACCCAGAGGCTCTGTGCATCCTTGGCATAGACTACCACAGGAGAGGGTATTTCAAGGACCCAAAAGGGTACCGGTGGGCTTTTGGTATAGCTGCTTTGGAGGCGGAGGAAATTAAACAGCTGTCCACCTTGCCCAGTCTCTCAGAGGACTCTTCTGTTGTGGAGTTGCCGGGGGTCAAAGAACAACAGGTGCCAATCGCCACCACAAACAGTGCACCGGTGGCAACAGCACACCAACCAAGACTCCCTGATTCCCATCCATAAATTGATTTGTCAGCTGGAGAGTCAAGGAGTGATTAGTAAGACTCGCTCACCCTTTAACAGTCCTATAATGGCTGGTGCGAAATTCTGACAGAGGGTGGAGGTTAACAGCAGACTATCGCAGCCTGAATGAAGTCACACTACCACTGAGTGCTGCCTTGCCAGACATGCTAGAACTTCAATACGAACTGGAGTCAAAGGCAGCCAAGTCGTATGCCAAAATTGATATCGCTAATGCATTTTTCCCAATCCCTTTGGCAGCAGAGTGCAGGCCTCAGTTTGCTTTCATGTGGAGGGGTGTCCAGTACACCTGGAATCGACTGCCCCAGGGGTGGAAAGACAGCCCTACCATTTGCCATGGACTGATCCAGACGGCACTGGAACAGGGTGGAGCCCCGGAACACCTGCAATATATTGATGACATCATCGTGTGGGGCAATACAGCAGAGGAAGTTTTTGAGAAAGGGAAGAAAATAGTCCAAAACCTTCTGAAAGCTGGTTTTGCCATAAAACAAAGTAAGGTCAAGGCACCTGCACAGGAGATCCAGTTTTTAGGAAAAAAATGGCAAGATGGACATCATCAGATCCCAATGGTGTGATCAACAAAATAACAGCCACGTCTCCACCAACTAGTAAAAAGGAAACACAAGCTTTCTTAGGCGTTTTTGGTTTTTGGAGGATGTATATTCCAAATTACAGTCTGACTGTAAGCCCTCTCTATCAAGTGGCCAGGAAGAAGAACAATTTCGAATGGGGCCCTTAGCAGCAACAAGCCTTTGAGCAAATTAAACAGGAGGTAGTTCATGCAGCAGCCCTTGGGCCAGTTCACGCAGGGCAAGATGTAAAAAATGTGCTCTATAACTGCAGCCAGGGAGAATGGCCCTACCTGGAGCCTCTGGCAGAAAGCACCAGCGAAGTCTCGAGGTTGACCCCCAGGGTTTTGGAGTCAGGGATACAGAGGATCCGAGGCCCACTATACTCCAACTGAAAAAGAGTTATTGGCAGCATATGAAGGGATTCAAGCTGCTTTGGAAGTGGTTGGTACTGAAGCACAGCTCCTCTTGGCACCCCGACTACTGGTGCTGGGCTGGATGTTCAGAGGGAGGGTCCCCTCTACACATCATGCAACTGATGCTATGTGGAGTAAGTGGGTCACACTGGTCACACAGTGGGCTTGAATAGGAAACCCCAGTCTCCCAGGAATCTTGGAAGTGAGCATGGACTGGCTAGAAGGCAAAGATTTTGGAATATGTCCAGAAGAGGAGGTGGCACCTGCTGAAGAGGCCCCATTGTATACTAAAGTGTCAGTGTTTACTGATGGGTCCTGTCGTCTTGTGGGAAAGCATTAGAGGTGGAAGGCTGCTCTATGGAGTCCTGTATGACAAGTCGCAGAAACTGCTGATGGAGAAAGGGAATCAAGTCAGTTTGCAGAAGTAAAGGCCATCCAGCTGGCTTTAGATATTGCTGAACGAGAAAAATGGCCAATATTTTATGCTGACTCATGGATGGTGGCAAACGCCCTGCAGGGGTGGTTACAGCAATAGAAGCAGAACAACGGGCAGCGCAGAGGCAAACCCATCTGGGCTACCACATTGTGGCAAGATATTGCTGCCTGGGTAGAGAACCTGGTTGTAAAAGTACGTCACGTAGAGGCTCACGCACCCAAGAGTTGGGCCACTGAAGAACATCAAAACAACGAGGAAGTGGATCAGGCTGCTAAGATTGAAGTGGAGCAGGTGGATCTGGACTGGCAACATAAGGGTGAATTATCTATAGCCCGATGGGCCCAGGACACCTCAGGCCACCAAGGAAGAGGTGCAACATGTAGACGGGCTCGTGACCAAGGGGTGGCCTTGACCATGGACACTATTGCACAGGTTATCCATGAATGTGAAACATGTGCTGCTGTCAAGCAAGCCAAGCGGTTAAAGCCTCTCTGGTATGGAGGACGATGGCTCTAAATATGGGGAGGCCTGGCAGATTGATTATATCACACTTGCACAAACCTGCCAAGGCAAGCGCTATGTGCTTACAGTGGTGGAAGCAACCACCGGATGGCTGGAAACATATCCCATGCCCCATGGCACTGCCCAGAACACTGTCCTGGGCCTTGAAAAACAAGTCCTATGGCGACATGGCACCCCAGAAAGAATTGAGTCAGACAACGGGACTCATTTCCGAAACAACCTCATAGACACCTGGGCCAAAGAGCATGGCACTGAGTGGGTATATCACATCCCCTATCATGCACCAGCCTCTGGGAAAATCACATGATACAATGGACTGTTAAAGACTGCACTGAAAGCAATGGGTGGTGGGACATTTAAACATTGGGATACACATTTAGCAAAAGCCACTTGGTTAGTCAACACTAGGGGATCTGCCAGTCAAGCTGGCCCTGCCTAATCAAAAATTTTATGCACTGTAGAAGGGGATGAAGTCCCTGTAGTGCACGTAAAAAATATGATGGGGAAAACAGTTTGGGTTCTTGCTGCCTCGGGCAAAGGCAAACCCATTTGTGGAATTGCTTTTGCCTGAGGACCTGGGTGCAGCTGGTGGGTGATGTGGGAGAATGGGGAAACCCAATGTGTACCTCAGGGGGATTTGATTTTGGGTGAGAATAGCCAACAAACTGAATGGTATGATGTTAATTGCTATATAATATTGCATGTCATCACTTTTATGGTTGCTGTATGCCGTATCAATGGTATTACAGTAAGAATCACCCAGATTAATGAAGAATGAATTTTTGATGAAACCGAGCAAAGTGTAACAATGATAGAAGCAGCCAAGCACAGCGTTGATGGAACCAGAGCTAGCTTCAGCATGCAACAATCCAACACGACACACAATCTCTCCTGCCCAGTAGGACTGTTATGACAGATGGAGCCCAAAATCATGGACTAAATGGAATCAACAGACATTTTAGAGGGATGGTTGATAGGCTTCGGGAATGATATCTGTGTGTATATATCAAAAGACAAGAAAGGTGGTAGTGATTAATTGGCATGTATTGGAAAGTGTGGGACCTGGGCATGACGTAGATGGTATAGAATAAGGGGTGGATATTGTCCTGGTTTTGGCTGAGATAGAGTTATTTTTCTTCCTAGTAGCTGGTATAGTGCTGTGTTTTGGATTTAGGATGAGAATAATGTTGATAACACACACTGATCTTTGTTTTAGTTGTTGCTGAGCAGTGCTTACACTAAGTGAAGGACTTTGCAGCTTCTCATACTGCCCTGCCAGTGAGGACGCTGGAGGTGCACCAGAAGCTGGGAGGGGACACAACCAGGATAGCTGACCCAAACTGGCCAAAGCGATATTCCATACCATATGACATCACATTGAACAAAACTTGGGGGGGAATTGGCTGGGGGGATGTGGTTGCTGCTCAGGAACTGGCTGGGCATCGGTCAGTGGGTGGTGAGCAATTGCATTCTGCATCACTTGTTTTGTATATTCTTTTATCATTATTATTATTTTCCCTTCCTTTTCTGTCCTATTAAACTGTCTTTATCTCAACCCATGAGTTTTACCTTTTTTCCGATTCTCTCTCCCATCCCACTGTGGGGGGAGTGAGTGAACGGCTGTGTGGTGTTTAGCTGCCTGCCAGGTTAAACCATGACAGTGGGGTACGGTTGGAGCAAAATGGGGTCCAGTGGGGCAAGTTGTTTATTTGGGACAAGGCAAGGTCTGAGAACACAAGGCACCAAGGTGGTTAGGGGAAGAACAAGGACACAATACTGGAGAGAATGGGTGATAGACAGGGACAGTTGCAAGTAAAGAAACTGCTGAGTGGTATGCCTCTCTGGCTGAGCCCTGCACCTGATCACCACTGTTTATCCCATCTTCTCATTGAACTCTATTACTAAATTTTTTAGTGTGATCTCACTCTGTATTCAGGACGTGTGGGGAGAGTTATATATGTATCCATTAGCTAATGGGCTTTGAAGTAGACTAGCTGGTGAGTAGGAGGACACCTGCACCTTGAAATAGTAGAGATCTGAGCTGGTGACTGGATAAGGGTCCTGCAACCTGGGCACAGGTGTTAGGTAGACATAAAGCCAATGCTAATATTTAAGGGATCCATGGATGTGTGGTTTCTTGTGAATCAAGAGAGTGAAGGCGTATGCACATCACCAGTGAATTTCCAGTCTGATCAGTTGGAAAAGAGGCACAGGGCTGGGCCATCTCTGTTGTTCCATGTTTATGTGAGTGAGGTTTGTGTTTATCTGGATGTCAGTAAAGGCACTGCACTCTGTCTGTTTTGATCTGTGTGGCAGGCTGTGTCTGCCCTGTGTGTGTGTTCCCCACAAATGGGAGAAAAAGCAGCTGCATTTATTGGACTGGGATGGGAGGAGTCACCTGGACTCTAAGGCCAGCAAATTTGGCTTTCTTCAAGTATCATCATTCCTTTCTGGCAAGTCAGAACATGGTGGTTTTGCACCTGCATTATGTTCTCCTCTTCCCAGACTGTATATTGTGTAAGGAGAGACTCAGGCACCATGATGCTGCTCAGCAGAAGAGAAGACAGTAATAATGTACCTGTAGCCTAAACTATGGGGTTTCTTTTCTTCCTGTCCCCTTCATTCAGGCACAAGGGGCTCCAGACAGAAAAGGAAATGGTCAATGAGAAGGGGTCCTCCTTCAGGTGGCAATAAAACCATGTACCACTCTATGACCTAGCTTGCCTTTAGAAGTTTTATTTTCAGCATCTGGACTGAAACACTTTAACTAATAAGCTCTAGATAAAGATCTGAGAACTTAATTGCTCTGAAGTACTATTTCCCTATTGAAAATCATGGAAGTGAGGAATTACTTTGTTTCCTAGGTTTTTTTTAAGATCATATTAAGGTTTATAGCTTTTGTTCCTGAAATTAGTTTTCATGTTTTGCTGGCTCTGCTGGACTTTATGTAATTATGTTAAGAGTTCCTGTGGTTCTCATTATTCTTTCTTGCTTGCTGTTGGTGCATATAAAAAAATTTCACTCTTCCTTTGTGGTCTACGCTGTTTACAGCTAATACAGTCTTGGCAGGGCTATATTAGGAAGGATACAATGAGTCCTGTTCTAGTGAGGCCATGCAGAAAGCAGCTGTATTCTACTGGATGTGCTCAAGGGATGGCAAAAGGTGCGCTGGGCACTGCTGTTAATTTCTGTGACTTCAGCAAGGCTCTGGGCGGGCATGGCGTAAGTATGATCTTGACTTTCTGTAGTTGGGATCCCAGAGTGGTAGTTCACCAAGACAATAACAAAAAACATTGTGAAAGTTATATATTAAAATGACTTCAGTTGGCACAACATGCTTCTCACGGTCTCAGTGGCGTTAGGAATACTAATTGTTCTGTCTCTGCTTGCGCAGCTCAACACAAGATTTTTGTCTTCACTAAACACTCCACAGTACATAACTTAACCATTTGCTGTTATGAACAGCAAGAAGGAAGTATGATGCCTACCTGGAAATTCCCCTTGAAATCCTAATACAACTAACCGTATGGAATAGAGGGTTTGATCTTGTGTCTCAAACTAAGAAGAGGGATCGGGGTTTTTTTTATTATTATTATTCTTTCTCATACATCTAGAAATCTAAGCCAAAAATAGAGCACATTGAGGTGGCTTAACTTCTTTCAATGAATAGAGAAAGCTGCATCTGTCAATAAATGGATGTCTTTAGGAGACATCTCTTGCTAAGCATTTTAATCTTTTTTTTTTAATGACTGCAAAGCCAAGTGAGCAATGTAAAGGACAGCAGAAAACAGTATCAAACATGCAAGTGAATGGAAGAAAGAGAGGAGACAAATGCCCTTTAAGCAACCTTAAATAACCATGACCTTACCTAGAAATCTGACAAGTCACTGGCAAGACTTTGGTGAAGTGTATAAAAAAGATTATATCATTTATCTCTACCATGTTAACATTACTTATAAAATAGATAGAAGAGGAAATGAAGGAAAGAAAGATCTGTGATAAAAACTAATGCATTGACTCAGTAGGATGTTGTGCTGGATTGTATTATGTATTAAATCTAGCAACATTTTTACAGAATGAGAGTGTTACAGGATTATTTTTGGAACATTTTGTTGCTCGTATATGGTTCAGTATGCAAACAATTATGATTCTAAGTAGCTTAGTGCAAGGTGTACTCATTATATGTGTGATTATTCATGTTTGTAATGATAGCATCAAGGTTATAATCATGGATATAATGAAAGAAACAGCATTTTAAATAATATTTTTCCTATGGAATTTTGCACTTGTTTTGGCTGGCATAGAGTTAAGTTTCTTCGTAGTAGCCAGTATGGGGCTATGTTTTGGATTTGTGCTGAAAACAGTGTTGATAATACAGGGATGTTTTCGTTATTGCTGAGCAGTGCTTACACAGAGTCAAGGCCTTCTCTGCCACTCACATTGCCCCACTAGCAAGTAGGCTGGGGGTGCACAAGAAGGGAGGGGACGCAGCTGGGACAGCTGACCCCACTGACCAAAGGGATATCCCATACCATATGATGTCATGCTCAGCAATAAAAGCTGGGGGAAGAAGAAGGCAAGGGGGGTGCTTTGCTTGTTTGTGCAGCTTTTGCTTTACCTATTAAGCTGTCTTTATCTTAACCCATGAGTTTTCTCACTTCACTCTTCCAATTCTCTCCCCCAGCCCATGAGTGAGAAGCTGGGTGGGGCTCAGCTGCATACCAGGGTTAAATCACAACAAGTCTAAATAGCAACAGGTTTATAATAGCTTTAACTTTTTTTAAACAAGAGACATTCTGCTAGAACTCTAGGACTTCCAAAGAGATTTGACTTATGAGCATAAAGTCACCATTTATTTTCCCAAATTACATTCATTTTCACCTTTAGAGATTAGTAGAGGGCATACATTATTATTTACTCCTAAGTAATTAAAATTTGACATGCACATGTTGTTCTTTAATTACAGTTTTAGCATTTTTTTGATGTGAAACTGAAGTTGCTGCTAAAGATAATGCAAGTAAGGATACCTATCAATAAAGTAGCGGAGTTGATTTTATTGTCACTGAACTTGCTTACTCTTCTTCCTCTTCCAAAATTGCTCATTGTTGTCAAGTTACTTTGCAAACACTGTTCTTTACCACTGCTCTCCATATATGATTGGGGCTTTTAACATTTTTATTTAAAAAAAAAAACAACAAAAACGGAACACAAAACAAAGCACAAAACGTTGTAGTATTGCTTAATCCCAATTTATCTCCATAACAATTATAATACAAACTCGTAAGTGAAATAGATTTTTCTATTGTTGCTAGTCATTTATTTAAGTGATATTTAAATAGGGTCAGACAAGAATTACTGCAGTCTTGAGATGAATCCAGATCACATAAAGCTGATGCAACACTTGTCCAATTTTAAGTTTGTTTTTCAGCACAACCAGAACTAAGAAATTTTGTGAGGAAAATATTATCTTCATAGCATTTCTAGTCTACTGCCAAAAACTTAATGAGAGGGCTTTATCCAGTTCAATTTCCTAATCAAGGAGGCTGATATAATTTGTTAAATGTCTTTCTCCACTTTGATTGATTATCCAAAACAAACAAATTTCTACTCCTTCCCATCATTTCCCTAAGAATGTGGAGATAACTTCAGGCAGATTTTCATGGCAGGGAAAAGATGAAATACCAAGGAAGACATTTCAGGCCTGTTTTGTATCAAGACTGAAAAGTCAAATTCACATTTTATAGTGTGATATTTCAGGTTGTGGGGGCTGGAATTAGAAATTAGCAATCAGAGATTTATTATTTGAATACTTTGGCATATATAGTCATTTTCTCTTTTCTTACAGGCAGCAATTTTTTCCTATAGGTAGACATAAATGTTGGTGGGATGATGAGTCCCATCTTTGGTGGTTAGGCATGTTGTTTCACAAAGCTGCCAAATATGTCTTTAGCTGGTAAATATGAAATTATGAGGGAAGTGGTCAAGCTTAGACTCCAGGATAGAGAGGTTTCTTACTTCAGATTTTTCTGCTGTTAGGAAACCGAACCATGCAAATCTCTCCTTCCATTTCTCCATCAAAGCACGCTTATGATACTGCAAAAATCCAGGTTCTTCATGATTTGAGATGTCCAAGCAAGGTTGAAGTTCACATGGAATATGATCTCCAGCAGGACCAAGTGGACCCAAACTCACATAATGAATACCACAATACTATGATAATATCAGGGACTAACATATTACAGATATTTCAAATTGCATTGCTACAAGGAATTTTACAGTATTAAGTGGTTCTTCACCATTTCATTGGACCATGCTGTTCAGTTTTTTCTTGTTTACATGTCCTTTCTTTTTTCATCTATATTCTGTTTGTGCTGAATCAGATACAGAAAAAGGCAATTTTATGGTTTTCCTCCAATCACCTGGTTTTTGAGAACTTGTTCTCCCTCTGAGAAGTAAAATATGTTAAAAGTGCTGAACAGAAATGATGCAGGAAAGAAAATCAGTAGGAGAAATCTTATTTTCTTTAAATCGCAATCCCTTAGGACTAATTTGGTAGAAATTATACTTTAAAGCAATTTCCTGTAAATTTCTAGCTCTGTTTGTACTTCTGCAACATTCTAGTTCAAACCAGTAATGATAGAATAATCTAATAATTCCGAAAATCATAGCATACTTGTTTTACAATTCTAATATGTAACTGTTGCTCCCCACAGATATAACAAAAGACAAAACAGCAATAGCTTATTAGCTGAGAAACAAAGCTAATATTTTTAAAGCTGTAAAATATCAGGCTGTGCCTTGTATCTATAACCTTATATTTGGTGCCATCCTCTTCTTTCTGGACATACTTTACTCCTTCATTGGACAAAAAAAACCCTAGCCGCGTTCTTTCTTAACTCTCTCTATCCTTTTCTTTCCTTGCACAAGTTGTTTTAACAGATACTGTAGTCCTCAAACAATTTCTATTTTCTACTTTCAAACTGCTCACTAGACTAAAGATTTTCTGTTTCACCTGTTTCCATCCTCATTCCAAGGCCTGCATATATGGAATTTTCTCTTGAAAGACCAATTTCAAATTGAAGACAAAGGTCTAAATAGAATAATATGCCAAAATCAGTCATGCTTAAAACCAAACATGAACATAACAGGAACATGTCACTGCTCAAATTCATTTATACATCTAAAAATTTCTAAGTGTTAACTAATTATTGCTGTAGTTATGATTTTAAAATGTTATCTATGCAATCAAAACAAAAATACAAAATGCTAATCAGGATTAATGTAGAACTGAAGCCTAATGAGCTTACGAAAGGTAAACTGATTAATTTAAACATAAGTGAATAAATTACTTTGCTAATCATTAATTTATTGTAAAATGTTTTGTATTTTGAAAAATGTCATGGCTTGAGAATGATAATGTGTTGCTCATCTTCTGGGTACATATTATAATTTAAAAATGAAAATGAAAAACTCTTTTACTCCTGGTGAGGCCTTATTTTTTTGTTCTTCTAGAAATAAGACACTTTCTTCTTAAAAGATGCGTCTATTGTAGCATGAAGAGAATGTGTTTTCCTGAAATATTCATTTTACATTAATTTTAAAAACCAAAAATTACAAAGTTGTGCAAAGACTTCTGGGCATGTATAACTTTACATGTGTGATTACCCAGTAATTGGCAGGACTAAGTTTGCCAATACACCTATTTTTTTATTCCATTGGGCCCTCAAAGTAGCCATAACCAAATTAATGCTCTTAGACACGTTATTGTCCACACTGAATAGCTAGCTACCTGTGCTTTTCAGTCCCTACTTAAATGATGCTGGGGGTCTGATATTAAAGCTACCACATTTGAAATTTGATCTCTTTTCACAACTTTCCGAGCACCTTGTCTGACTGTCAGCAAAGTTCTTTATGTCTTGTTTTCTATATTGCAATATTTGATTATATAAGTAAGTGTAAAATGACACTTGTAAAATTCTTGTAAAAACAAGATTACAGAGATTTGATTATTAATTGCAATATATTTTACGATTATATCCTATTTTTATTTGAGTAATGGATTTGCCGAACTTGTGCTAGATATTTTCAAAGGTATTTCTTTTTCAGACATTTTCCTGATACAGGGACGAACATAAGAACACCTTCTTAAAATGTCTTTTTGATCTAGCTGCTTAGGATGTTATTTCTGGAACCTGTCTGACCACCTGAATCACTTGATTATTATGGCACTATTCTTAAGTGAATTACTGACATTTAAAAGGAACTGGAACAAAATTGATGATAGGAATCTATGAACAGCAAATAATATTTCCTTATGCTAATATTACATTTTGGGGAATAATTACTATGTTCATTCATATCGAAAAATATCAGATTCTTTCATATGGGAAACCCAAGTAATAATTACTCTATTGTTTTCATTTCTTCAAAACCATTTATGTATCTGAATTTTAGATATGTTTTTAACTGCTCTAAATTATTCTCAATTTTGTTTTAATTTTACTTTAAAACCTGTCTTCACTGATACCTAAGCCAAGCCTTGACCTTGTAAATCTGGATTTAGGGTTCTTTTCCTAAACTGGGAGGGAGCTGAGTTTGGCTTTTAACGTTTGTCTCCCAGATGAGAACTACATTATTTAAAGGATTATTTCTCAGAAAAAAATAAACCCCCAAATTTTGCTGGTCACTGTTACCTCATTTACATTAGTTGTGTATGTTCAAAAACATGAAAATATTTGAAATGAATTTGAAACCAGCATGGAACTTGCCAAGTTTGTTTAATAAGCAACTGTTCTCATGCCATCATGATTGCATATATATCTAAAATCAGGACTATTTGCAAAATAAATACCTAAAAGATGTCTTGGGACTATATTTGAGTAGAAAGCAAGCCTGAAATTCTTTACTACTGTACTTTAATGCTTTGCCGGCACTCACCAGACTTTATTTTTAGCCACTCACAACTTCTTTGTGTACTGAAACTACTTAAAGAAACCCTAAGCTGAGACCAGTGCTAGCTACATTTTAAAGTGAGATGGAAACCTGAAAGATTTATTTTTCAGATCATCTAAATACATGTTCACCTTGCATATACACATATGAAGGATTATGTGAGAGAGTTTGAGTATTTTGGGATAGAACTTGGGGCGTGCAGGAGATCATAAATGGAAACTTAAGGAAGGTAAGAGAACTTCAGACTTTTTGATAGTGGGATTCACAGGTACTATGGAGTAGGGGTTATTGTAATCGCAAGTATGTAGAGGATATTGTTGGCATACCTTTGTTTCTGTCAGTGTCACCGTATTTTCCTTTTGCGCTTTATGTTTACGGTTTTAATGTTCAGCCTTCCTTTGTTCTATTGCTTACAAAATACATTTTTTGCTTTTTAATTGTTTTTCTTTGCTTTATAAAAGCCACTTAGTAATTATCTCTAGAATGACTGGCAGCTGCAGTAGTCCTCCAAAAGAAATCATTTAGTCATTGCCCCTTCCCATAACTATTTTGCAGCAAAACACCTATATCTTAACTTTTGAACTAAAGTGCAGTGTTTATCAGATACACAATTTCACATCAAGAAGCTACTGTGAGTTTTGTCTTTCTTCTTGTCCTCAGAGGCTTGTTCTTTCCTGCAAGACTTTAAAAAAAGTTGGTCATCCTTTATCAGATATATTGCCATATGAAGAGTCACAGTAGCATTAGAAGTGTTTTGTTTAGTAGAAGATAATAAGTAGAAAGAGCACCTTCTCTCCAGTCATGTGACATACACATATACACATCTCGCATTGACTTCAATTACTTCTTGAGCTTACACTTCATTTTTCACTGCAGTTGATAACATATGATATGCATCCTTTTGTTGGAATATTACACTGATGCTTCTGAAAATTCAGACAACATCCTAAACTGATTGTTGAATCAGGCCTGGTATTTATAAGTGTGACAAAAATATTTAATAAATAAGTTTCTTCTGGATGTAGGAGAGCCAAGAACTTTATTGTAGATGTTTGGAATGAAAGCAATCATATATTTTCATAATTCATTGATGCTTGGTTTCCATCATGCCACCACACTTTCATTTTCCACTTTTGTTAAGAATTTCAATAGGAGAAGGTGTTGCAGTTTTACAGAACTTCAGCTGGGACATCAGAAATCTGTACTCTTCTGTCATACACTCATGGTCTTACAAAAGTCTCATTAAAATCTGTCATTCAGTTATGTGCATAAAAGTATTAGCTTTCCTGACATTTATAAATGCAATATCTTAAATGAACTGTATATATAAAAGCACTAGATATTTTACCGACTGCTTTAAGAAGATACTTTAGAGCTCCTGCTTGCAATATGGTGCTGGAATACATCACACAGTTGTTAAACCCACTTAATCTCACTTGTATTAAGAGATGGTTCCCATTAATGTAACTGAATCCTCAAAGTCTGGACATCTGCAATTAACTCTGACTAAGGAACTTGTGCTAGTATTATCCTTCGAATATCACTGACTATTACCCCTGACCTCTTCCTTTTTGACTGCATGATCTATGTAGTGTTGCAAAGAGTTTTTGAATGCCTGTTTTAATTAAAAATAAAAATATTTTTAAAAAAAAATTAAAAAGCCCTGTTAACTTTGCAACTTTGCTGTCTAACTTTGCTGTTAATTTTGCAACTTTGATTCCTATAGAACCATTAGAAATTCCTTTTGCTTTCTTGCTTCTTTGCTAGAAGACAGAAAGGAAGAAAGGAATATGGACTCTTTCCTTCTGGAAGAGTCACTGTAGCCCATTCACCTAATTTTGAAAATTTCAGAGCATAACAAGTGACTGCTTAATATCCCAGTCTTGGAAGCTACTGTATAAATGAAAGGATTATGCCTGTAGCCTTAGCTTATGTGAATATATCTTACCCAACTAATCCCACTGTGAAACAGTTACAGGTAAATTCTTCATAATCATAGCAAGGTAGGATAATCACTACACTTGCAAAAACTGTTTATGAGATTGAATTGTTGAATGTTGAATGCAAGGACATTTTGACCACATTGCAGTTCAAGTTCCAGCATGCTTCATACTTGGTCATTGCCAAAGGGTTGGACTTGTCACTGTAGCAGCTTTCAAATGTTTAAGAATTTTCTTTTCCAATTAATGTCTTCAGAGCCAGATCCAGTGAAGGAAGGTCTGCTTTACATGATAAAACAACCTTCTTTTTTTTTTCAGTTGACAGTATTTTCTTCCATGTTCATTATGTTTTCCAGGCATTAACTTTAAGTCTAACCTTAGTTTTCTGATATGCTGTGGAGTCTGGAAGTTCTCTACAAGATTATTCAGTCTCAACAACCACCATCCAGCATGGTTTCCATGCTGAGCAGAGCATAGTTTTGCTTGTTCTTTAACTACAACAGATGTAGCTGAAAGGCAAAGTATAGTTCCTGAAAACTTCAAAGTCAGCAAAGGATAATTAAGTCAATGGATCTACTATCAAACCCAACTACAATTTTTCAATTAAAATGAAGACTGTATATACAGACATATACATACATATATATATAACATAGTGTTATTAAATTTCTAATTTGTCAACAACAGAAAAACAAAGCTCTCAATCCCAGGAGCTAAGAAAGCAGAAGAAAAAGGGCAAGAAAAAGATTTTTTCTCTTTAAAAAAGACAGTAACTTGCTGTGTCCATGGAAACAGTTTAAAGCAGCGCACAGCATGAAAAACACAGCTAGGTACTAAGAAAAAATGTCTATTGTGTGTTGCAGATTTCTTTCTTAGAGTCTTTTTCATGCTATAGAGAAAGTCTTCTTCAGAAATATGAATGCTATTTCTTCAGCAGAGTACCCTCCTTTGGCTCTTGCCCTGCTGGTTTTGCAGTGGCTCTGCTTCACTTGCAAAGTTTGATGTGGAATTCACATAGTTCAGAAGTCAAAAGGTTGAACAGAATCGATGAAGACACTTGGACACTGACAAAAAGTTAAAATGACCACATAAAGCTTAAAAAAAGTTTTGTCCAGCAATCCCTGTGAGTCAGTAACACTTTCAGTTTCCTTTAGCACTCTTAGGATCTTAAATTAAGAGTATATACTGGTTTTGCAAATGTATATCAAGTGATCACTACTGTAGATTGCTAAAATATTACAAGTTTTCAGATAATAGACTCAGATACAACAGAAAATATGTTGTTCATCTATAATTTATGCTATTTTTGTACAGGTTTCCCATATGTTTATGTTTTACAAGTAAGTTGAAAGGTTTACAGGTAAGTGATGTGTGATTTATTGTCTAAAAATGGTTACTAACCAAAGCTTTGTTTTTTTGTATTTTTTAGGGAAAATGGAGGGTAACAACAAAAGAAAAAAAAAGGTGAGTGTTTTATTTAGCGAAATTGTCCATAGCATTGAACTAGTTATATTGTGCAAAGCAACATTCAACTGAATAAAAGCCCTAAAGTTAATTTTGCATGATAAACACCAGAAAAAGATTAAATATATCTTATTAACACATTTTGAGAATAGAGCATTCAGCAAAGCATAAAATAGTGGTTTTATTAGTTAATAAAAGTGTGGAAGTATTCAGTTTAAGTATATTGAAATAAAATTAATGCAGTCTGCAGTGGACCCACAGCCAACGGCCAAACAGTCAAAAACTCCCCCACTGGCACACACAGAAGGGAAGGGGACCGATAATGCAGAAGAATGGATGGTTGCAACGGCAAGGACCTGCAGGAGGAAGAAACTTCCACTAAAGCCTGAGATGCCCTTGCAGAACCGCTTCACCACTCTGCAGACTGAAGAGGAAAGACCCATCACACCTGAGATGCTGGAGCTGAGTAAGGCAGCCCGATCTGCCCCCTGTATAACAACCAGTGCAACTAAGAAAAGGCGACGGGGATAGTAGTAGGCGACTCTTTTCTGAGACGTACGGAGGCACCCATTTGACGACCTGACGGACTCTCTAGAGAGGTGTGCTGCTTACCAGGGGCTTGTATCAAGGATGTCTCCAAGAGACTGCCAAGCCTCGTACAGTCCACTGATGATTATCTGCTGCTGTTGTTTCACATGGGCACCAGTGATACAACCAGGAGCAGTCTGAGGAGTATCAAGAAGGATTACAGAGCCCTGGGAGCAGCGGTAAGGGACTCTGGAGCACAGGTAGTTTTTTCATCAATCCTCCCAAAGGGAAGNCACCTGAAGAGCAGCACAAAGGAATTCCAGCCACTCCAGCCAGTAAGTCAGCTTCATTGGGGGCCCAACTTAAATGCCTCTATGCAAACACATGTAGCATAGGGAATAAACAAGAGGAGTTAGAGACGTGCGCATGCCTGCAGGGCTATGATCTTATTGGCATCATGGAGACGTGGTGGAATGGATCCTGTGACTGGAGTGTTGGAAGTATACAGGCTCTTTAGGAAGGACAGGCAGGGCAGAC
>WAAD01024150.1:3639-17542 GCA_013389945.1 Fregata magnificens | reverse complement strand
GTGCTGGAGCGTGTCCAGAGAAGGGCAACGAGGCTGGTGAAGGGTCTAGAAAACAAGTCTTATGAGGAGCGGCTGAGAGAACTGGGGCTGTTTAGGTTGGAGAAGAGGAGGCTGAGGGGAGACCTTATAGCTCTCTACAACTCCCTGAAAGGAGGTTGTAGTGAAGTGGGTGTTGGACTCTTCTCCCAAGAAACTAGTGATAGGACGAGAGGAAATGGCCTCAAGTTGCGACAGGGGAGGTTTAGATTGGACATCAGGAAGAATTTCTTTACCGAAAGAGTGGTTAGGCATTGGAACAGGCTGCCCAGAGAGGTGGTGGAGTCACCATCCCTGGAGGCATTCAAAAAAGGTGTAGACGTGGCACTCCAGGGCCTAGTTTAGGAGTCATGGTGGTGTTAGTTGATGGTTGGACTTGATGATCTTAGAGGTCTTTTCCAACCTTAATGATTCTATGATCCTATGACACCTGTATAGCTTTAAAATACCTTATCCTCTTTTCAGCCCAATACACTTTTGTCTCCTTAACAGCAATAACTTCCCCTCTTATTGAGGGATTTTGAATAATTAGGTTCAGCTGAATGTAATTAGCTTCCAGCTGGCAGTGCTTCTCTAAGTTGCATTGAATAGTGATGAATTCTGTAGGAAAAAAAGAAAACATAAACCCACCTTCTTTTCAAGTTGTTTATTGTCAATGTTTTCTGTTCATTTCCTCTTGACTTGCCCACTTGGTACAATAAGAGGCATTTTAGTAGTGCTCAGGACCATTTGAATAAGTTGAGTCTTAACAGTAGCATGCTGCTTGATTTTGACACCAAAGCTTAGTAAGTTTTTGCATATTCACTGTTTTAGGTTTCTTTCTAGTTTGGGTTTGGATTTTTTTTTTTTTGCTTCTGTCAATGATGTAAAACTCAGTAATACCCCTAAGATTTCTTCTCACTGGTTGCCTCACAGGTAAACGTTGCAAGGTGAAATGTAACTAGTTTTCATTGGATAAGAGTAGAGTATCAGTAGACACAGACCTGTCAGACGGTTCTGGAATTAAAGAAATTGTTCATTATAGAGCGCTGTCTGTGGAGTCCTACTGCACCTTTCATAGGTTCATGAAGTTCTTGTGAGCAAGATTCAATTTCATTTACTTTAAGAATTGTGGCATAATGGTAAATAATTCTTTCACTAAAGGAACATTGTATTGATTCTTGATGTACCTGCAGGCACGCTGCTGCATTTTTATCTTTTTTCTCAGTCATGTTTATCTCTTGTTTTATCCACCAAGTTATTGGTATATCTGTTCTGCTATTGACTTTCAGAAGCTTTGCTTTCTTTTGATTTTTCTGCTTTTCATCTCTAATTCTACCTTTCAGGTTTAATCTTTATGTACTGAGGGGAAATTCCCAAGTATTAAGTTATTTTAATTCTGTAAGTCTCCCTCTACAAAATCCTTCTTTTATCTCCCTTTTGAATGACTTGAATGTACTATTAGAATACTAAAGCAAATAAAAGAAATTCTACTTATGGAATTGAATTCTGTCTGGACTTTCCTCATTCTCTCTGTAGTCCTAGTTTTTATTCTTTCAACTTTCCTGGCCTTTATGTTCTGTTTGTTGTTATCCCTCATGTCTCAGTTGCAGTTTGGAAAAGGTTGTGATATAGATTAGGAGAATATTTGCTAGGTCAGCTTCAAAGCTTGTATAAAAGAAATGCTGCATTTTCACCATTCACTGAATTTTCTTTCCAATGCGAAGTACTGTGTGAAGAGCTGAGAGCTAGTTTTAATGAAAGTGATTTTAAGTAGGTAGATTAGATTTCTTCCTCGATAATCATAGCCACAAAACCCAAAAGCTTAGACTTTAAAATAAACAAAGCTGTATTCTTCTTCATAAATTTTTGATGCTAAATACATATATACATTCCAGAAATACAGAATTAGGAAAAAAAATTAATATTCTTATGAAAGACAAGCTGGAAATCCTTGTTAGCAAGAATTTTGCCTGCTTAAGGCTTACATATATCTGGTGGTGTACTCTATGAACAGCCTGAAGCATACGGTATTGTTATTCTGTCCTTTATTATCCTCTCTCTTGTTCTTCTTTTCTAGCATATGAAAAATAGTAGATCTAGTTTCTAGGACACAGGATTTTGCATCTGAGTGAATGGATCAGTTCCAGAGTTGTATGCACTTCTGAAAGCAACTGTTAGAAAAGTTACATCAGATACATGAGTGTTGTACCTCTTTCCAGTGGGACAGAGTTCACCCTCACTTTCAGTTTTTGCAGAAATGAATCCTGCAGGGTAAGTCCACCTCCTATAAAAGTTTCCTCTTCAAAATTTGCTCTGGTTTGTTAAAAGTTTTATATCTGTGGTATTGCGTAACTACTGTGAGAGATCCTGTTTAACATCTTTAAAAGGAAAGAAATGACCTCTTAAGGTATCTAGACAGACCTTAAAATAAGCTAGAAAGCTTAACTTTTAACTGGATTTTCTGTTCAAGTGTTAGCCTTGAGTGAATAGGTAGGGTATCTGACACCAGCAATAATCTGTGTGTGCTGGTTTTGGCTGAGATAGAGTCAATTTTCTTCATAGTAGCTAGTATGGGGCTATGTTTTGGATTTGTGCTGAAAACAGTGTTGATAATGCGGAAATGTTGCTAAGTAGTGCTTACACCAGTCAAGGACTTTTTCAACTTCCCGTGCTCTGCCAGGTGCACAAGAAGTTGGGAGGGGACACAGCCGGGACAGCTGACCCCNATTCTCTCCCCCATCCCACCAGGGGGGAGTGAGCAAGCGGCTGTGTGGTGCTTAGTTGCTGGCTGGGGTTAAACCACGACACTGTGTTGTTGTAACTAAATTTTTTCTAGGGAAATAGATTCATTTCTAGATATATTTTAATATAAATATATTTTAATATAATACGAATCCAGACTCAGTCCTTTAACTTCAAGTTTACAGCTATATGAAGCAAGAAGGATCTACTCTGGCATTTTCTTCCATCCACCTTAGAATTAAAAAATCTGTAATAGCTATCCTACTATAAATTATCTGATTATGGGTTCTGAGAAGTTTAAACTGCTTATGTATACTTTGGGGTCTGTCTGCTTATTATAGAAATTGTTGAGTGAGTATTTGTTCTCTAATACTTCATGTCCACATTTGTTTTTATGAAAAAACAAAGCAAAGGTCAAAGCATTTACAGTTTTCAGTTATTTAATTGAAAACAGTATCTGATGCTTCTTGAAAAGTGCAAACAAAAGAACTTCGTAACATATTGTAGAATACATTCAAATATATGTAAAATCCAATAGTCAAGTTGTCTCACTCCCTTCGCACTACAACAGAACAGACTGTGGCACTCTGTGATGAGTCCCTGCATTGAAAAAGTGTAAAGAGAAGAACTATAATGTGAACACTCAGTTCACTACTGGCATGTAACCAAAGCCCAATATGTTTAGAAATAATTTCTTCCCCCTATCCTGAAGCCCATCCTCCTATCTTTTTTTCTTGGTCAGTGTGGACAAAAGCAGCAACCTATCTAATAGTCCAGTCAATAACCAAGGCATCATCTTCAACTTGGATCTTTCTTTACAGAAACTTTGTCTAAATATTGCCTCTCTTTTTCTGTAACCTCAATAACACACAATTTTGGCATGTAACCTTGCACAGAGAACATCCAGGCTATCAAGCAGTTTATATTTGGAATCATGAAGCACTATTTTCCCTAACTCTGAGAAAAAAGATTGTGTCCTTCAGGCAGCTATCCAGAATACTACATCTAATATCACTCTCCTAATGTATCACTTAGATATTCTCTTAAGTATCCCTATGATCATTTTCTGTCTTACTGACCAGCATTGCCATTGTTAGTCTGGTACTCTCTTGACTGCCTGCATCCATCTCCTGACTTGTTTTGTGAATTCTCTTGGGAAAGAATCATTTTGTTATGTCTTTAAATAGTATGTGTTCAACAGGTCCCAAATCCATGTTTACAACTCTTCAGTGTTACAACGAGAAAAATAATTAAAAGTATTCCTCAATAGCTACAGCATGGTTACTTGGCTGTAAACCAAGTGGGGACTACACAGATTACGAAGCTAAAGCAAATAAGAAAGTTCTTTGCTACCAGTTACTATTAAAAGTCAAAGCAAATGATGTCTCCAGCTGGCACACATTTTTAATTATACTTAAGCAATATCTAATTGCAAATGAACTCATTTATTTTTTATGGTCAAAATCTTGTTTATGGGCAAAAAGAAAGCATACCATATGGATAGATAGAAATATCTATATAGACAACTAAGGCAAAGAATACGTATAAAAAGCTGTATAGCTACATAGATGTGTAAAACCAAGAAATTATTGTTAGTATAATTGAAATCTTAACAATATAATTATTATTAGTCCAGATCTAAATGTTTCAGAAAAAGAAAGAATAATGCATGTTAAATTGTTATAAGAACACATCTTCATTTCTACTCCTTCTCCTTTGTGAAAAGGAAGGGTTTGTGCATTCATATTTCATAAATGACATATGAACCATTTTTGTGTGTGGTCAAATGTAATTTTTTTAAGAGATTTTATTTTTGTTGAAATTAGTAATTCTCTTCATTGTAGAGTTAACAAGAAGTAAAATTGTTTCTTCCTTTTTAAGATTTTACTGTCTTCAGGCTATTTTTGCTTTCTCTAAAATGTTCTAATGTGTGCAGTTTATATACACTCCTTTACAGCAAGCAGACATTGCAAAAACTGCTCTTAACTTTAAGAAGATTTTAAAAGATTAAACCTCAAAGGCCTAGTTCTTCTCTGAAATGTCTAATGTAGGAGTAATGTGGGGGCTATATTATTTTGTAGGACCACATGTTTGGCACATTCTGCCAACTGATATAAAAATGGATTGCCGCTAATTTCCTGCATTGTATGAGACTGCCAACTATTTATGGGCCAGCATAGTAACAGAGTACTTTCAGCAGGCTCAGCTGAGTAGACGGTTTCTAGCTGAAGGAGGTTTCTGAGACTTTTCTGACCCTTTCTCACTGTTCTAAGAACACATCTCAATATGTTTTTTTAATGGGCAAAAATTAAAAGCCTAAGAAAAAAGTGAAACCCAGAAATTTAGAATTTTTATTTGTACTGTATGAAAACTGGATTCAAACCTAGCACCATTTAAAGGAAGGGGTTGGATATGGCCTTCCCCTTCCCAGGCAGTGTGCACAGTCACTAACCTACATTAAGTCAGTCCCTAATCACTGGCTTATAGAGACTAACTCTGTTGTACTCTTATTTCTACGAAGTAGGGTATTTCCTCCTGAAACAATCAATTTTATTGTCAGCCAAATAGAGAAATATTTTTTAGCTCAATTTCCCAAAGGCAGTTGAGCATAACCCATTGATCTAGTACAAACCTAAAAAAATTGCAAAATTTCAATGTTCTTTCATGTAGTGGTGTTTATTTTCTAGCCAGCTTAAATCAAAATATGTTAAAGATGGGATTACTCAAGCTTATCTTTTTCCTTTAAACCTTAAACAATTTACACTGGATTTTTTTCTGTATATGTTTAAAGGATGCATTCTTATTTACTTTCCCAGTAATAAGGGTGATGATAAATTTTTGTTTGTAGTTGCTTTAATATTTTTTTTAGTTTATACTGGGATTGACAGTATGGGTTTTGCTAAAGTGCTCTACTTTGGCTGTGCTTTCTGGTGCTAGTCTCCAGAGGAATCCTGTATAATCAATTCTAGGCAGTCTTTTAGACAAAGGAAATCATACTGAGTAAATAGAACGCATAATTGTGCTCAGTGGATAAGAATTGAAGTGCATTCTTTTCTTTCTTCTTAAATTACTAATATTCCCTAGGAACCATCTTGTTGTGAATGAGATCCTGTTTGTCTTTTTCTTATCATTTGTCTTCATTCATTACAGCTGCTGTAATTACACAGCAAAATGGTTTTGAGTTTGCATTTTTAGAATATTTTATCTATTGTGCAGAAAACATCAGGGGTTATAATAACCAAAGGCTGATTAGGCTTTAAGGTGTGAAGATGTCAAATGACTATTGTCTACAGTACATGTACGGAGACAGTTAATCATCTCTCCAAGAAGAAAAAAAAAAAAAGATTATTGTAGGAGGGGGGAGAAAGGAAGTAATTTTGGAGAGATATTTGCTTATTGTTTTTGTCTTGCTTATCTGAGTGTTCTGATTGCCAGATGGATTCATAAACAGACTGAGGTTTTCATGGCACTTGCTGCATGTAATGATCAGGAGGCCTAGGCAGTTTACAGTAGTGTAAAGTTAAATGGATTTATAACATCGAACAGCCACTTGAAGAATTAGTGTATGTTTAGTGATATTTTTTTCTGGTTTAGGCTTATAGAAAATTACAATGATGGTTATTGCTGAAATATAAAAATACAGCCAATTAGAAAAAAATAGAAAAACAATCAGGGAAAAAATAAAAAACAACAAACAATCAAAAATAACACCTTTTGATTAAAAAAGGCAAAAGGATTGTAATTATCCTGGGGATACATAGCTTTTGATAATAATCTTCTCCTTATATATGTCAAAAAGGTATTCTTGTCAAAATATGATTGAGTTAAACTACTAGTTAATAGTATTCATTAAAATCATCTGATATCTAGAAATTAGTTTCTGGATACTGTCAAAGAAGGTAATCACAGATCTGTTACATAAGAAGGATTAGAGTTGCTGTTGTGGTAATGAAAGAGTTCCAGTTGTGGTATTCCAAAACAAGTGCAGGCAATAGTTACCTTTTATGGAAAAAAGTTTTTTCAGTGAGACAACAAAGATTATGTCTTGACAAAGATTTATAGGCCACATCCTACTTTTTAATAACAAATTCCCTCCAGGAAGAAACGGTATTTAAGCTTTGTAGTTAGCTTCATATATTTAATCTTTAGTCGTACATTTTTTTCCACGGGTAGCCTCTACTGATCACTATTCGAAACAGGAATACTGGAATGCTTCTGGTGAGTACACATTTCTTGTACTGTAGTACAAGTTTTACCTTCATATTATCAATCTTATATCATCATGTAACAACAAACATAAGGTCTTTCAGTCATGTGTAATCCAACTCCAGTTTACGTGCCCCATATTTTTTCATAACAATATTATTTTTCCTGTCTAGAATACAGTCTTCCATTCAGGTTCTGCTTCACTGAATGCAGAAGAAAGGTTTTTATTCTACATGTAGCTTTGTTCCAAAGGAAAAAGGAGAGGGGGACATTTTACATCTGAGTTGTCTGAATGTTCTATATGATAACGTAATTCATAATGGCGACTTTTTCCTTCCTAATTGATACATAAGATCTGAGGAGAAGATAGGAGATACATATTTTACTGTATAACCACACACAAATTTCTGAGGTTACAATTGACATAAATGCTTGATCACCACTTGTTGTTTTCTTTCAGTCTTTCAACATCACCAATATTTATTTTTGTACATAATCTGTATTTCTTTAATCAAGCAATTAGCTAATGACAAGGAACTCATACAAAGCACTTCAGTCATAGCTAGGAGAATGTTTGCATCTCTTCCACTCTCATTTTCTCATGAAAAGTGAGAAAAAAAATGGAAGAAGACTGGACTGTGCAACAACATATGCTTACTTACCTCCAGGAGGATTTCAAATTGTGATCAAAATTATAATTTATGTGTGCTGGCCACATTCCTGAATATCACTGTTAACTTTTGTGGAAGTTTTATAGCTCTCCTGGAAGCCTGTTATGCTTCCTCATATATAGCACTCCACTTAAAATGTCTGCAGCCATGCAGAGGATAGCAAGTTATGTATACCTGTCCTTCAGCTGATGGATAGACAGGATACGGCAGAAGTATTTGTCTAAGTCTTACAACTATACAGCGTGTTGTGAGCATGACTGCTACACTGGACATTAAGTTTAATTACAGACCTGTATATCTCCTTGCTTATGGCAGTTTTTATAAGGAGGTCCTGGCTATGTAAAGAGATATCTCATTGTCAGTGTGCTCTGACCATTTAATCTGTAGGCAGCAGAGCCTCAGTTCAGGAAGAAAATACTTGGTAGTTTGCAAGGACAGGTGAGACAAAATACTTTGATTTAAAAAAAAAAAGGCAAATTCTTTATATATATTTTTTAAGACTTATGCTGAAACTAAAATCACTGGCTGCATTGAGGGGAAAAAAAGAGATTTCTCTTGTCCGACTCTAGATATTTGTGTCTAAGATTGTCATACTGATTTTCAGGTAGTCAAGAAAGAGAAGTAAGCATCCCCCACAGACAATTCATCTTGCACTAATAGTTCAGATGGCCAAGTACTGTATGTCCAAAGTTAAGTCTGGATTCCCAAATACCATTCCTTTCATACGTGTTTGCAAGCTTCTTGTTAGATCCATTAGGCATTATTAGCATATAAATAAAAAAATGAGAAGAAAGGGAAGAATATCACTACAGGAATGTACAGTTAGTTAGATTTAGCAGCCATAGGACTCAATGGAAGGCATTTTTTTTCCTCAATCAGGGGAAAAAAAAAAAGGTGCTGCAGAAGTGAGATTTCAGGAGCACTTTCAGAATAATCGAGGCTAAAGAATTAAATAGATTTCACTAAAGCAACTGAGCTGTCAGAGATTGGTGACCTCACCAGCTACACCCGATCCAAGAGCCCCTGAGAGAGGAAACAGGAAAGGCCTGGGGATAGTCACCATAGTCATCCAAGAGCTCAGATCACTTGGCCAGTCCATGGTGATGAGGCAGGTCTGAGACCTCTCTGGAGATGGGCCAAGACCAGGTTGGGATGTTGGCCTGCATCTGGGCCTGGCTCAGCAGCACGCATGGCCACGCACTCAGCTGCAGGGCAGAAGGAGCTGTAGCTCAGGTGGGGCCAAGGTGAGAGCCTCAGCTGAAAGTGGCTCCCCTGGGCCAGGGGTCAGCCCTGGCCACGGCCACCCCACTGCACCTGGGAGCCTCTCCCCACATCACCACATGTGCTCACTTGGTGCCTGGGTCCCAGCAGCCAAACTACCAGGAGTGGGGAGGGTGCACGCGGGGTCCTGCCACTGGGCATAAGAGGCTGAACGGAAGAAGAGAAATGTTACGCTGAAATGCCATTTGGGTTGTGCAGAATGGGGAGGGAGCAAGCTTACTGCTGAATTATCAAAGGAAGGACCCTGAGGTCAGTTTTGTTCAGTAGGTGTTTTATAGGATTGCAAGACATTAATGAAAAATCTCAGAAAGAATCGGAGAAAATCCAAGTTTCAACTGAAGGGTGAAAGTATGAAGTATGGTTTTATTCAGGCCTCTTATGGTCCAGTCCATTTTCAGGACACAGGTAACCAGTACTGGAATTTCAGTAGGAGTTACTCTAATGCGGTGACAGGAAAATTAGAAACTTTTCTCTGAAATGAGCAAAAGTTGTGGGAGGGTTGTTTGGTTTTAGGTGGGTTTTTTTTTTTTTTAACACACAGCTGGTCTTCTGTGAAAATGTAGCTTTAATCAGGGCGAAGCTGTGGATTATGTAGACTCCAGATTACAGGGTCTACTGTGCTGATGGTTGGATCATTTAACTTTAACTTTGCATATTGCAACTTTCTATAATGATGGATCTTTAATAACTCACACATGCACAGTCCTAATTTTATGTTTCCTTATTATTATCTGCCTTTAAGCTGGAAGGGCCAAAATATTTTAATATTTTTCTCTTGCAAACTTTGCAACTTTTCCTGTACCTTGGGCTCTAAGGTCTTCTTTGACTTTGTTTAGTGGAAACATTTGAAGTTTCAGACAATGGTGGTCTCATCTCTATCCCTTATCTCACTTCCTTTTGATGTACCTGGATATTTTAATACTTCCTTTTGCTGCTGGGCACAGCACTTTGGAGGGGAAGTTTCGGAATAGTTAGGTAATGAAATCCTTGATGTGGTAGCACTGTGTGCACTCCTTCTCTTCTTTTCTGTTATAGAGTTTCATATAGTATTTCATAGAGTATTTAACTTTTTCCTGTGATGGCCCTCTTTAATTCCAGCTATGATACTTTATCACAGCAGCCTCTCTCCAGCTTGCTATGCCAAAGCTATCCCCACAGTGATCTTTACCAGAGTCACGAAAGCATTCCAATTGCTACTGACACAATGCTGATTTTTAATTCTTGATTCTTGCTGCTGAGTGTGTGAACAGGCAGATGTAGCCCAGTACGTGTCAAGATTTCTTCCAGTAATGTGTCATTCCAATTTCATGGTGATGTAAAAATTTTTAATGTCTTAATTTACAAACACATCATGGCTATAATTTTGTAATTTTTCATTCTTAGACAATAACTAATGTTAGCTCTTTAATCTGAGCCAATTGTGCGCAGCACTGGACAGACTGGGGAAAAAAAAAACAACTTTTCAAGAAATACCAAATTAAACTGAGAGGCAACACATACATGAGCATAGATGAAACAGTAACAGTAAAAGGTTACTATTTTCTGACTGAATTTGAGGCAGTTATGGGCAATGAGTCAGAAATCCAACTGATGTAAATTGCTATAGTCCTATCAACTGCATTAGAAATGCACAGACCACCACTCACGAAACATTTAATGTATTATATGAGCTGTTGCTGGATGTACTGCAGTAGCTCCCCGTTTGTAGGTCTGTCCCCAGGCAGAAGGCTTTTCACCTTCTCTTCTCACAGATGTCTGTGCTGGGCAGAATTCAGTCTAGTTGAGCGGAATTATCTGATAATATGGTGGTCATTTCCTGGACTCACTCCAGGAAACTGAACTCTCATGTGCTGTTTTCCAGAAGCCGAGTTGCACATCTTGATTCAACAGGTAACCCTTTCTCTTTTATGTACCTGTCCACACGTAACACAGACTGCCCTGTCCCTTGCCTTGCACTTCACATTGTGCTGGTTATTGGTAATTGAGATATACGATTCCTTCAGTAAGACACTGGAATGAAAGTCTATTGTTTTCCCACTCTTAAACCAGGATCTGATTTACATGAATGCTACACATGTCTATGTTAGCTATTCTAGTTTACATTCAGAATTGGATTTTGATTTGAATGGTGCTTACATGTTGTGGTTGCACAGCCTTCCTGAACGCTGTCATTCAATATTATTGGTAGCACTGTGCACAGTCAGAAATATGAAATAAGACACAGAGGTCTAAGTCAAGAAATTAAAATTTCTTGCCATTCAGACAATTAGGCCACTGTTTGACATTGGGCTTTTGCAGATGGTCTCTATCTGTTGCCTATAAATCTTTTTCTCCCTTCATTTTTTGTAAAAGAAAAAGGCAAAGGCTAAAGTCTCTTACACTTCTACTTCAGTAGTGGTGAAAAATGCTTTGTTGACTTTTCTGGCCTTTCTGTAGGTGAGTGTTTAATATATGCTAAACTCTGGGATTCTTATATTTCTCTTGAATTGTACTCACACCAGTATCTCTCTTTATTCAACTAATGTAAATTGAATCATTTCTTTCACTGAAGATGATCTATACCTGCCTGACTGAGAAATTCCTGTTAAACACTGGGCAAGCTTAAAATAGAACCAGTTTAATGTGAATAAAATTAAAGAGAAGGTCTTGATTACAAATTCAGAAATACAGTTACAAAAGAAAAATTTAAAACTCAGTTTCAGGAAAGAACTTGGGTGTTAAACAACCTTTAGCTGTTTCTGTCTTTCATCTCTCTCCAAAAGCTCCTATTCCTTCCCCTTCTCTTCTGCCTTACTCCAAAGGTTTTCATTACACAACACATCCTCCTTCTTTGTGTGNTGTAGCTGAGTATCCTCTTCCTTTTTACTCTCTACTTGCTCACACCCAGTGACTGAATTTGTCTCTGATCCTTCTGGGTTTCTCTGAATTTATATTTCTATCCTTTTCCTTCATTATTATGTTCTTTTGAAGTTGGTGGTAGTTATGCAGTTTAAAGCATTTTCAAGATTATTACCACATTATGCAATAGCATGTTATAATGTGTACTTAGTGAACAAAGATCTCACCAGATTTATAACTACTAGCTTCATATTTGCTGTATATTTTTGAATAACTGACAACATATTGAACATATTTAGAAACTTTTCCTCCCCATCACCTTTTTTGGTTTGGTTTTTTTTTTTTTTTTTTTTTTTTTTGCTTGCGGGCACACAGTCATGTCTCTTAGCTTGGCCTCTTCCTTTATGTTGTGATGAGGATACATAATAAATATGACTGCTTCTTCAAGACAGGTTATTCCAGTGTCCCAATTTGGTGTCAACAAGATGAATAGTGCTTGCTGACATCACCTCTCTACATGGTAAACCAATCACTTATGAGGGAGTTTCTGAATGCTAGTTTCATGAAGGATGCTGAGGCAGGTTTAAGTGCACAAAGATTTATTGCTGGGGTCTCTAGCTTATAGCATATATAGATGTCAACAGTGTAAGTTCCTTTGGGGGAAAAATATGGAAAAAATGAAAGAGAGAAAGAGAAAAAGGAAAGGGAAAGCTGCCCTGTGGTCATCTGGAAAGAACAGTGACGGGGCTCTCTCCAGTGCAGCCAGTCATGATGATTTTTCATCATGCTTTCTGCTAGTACTGTGTGATTTTCACCAGGACTGCCCACACTATCTCCCCCACCCTTGGTTGTTCTTGTTTCTGATGTTATTGGTGCTAAGTGGAGTATGCAAACAGGGGCAAATCTTGCACCATCTCTGCACATACATGTTTGAACAATATTTGTCAAGTATTTACGTGACTGTTATTTTGTTGTGCCCTATCTTTGGTTTTCTCTAATATAAACTAAAAACTACAAAGCAAGAGCTAAAGAGAGGTGGGGGAGATGTATAATTCTCCTGCCACTGGTAGTAGCCCCCCATGACAACCCACCAAAACAGCACTATCGGAGGTTTGCAGCTACTAGGCCATGAGAATGACAACATGATCACAACAGCAGGAGAACAGCAAGGGAAAATACTGCTAGAGAGTATCTGGAATATGCTGCCTCAGCAGCTTCAGGGAAAGTTTGCAGAGCTGCAAATAACAAGCCCTTAGGTGGTTGGTTTTGTTTTTAACATGAGATGTCATGGTACTGAACTGCTTCAGCATGAGAAAAAAGGAGGGAAGAATTGTTAAACAGGGACTTGGAATATGAACCCTGTGGAAAAAGTCTACTTTGTCTGGTCTGCTTCAATTGCCTTTATGTGTATGTTATGGCACAGGCAGTTCCATAAGCAGCTGATGTCAAGGGTCTGTTGATATTAAAATGCTTTAATCACTCTAAAGTTTTTAATTTTTCTTATTTATGTGCATAAGTTCTGAATCAACATAGTTTTGGAACCTTTTAAATAAAAACAGAGTTAAGAGTAATAATACATATATATGTTTGCAATGGAATTACTTTGGTAGCTCAAAGATTTATTAAAGAATAAAGTTTTAATATTCATGTAAATTATGTTTTGATCTCCCAAAAATTAAAAAGTTATTTCTAGCAGCTTTATCTTTTTTTTTTCCTGCAAAGGCTGTTTTTCCCCACAAGCCAAAAAAAAAAAAAAAGTTGAAGAGACACATGAGCAGAAACANCCAAAAAAAAAAAAAAAAAGTTGAAGAGACACATGAGCAGAAACATAACATGAAGAGAGAGCTACTTTTTTTGCCAAGCAGTTAATAGTAAAAATATTTTAAAATGTTTGGTAGATGAGGATGATACAAATACTCTGCATCATAAGACTAAGTTAAGCATTGTGAGGGATTTGATTAGCACTTTTTGATGAAAAAAGACATGCTGATAGGTGACAACATGCCTATGTGTAAAAAATGATAAATAGCATTCTAAAGCAATTTTCTTGAAGAAAATATCCTACCTGAATGATGTATATACAGAATGAGAGATTGTAATTTCAAAGATCTTAGGAAAATGATGAACACCCATCTGATGTCTTAATG
>WAAD01024148.1:28732-48560 GCA_013389945.1 Fregata magnificens | reverse complement strand
CTTCTGACCAAGATATGAGGTTTACCTCCAAAACATGGTTCTTAGGCACTCAGATTTCTGGTTCCAGGGTCTTTGCCTTGCCACATCAGGAGCAATAGGCTGATTCATATCTGCTGAAATGCTCACCCTAGAAATAACAATTTAGCATCACCATGCAATGGGTGAGGAGCAAGCAGAGATTTCAAGGCTGATGCTGATGTATTTCTAAACTTTTCCTGTCCCACACTATGCAAAGAAGGTGCTGACACTTCCAGCAGCTCAAAGAGACATTCCTAAGCACAAAGTACAAGAAATTAAGCCTAGAGGCAAAGCAGATGGAGATAACTATGATAAGGATACTATCCAAAAGGAAAGGACCATAGCTGAAAATAAAACAAAGAAAAAAAAGTTATAGAAGAATTCCTTCTAATGTCTATAGAGTCTTTTTTTTTTTACTACTGTTATCAACTTTCATCTGACTGGGGAGTTTTTCAAGTCTTTGGAGAGCACACCAAATAAATCTCTTTGAAATTTATGTATTTCTGAAATGGCTGCATATACCTACTATTTCCCACAAGTGATCTGTCAGTGTCTTAGCTGAGACTTCATTTAATAGAGCCTCAAATAAACTTTCTGTGTACTGAGAGTCTTTCAAGTTTCTGAGCTTAGAAAATCCTGTGATGCATCCCTCCTCATTAGTGCTGCTATATTCTGAGTTCCACAGTTCATATTCATTCCTTCCATAAAACTCTCCAGCTGGGTCTTGAATTGCCTTCATCACCATATTTTTTGAGTAAGTGAGACAAATTTATTCTATTGATGAACTTATCTTGAAGGCAATTTGTTATAATTACATTATTTGTTATATATAAGCAGAGAATGTTTTTATACCTGTTATCCAGAAGCTATCACTTATTCCCTTGAAGAAACTTTAATTTTCTGCCAAGTTGTATTCCAGTTTTTCAGGCATTCTCTTCACTTTGATTCTGACAAAAATAACCTGTACTCATAATGAAGAACAAAACTGATGAGGAGGAAACAGGATATTTCTCTGGGCTTTTCTGAAGAAGCTTGTTCACAAGGATTTGCAGCTACTGGAATAAACATGAATTTCCAATTTATCTTATGTCTGTCAGTAAGTCAAAGTCATTTTTCACAAGTCAAAATTAGTTAAGCTCTACTTATCCCTTGCAAGCGAATGCATTTTATAGGAAGACATCAGCTGTAGTTTGACATCTACATCAATGCTGAGGGAGAACATTATTGAAAGCACTGCTGGGCAGGTGTGGTATGGAGTAAGACTGCAGATTCTCCATGCTCAAGTCTTTGAGAATGTTTACGTGCACTTTTTGTTAGTGGACATTTTAAAGACTTGTTTTTATTGCTCCTTGCCATGTAGAATTAGCTTCAAGGTATCAATAACACACACAAGAAAACAGCAAAACAACTGACGTCTCTGGGTTTTCTAAATCCAAGCAAAAAACTTTCTAATCAAGCCAAGGTTTAGAAAATAAAAGGGGATATTTGAGCTCTCAGAAAGTGGGAGCCAGGTTTTCAAAAAATTTCAACTCTCATTTATGGGATTAGGATGCAAATAGTTAATTTCTAAAAAAACTTTTACGTGTAATAAGATATTTTTGCATTCATTGAGATCTGCATAGATTCTTCTGAAACTTTGACTTTACAGGTTCTGCATCTATTTTATTTTCATTGATGTGTGGGAGACTCCTTGCTTGAATGCATGTTGAAATAAGCCAAAATGTAGAAATAAATTTATTTTCAGTGAAATTTGTTCTTCTAAGTTAGAAAAGTTTTCTAACAGAAATCTGTAGGTCTATGAAATGGAGTTCTTTTGAGTAGACACTGCTCATTTCTAACATATTCCTAAAAAAAAGTCTTCATATTACTGAATTTAATTTCAAGACATTCACATTTGACTTTTCCATATTTTTCATATTTTTGGAATTTTTCATGTCATGGGATACTGTGCAACACTGNTAGACTAGACTAGACATCGTTACAAGAAAAAAAGTCTTTGCATATTATTATGGTTATAAATATATTCTCCTTCAAAGTTTAGCACTACACAAGAGAATTTATTTCAACACTATTATTTCTAAATGAAGGTTTTCGACATACATAAAAGCTTGTTTTTAAAGATAGGTTTAGAAATCAAATTATTGTTTCCTTAATACCTATTCAAACATGATCATTTGTCAAAATATATCAGTATATATAAGTTCATGTCAACTTTAATGGAGGACAAGATGACAGGAACTGAATATTTCAACACAAAATAGTATTATGTTAATTTCTATTTTTATTTAATGGAATTTCTAGGTAAATGCTTTCTCATTTTAATAACTCTTCTCTACATTCCTTGTTATTTTATTCTGTACAAGTCAGGGTGGGGGGTTTTGCTTTGTTATGTTTTGTTGGGTATTTTTTATACTCTAGAATGGAACTGCTGAAATTCAAGTCCCAAATTTTCAGCTTCATTCAGATTTGTTATCATTTTACTGAAATAGGAGACAAACTCATCTTTCAGTTTATCTCTTCACTCAGAAGATTTTTGGAGGTAAAAAGGGGATAGAGGGCAGTTAGGGGTAACCCAGGAATTCATCATTGATAAAGCAGGTTAACAGACTTCCAGATAAAGGTATGTCTGTAGAGTTGACGTGTAAAACAGTGTGACCAGCAACAGTATATATGCATTTTGTAACACTGTGATAGCATAGGCCAGCAAAACATACACCTATCAGTGCTAACCCTATAGCATAAGCTCCATGGTATTACATACTTAACAACTAATTTAGGGTATAAATGCAAAGGACTAACAGTTTTGTATATGTAGTGATAAGTTGTGGTAATAATGCAGAAAGTGTGTTGTTAATGAATGAGTTTAATACAGTTTTATAATCAGTTGCAGCAGTTCCATGTAAATTTTCTTTTTTTCTTATTTTTCTTTCTTTTTTATTACAAAACCCACAAACACTAAATCAAATTAAATGCACATTAAGGCTCCTTTATACCACTCTCAGAGAACTTTTGTGCGTGTGTGTCCCCTGTCCAAGAGGCATGAAAAAAAGGGTTTCAATGAAAATACAAAATGTGTTGCAGTCTTGTCACTTTTCTTCTAATGTGACTTGAGGTTGAGAAACAAACTCATACCTTTCAGTGAGTTTTTGTCCTTTTTTTAACTGTCTTTTAAAGGCTTACATGCTGCATTCTCTTACATATACAAAAAGTAAATTAACAGGCTTTAATAATTCAGTCAAGTGACATATTAAGTGTCATATTTTATTTTTTATAGCTTAGCCAGATGGTATTACAAAAAAGTATGCAAAACCTGCTAGTATTACACCTGCTGATTTTCCACACTTGTCAAAAGGATAAATTGATTTTTTGTTCAGACAGAGTATCAGAAAAAACCCAACCTTAACCATTTTAATGCAGAGCTAGAATCATTTTGGACAACATTTGATCTGGTTTATTTGACCTTCCTTGAGCAGATGTACGAGGGTTTCTGGCTGATACCAGCACTTTCATCACTCTTCTAAAGCTATCCATGCATTTTAAGATTATTGAAACTGTATATCCATATCTGTATCTATCGATTGATAAATAGATACATGTGTACATACATAAGTAGATATCTGTTAAGGAATTACAGGTTGCTGCAACAGGAGTGTAGCAGGCTTAGAAATCCTGCCAGTTTTAAAATTCAAAACAAAACTTCCCTCATTATTATTATTGTCATTATTATCATTATTATCATTCATTGTTACCATTACCATTCATACCATTATTATAATGGTATTATTTTATTATTATCATCATTGTCATTCATTCACTTATTTACAGCACAATCTATGTTAACAGTTAAATCTTACATGTCATTGTCATCACCACTGTGTACACAAAAGGGTTACTTTTTAATACTCATATTCTAAATTATCTCTCAGTATGCAATACCACGGAGCTGATGCCATGCAGTTAGCACTGATGGCTGTGATCCTTGTTGGTTTTCAGTCTCAGTGGCCAAGGTGCCCAGGCTGGAGAGTATTTTGGTGAGAGCAGTTGAAATCAAAATGGGGTTGTCTTCTTCCTTCTCCATTGTTCCTCTTCACGTTTGGCATTTTTATGTCACTTGCCCCCCTCCCAAAAGGAGGAGTCACTTCTGCTTCTGATGTTACTTGTCTTGGTTTTGTCTTGCTTGTCATCCCTCTTGTGTATTCCTGAGGATGTCCTACCTATTTGCAGTCCCTGTGTGTGAATAATGTGACAACTTGTCACTCTGACATGCAGCTATACACATCTTTGTTTGCCTCTTTGGTGGTTACATTGCTCGCACATGTATATAAAATACTTATACATTGTACCTGGCTATGCTATCACAGTGCTACAAATTGGGTTAACGTCAAATTGACATTAATTATATCCCCATCAGTGCTCTTAAAATTTAGTGATAATTTGAGTATGTTTAAACAAAAATGGCAACAACAAAAACCCTTTAAAAGGAAAGATGAACTTCGACTTCTAAAAAACTGAAGTTATGTGTAGCTAGTATGCAATAACTTACATAAGCTCATTGAGTTTTGCTGTCAAAAGCACACAGCTGAGCCTGTGCTTTAATGTCTCTATTTATATATTATATCTCTGTTGGGGCTTCTGTCCACCTAAGAGCCTTGGTCAAGGTAGACCTTATTGACATGTTTCACGTAACATGAAAGCAGTGTGGTCCAGTGATGTGTCCCAGCAGGACTAGGAACATCTCTGCCTGCCTGTTAACAATTGCTACTCTGCACAGATGTTGCACCTGATAGGAGCAGATTGCAGCGCAGCAAAACACACATAGATGAGTTAAGACATATACAATTTCTGAAGTAAAACTATGCTAGATTTCATGTTGGCTAACATCTACATAAAAGTAGATATCTTTTTTTGCTTGTGTAGTAAAGACTGTAAAGTAAGAGTAATAAAGATTGAGCCAGAGATTAGAGTAGTAGTTAATAATAATCATGGTGTACAAATGAGTTTTAAAAATGGGAAATATCTTAACATAATTTTGGCACATAGTTTCTACTTGTTGCCTTGAAAATTTTTCTAAAGTGTTGTTTTTTCCGTAGAAGCTGACATGAGATCAGCAAATTGTATATGCTGGAGAAATTGATACAGGACCAACTCCTCTCTCTCTCTCTCTCATTATACTGGAGTCAACAACAAGAATAAAACTTGAGCACTTGTGGAGACATTGTCTGATAACCTGTGAACTTTTGGACTTCAAAAATTCCAGAGGGAGACAAGTCCTGAAATTCATCATTGAATTTTATGCCAGTTTAAGCCTGATTCACACTACCTAGATCTTCTTTTTCAGTGCTTTCTATCAGCAGAGGTCAGTCTCTCTACTCTCATTTTGCTGATGAAAAATAATGAGGCACAGAGAGATAGAAGGAACTTGTCTAAACACATCCAGCAGGTGCAGGTGTGTTTGGAGCCTGAGTTCAGAAGGTCCAGCACTGCCAATTTGTTGCATCTGAGTTACAGAATAAGCTGCCTCAATTCCCACAAGTTTCTTACACTTATAATCTTTCTAATGACAAAAGAAACACACCTTGAATACAAAGGCAAGGATTTATTGCTAGTCTAAAGTTTTAAAAGTCTAATCAGAGCATTAGTGCTAGTACAGTTACAATGATGCTAAAAATAACGGTTCATATTATATGCATTTAAAATGATATGTGCATATACAGACTTCTTCACCTTCTGATGTTATGCTTGTTCTTCCACTGCTCATCTGGGTCCTACTCTCAATGGCTTCAGACTGGGGCTGGGCTGGAGGGCATTACAGTTAGTTGTTTTCACTCTGAGTCCCTTGCCAGGACAGTCTGTTGTTGACAGCTTCTTACTCTTTGCTATAATATTCTTTGGAGTAATTTTTGTATTTTTCCTAACCTGCTGTTATACACTCTAACATGCATTTGAATTTGATATATAGAGTGAGTTTTAATCAACTCTCAAGGCTAAACTCCTTTGGTGACCCATAATTGACTACTGGCGAGTTGTTGCTATCTTGGTGCTCTCAGCTATCATCCTTTGCCTGTATTTTCAAGGCCTCTGCTATCATCCCACATATGTCGTCCTCTATGCTAAATGTTTCTGTAAATACATTAGCAACAAAAGGAGGGCTAAGGAGAATCTCCATCCTTTATTGGATGTGGCGGGAAACATAATGACAAAGGATGAGGAAAAGGCCGAGGTACTTAATGCCTTCTTTGCCTCAGTGTTTAATAGTAAGACCAGTTGTTCTCAGGGTACCCAGCCCCCCTGAGATGGATGACAGGGATGGGGAGCAGAATGAAGCCCGCATAATCCAAGGGGAAATAGTTAGTGACACCACTTAGACATACACAAGTCTATGGGGCCAGATGGGATCCGCCCAAGGTTACTGACAGAGCTGGTAGAAGTGCTCACCAAGCCACTTTCCATCATTTATTAGCAGTCCTGGCTAACTGGGGAGGTCCCAGTTGACTGAAGGTTAGCAAATGTGACGCCCATCTACAAGAAGGGCTGGAAGGAGGACCCAGGGAACTACAGACCTGTCAGTCTGACCTCGGTTCTGGGGAAGGTTATAGAGCAGATCATCTCGAGTGCCATCACACAGCATGTACGGGACAACCAGGTGATCAGACGCAGTCAGCATGGGTTTATGAAAGGCAGGTCCTGCTTGACTAACCTGGTCTCCTTCTATGACAAGGTGACCTGCTTAGTGGATGAGGGAAAGGCTGTGGATGTTGTCCACCTAGACTTTAGTAAAGCCTTTGACACCATTTCCCACAGCATTCTCCTGAAGAAACTGGGTGCTCATGGCTTGGAGGGGCGTACTCTTTGCTGGGTAAAAAACTGGCTGGATGTTTGGGCCCAAAGAGTTGTGGTGAATGGAGTTAATTCCAGTTGGCAGCCAGTCACAAGTGGTGTTCCCCAGGGCTCAGTTCTGGGGCCTGTTTTGTTTAACATCTTCATCAATGATCTGGATGAGGGGGTTGAGTGCACCCTCAGCAAGTTTGCAGGCGACACCAAGTTGGGCAGGAGTGTTGATCTGCTTCATGGTAGGAAGGCTCGACAGAGAGATCTGGACAGGCTGGATCGATAGGCCAAGGCCAACTGTATGAGGTTCAACAAGGCCAAGTGCCAGGTCCTGCACTTGGGTCACAACAACCCCATGCAATGCTACAGGCTTGGGGAAGAGTGGCTGGAAAGCTGCCTAGCAGAAAAGGAGCTGGGGGTGTTAGTCCACAGCCGGCTGAACATGAGCCAGCAGTGTGCCCAGGTGGCCAGGAAGGCCAACAGCATCCTGCCTTGTATCAGAAATAGTGTGGCCAGCAGGACTTGGGAAGTGATCGTCCCCCTGTGCTTGGGATTGGTGAGGCCGCACCTTGAATCCTGTGTTCACTTTTGGGCTCCTCACTATAAGAAAGACATCGAGGTGCTGGAGTGTGTCCAAAGAAGAACAGCGAAGCTGGTGAAGGGTCTAGAGCACAAGTCTTATGAGGAGCAGCTGAGGGAACTGGGGTTGTTTAGTCTGAAGAAAAGGAGGCTGAGGGGAGACCTTATTACTCTCTACAACTACCTGAAAGGAGGTTGTAGCGAATCAGGTGACAGTCTCTATTCCCAAGGAGCAAGTGATAGGACAAGAGGAAGCGGCCTCAAGTTGCATCAGGGGAGGTTTAGATTGGACATTAGGAAAAATTTCTTCACTGAAAGGGTCATCAAGCGTTGGAACAGGCTGCCCAGGGAAGTGGTTGTGTCACCATCCCTGGAGGTATTCAAAAGACATATAGATGTGGCGCTTAGAGACATGGTTTAGTGGTGGAGTTGGCAGTGTTAGGTTTACGGTTGGACTTGATGATCTTAAAGGCCTTTTCCAACGTAAATGATTCTATGATTCAATACTATGATTCTATTCTAGGTCATGGGTAGCTCATTTTATGCAGCATTAACTTCTTGTTACCAATATCTAATAGCTGCAATAATACCGTAAATGTGACACCACGCAACTGTATAAAGCCAGGTAAAGAAAAGGCAGGCAACAGTCACCTAGTGATTAGACAATTGCTGTTAGAGCTGAACAAGCTAAAACAAATCTCCAGGCAGGCTCAGACAAGCTTAGGAGCCTGATTTGTTAGCTTAACACAAAGTCTGCAGCCTGCTGTAAGAACCTGCAACACCATGTTTACTGGCCTGTGCTTCAACCATGAGTCCCAGACCTGTGGCGTTCACTTAAAAAGATGAAGATGAGACTTTGCTTAACAACCTGGGGCAAAACCAGAAAAGCAGGCTATCTATCTAACACAGGCTGTCAGTGCAAGCCAAGGATAGAGATCTGTAGAGACAGGATGAAATGGTGTTGTCGGTGTCATCACTTAATAACACCCCTCAGAGTCCATGCAGAAAGCAGAAATCTTATAAGATATATAGTACTAATGAGAGTCACAATGGCAATTTAAAGTAGTTCAGTGTCACTTTTATTTTGGACAACAAATTCATAAATGACAAGGTTACAATTACAAGTTGCCAGCGTGGTCCTAGGTTAGCGTGGTACATCCTATGGCATCTGCAACATTCACAGAACTCTCACCATTTTACTCTTCTTTTGGCTAAGAATGTTATATTTCATCCAGGTCATTTTTAAAGATCCAACTTCCATGATATGTACTTCATACCTTATATCTGACTCTGGGTTTTGAGTAAAAAGTCTTGTCTAATCACAGTGCAATCTTTTGCTATTTTTGTTTCTTTGATTCCAAGGCATGATGATGCCATTCACAGAATTCATAAATATAAGGTCTCTGATTAGATATTCACTTGAAGAATTCATAGTCAAACAAAACACTTTTTTGATATTTTAGACAACTATATTATTCATTTTGGAAAAAAATTGTCTCAGGATCGTTCTGAAAAGTTTTCTAATTTCATTTGGGTGAAATATAGCATCATAGATTCATAGAATCATTAAGGTTGGAAAAGACCTCTAAGATCATCAAGTCCAATCATCAACCAACACCACCATGCCATATATAGAGACTCAAAGATAGTTCATATTGTAAATTATGTGTAGTATTCTGTTAAATGCATTTACAGCAAGTACAAAGATGTAAGGCGTATCTCAAAGAGTTTCTTCCAGCTTCCGAAAGAAAAAAAAGTTGTCTGATCTAAGTAGGGTCCTTCAGATGTATTAACTCTAAGTGCTCATAGATGTAAGCACAGTGGACCTAAGCTACCTGTTGCAGTCCCTTTGGCTGTCCTGCTCCAATGCTCTTTTCTTCCACTTTTCTCAAGTTATACTGTCTCATCACACCTTCAGCCAGGGCACCTGATTTCATTTGCTTTATCTGTCCTTAGAAAACCATCTGTCCACATGGCCCAGGGTGTATTTAATCTTGCCATGTACAACTGTGATTTGGAGAGTGGCCTCTCTTTTCACAGCTCCAAACAACGCACCAACCTGACATTTAGCTTGGAGGGAAGGGCACCTCTTACGCCTACCAGTTTCAATAACATCTAACCCAACCCATGAAAGAATATTATACTCATGGTGGCTCATTACTTTGGAAGGCCCAAAGTTATTGCTTTTACTTCACTTTATCAAGCTACTCTTCATGGCTAGTGGGAGTCTTCTAAGGTAATTTTGAATCAGCACTTAATAATGAAAATTGAGGCTTTGAATGAACATGTAGCACTGTAGCTGAAACTTCAGCCATAAAGGGTATCCTCAAGACCAGAATGAAATTTCTGGAGGGATATGATGTAAAACCTGGCAGGCATATCATGGTTCATCATGCTGCACCAAACTATGCCATGCCAGGCAGCAGCAATCTAGGATCTGAAGCTTTAAGTCTTTTTTCTGTCTTTTTTCTCTGAACCAGAGTTACTGCCCCCTTACTGCTCAGTGGAGTATCGACTTTTTGGGGTAGGGAGAAAGGAGTATGTTGAAAGAGTTTTTTCTGAAAGGTTTTCAGATTCAGGATAAGAAAGATCTTCGAATATCTAAATGTTGCTGAGGAGAAGAAAATTTTTTTTTTCCCAGCTCTCTCTCCTTCTCCATCTTGCTTTGTCAGTCTACACGTGGGTTTTATTAGCCTTCCATTCAATTTTCTCTAAGCCTTACTCCCCATTTGGTATCTTAAATACAAATTCTGCAATATCCTGAATGTGAAGAGGAATAAAATGATATAAAATATACATCTTCAGAACTTTCACTTCTCTGACAAACTCTACCTTTCCTTCCCCAGTGATAGAAAGGACCCTTCCAATTTTATTTTCCAAGTTGTGAAAGCTATTGTATATCAGGCATACTAAACTGCTTACCACTCAGATTTCTTTAACAGAAAAGGAAACTTTAAAAGAGACCCAGTCATCCACGGATGGCTGGTAAAGACAGCAGAGGTTAGAAAAGAATCAAAAGCAGTTAGAAAAAATCTAAAATAATGAAACAAGTACAAGATAATAGTAAGTGAAGTGAATAGAGCAGGTGAAGAATTACTCCATCTCTTCTCCCTGAAGAAAGCTGACAGTAGAATATGAATAATCTTCTATAATGAAAAGGTGCGTTCACGTTTTTAATTAAATATAAAAAAGAAAAATATGTAATAAAAAATAATTAGACATCTAGAAAACAAGGAAAGACTGAAAGAGCTGCAATAGCTTAGGCAAGGAAATGCTAAAGGGAGATGTGGGAACAATCATCAAATATGTAATATATTACATTATAGCTGCAAAAAGCAGGAAAAAAATCTTTTCTTAGGTGAATAAGGCAGGAGTAATGGGCTTAATCTGCAGCCAGGGATAACTAAGCTAGGAAAAGGACAATGAAACATCGGTGGACATAGTTTGAAGGCAACATCCTTGGTAGTATTTACTTCCCTTAAAGTACTGAATTTCAGCGTATATAACCTCTTGAAGCCTTTGTTAGCCTTATTTTCTATGATTCTGTCAACAAGGACAGTAAAGAAGAGGTTTCTAATGCAAAATGACCATTTGGCTGTTAGCCTACTTCATCTGAATCAGCTTTGAAGGACCTTTTTTTTCTTAAATTTAGCTTTTCCAAACCTGTTTTGCGTAAGACCATATTTTTGTTCCTAAAATCTTTGAAACCAATATCTAGTTTTGTGGACTTTGTTATGAAGTAAACTTGGATGATGCCGGGCTAGTGACTGCCAAAGCTAAAAGGTTTAAATAGCTGAAGGAGGACACTTGATGCCCTTTCAGTGACTGTTAAGTTTTTCTCTTTATGTATTTATGCATTTCAGAATAATCAGTACTACTGGAGTGGCGTTCAACCAGGAAACAGAAGAAAAATTTTCTGACCTCAGGTTTTAGCAGAAGACTCATTCTGTTTAGAACAGTCTGGTGGGCAGGTTAACAGCTGTTCAAAAAAAATACAAAATGTGGTCTTATTCAACATGTAATGAAAGAAAGCAATCTCGACACTCCTACCTATGGCAAGGATGAGATATTATGATATTGTTATATACGGACAGTATTAATACTGTGATATTTCTCTAGTGTAGATTTAGCTTTCACTCTTGTGTGATATCATTATGTTTAGCATAAATGAAGCTAGTTGCCCAAATGCATAATATTATGGCTACTTCAGAATAAGTAGAATTTTTTAAACACTGTGCAATAACCCATTGAATCCTTGACAGGATATACTGACAGTTGTCACATGAAAATATGAGACCTTATTTGAGGATATTAGTTGTTAAATACTTGTTAGTTCTGAAAATCATATTAGGCTCGGCTGAGGAATTGAAAACAAGGAAGAAATGCTTTCTGTAAACAAACAAGTGTCAGGAAAATCTGTAAGGGGACTTACTAATTTAGAAATTTTCCATGTATTATTTTACTTCCCTTATCATCAGTATCACTGTAGGAACTACATTAACAGTAAATATCAAAGAATTTTTTTCTTCCCAACAATCAGTATTCATAATGTCTTTCTATTGTATATATTTCTCAGCCTTAATTAAAATAAAACAAAAAAGAAAACCCTATAAGTTATGAAAGTGTCTAAGAGATCCATTGGGATTATATTCATTGCACCATCACCTCCAAAGTTTGCTGGTTGAGCCCTGGAGGACACCTCTAAAACAACAGCAGCTTCATGAAAATTTGTTCACTTCCAGCTAGGAGCTAATGACTGTTGGTTCAGTAAACTTTCTTGCAGCAGTTTGATCTACTTGAGGACTGTCCTTGCTCTTTGTATGGATCTAATTTCATGGCATTTGTGTATCTCTATCAAATTGATATCACATGGAATATTTGACTAGTGCCATAGAAACCTGCCTGATTTTTGCAGCTAAACTGTAACTTTATTTCCTGGGGTTTTATGTGATTTTGCCTTAGATTTATTTTATATTTGACTTGCCCTAAGTATAGCATCTCCCAGAGGTGTACTGAAGCATATGCAATATTTTGCTGCCTAATACTTAAAATTGCCATTTGTTCAAGAGCTGAAGTCTACAGTGAATTGTAGCTTTATAGAGGTCTGGGATCCACATTATCAATACTCCATTTTCACACCCAGAAGGGAGCTGTTTCACTTTAATATTCATTTAATATTTAACCGGATGATCCTTTCCTCTTATTTAAAAAGGAACATTTCCCGTGATATCAAGGTTCATTCACTTTGTTAAAACAGACTGAGCAATAGTGTGTTTTATCCTGAGCCATACTGAAACACNACTGGTCCCCGTGCTGCTTTCTCCACACCTGGCAATGGTTGGGGACAGTCCTCTGAGACTTCAGCCAGACCTGTTCCAGGGACTGCTCTGATAAATGAACACTACAGACAATCATGTTCAGTGCTGATCAGCATCTCCTGGCTCCTTTTTGTGGATTAAATAGTAATGACTGTCATTTAATACATTTATTGATGTTCTAAATTTTCCTTAGAAATTCTGTCCTTTATCCCCATTGCTAAACGCATTTATTCTTGAGCATCCTTCATGGGTAATAGGATCAGCAGCAACAGGAGCAAGGCTTTTTCTCTCCATTAGGATTTGCTCTCAGGGAAGTGCTGGAGGTGACAGAAATTTTGGGCCAACACTCATTATACCTGAACAAACCCTAGAAAATTAACAGGGGAAGGTACATGGCACTATCCCAGATTCCTCTTTACCTGTCCTATCTTTAAAAAACCAGACACAAATATCAATAACATTTTCAAACACTTTTTAAAAAAATAAAATACTTTTTTTTGCTTCAGATGATGGCTTCTTTTTTGAGATTCATATCATGTGTAGCTACAATTCTTCACAGAAACAGAGTGGTTCAAATAAAACCCTTCTTTTCATTTATTGCAAACACAGACTTCTGTGGTGTTAATTAGTATTTACATCAATGAAAATCAAATTGAATTCTAAGTTCATATCAGTCAATGAAGATTTATTTAACTTGAAAAGTTCTGGCTTGATATCAGAATGCATTAATAATTTATTGTTCCTCATCGGTTGAAATATATACCTTCATATCTGCCACACTACAGTGTGGACAATCACAACTAGATCACATTCAGAATAAATACATACAACTAGCTTTGAGGAGTTGGAAAGCTTTATTTAGCAAATTTGTTCTGATTTCTAATCCTTTTTACAATAGATCAACACAGTTTTCTCTGCTAAATGGAGAGTTAAGCAATAGCCGCAAGTGTTAAAGAGCGCCACTGAGTGTATGTCATAGCTTTCAATATCATCTTATAATCAGAATATTTTCCACATGGTTCAGATAAGGTATTTGATGAAATTTGTTACCAATCAGAATGTTCTTTTCTTCTTCTCCTCTATGCTTTTTTGACAATTGTTTTATGTCAAGTAACGCTCACTTATGTGGAATCATCCAACAACTGCACCAAGGCAGGACAAGAAATTGTACTGGTGTCTCCACCAGCTTTAGCAGCTGAGTAAATGAAAAGTCATTTCATGCTGAATGTTCAGAGCAGGGCGAAAATGATGCAGAGAGAAAACATGAAGGAAGTGAAGGAAAAGCAACAGCTGAGCAATAGTTCCTCTGTGTATTTGTCCATTTTACATTCATATGCTGCTGCCTTTTAACAGTTTTCTGATGCTAATCCTAAAAACTTTCTCATCTTTTATGGATCATCTGACAGCCATAGCTTTGCTCATTAGTCTTCCGAAATCATGCTATAAACCCAGCACATTCCAGTAAAAATGCACATATATTTCATAGCCATCACCGGCACACACTCATCTGATTTATTAATGCACTTTGTGAAAGGGTCTTTCTTTCATATCTGCCCTTTTGAACCCTTAAAGAGCTGCAATAACATCAGTAATTTCAAATTTAACAAGATTTCTCTTTCCTTACTGATTCTTGTATTAAATATTGGTGTATCCCACCCAATATTCATATTCACGCATCCTCCAAATATCAGCATGGGCTCTAAACCCATCTAAGATCCATGCCTGGACCCACAGCCCCTTACCCAGTTACCAGGGAAACGTTCAGGCCACAGCATAGTCACTTGCCCACATACCTTAATGCTTAACACAACACTCTATCTGATGATAAAACTGACATTACATGCAACCTTCACCAGCGTAACAAAGAGCAGCAAATAAAAAAAGGAACTTTTTCTGTCCCATATCCATTGCAGAGCGCATAAGAACTAATGAACCTGAAATCACAAAAAGATGCTACAGGCTGGAAAACAGGAAAACTCTGCTAAAAACAAAGATAACAGAAGGTAATAAATTACTTTTCTAAGAAAGCTGGAACATTTGTAGCATTGTCTTAAATCAATTAGGACAAAAATCTGCCTGGAACAGCATAGACACAGAGAAACCTTCCTCTGAACATGAGGGTGAATTGAGTCACCACTTATGGTCCTATGCAGATATTACCCTACCATTCTATATCAGATCTGTCCTTCTCTAACTGCCAGCTTTGATGACACTGAAATTGCTGTGGCAAACCAAAAGAATGGAAATCCTTTCCTTTTATGCAGCAAACATAGAATTACCTTTCCTTTCTAAGTCAATTTTGAAATGACTGCAGTGAATATAGAGTCAGTAGTTAGAAGAGGTCACTTGATATATAGCTCTGAATAATGCATAGGTTGGCACTGACTGAACTGCAAACCTTGGATGGCACAGCACACAATCCTGTTGGGAGGTCTTATATTAACAATCAAAAGCTCATCTTGTGTCTCGTGTAGTTACTTCATATCATCTATTTGACTTTTAATACTGACAGAATGCTCAAAAAGAAAATGTCAGCTTAAAATTTGGAAAATCAATGTTATTAAAATATGATTTCCATTATATTACTCACCATAGGATTCTGCTTTTTATAAAAATTCTCCCTGAAAACTCTGTGTTTCAAATCCTGTAACTCCAAAGCACTTATTTATGCCATTCACAGCTCTTTACGCCTTCCCCCACTTTTTCACTAGCTCTTTGGAATTTGAATAGGAAGCTCCATCAGAAGATCATAGTTTAATGAACCTGGAGGTCAAACAATATTAGTCTGTTGCCTTAAAAGCAGTATTTTAATAAAATTATGCTGCACTACTGGGATTGGCATTCTTTCCAGACCTGGTATTTAAATTAGCATGGTTTTTTGAGGGTACACTGGAAAGGTTTTATTCACTGGGCTTATCAATTTACCATTGCTCAAAGGCTAAAAATTCCTTAATTTATGTTTATCAAGGCTTTAGATTAAGAAAGGTTGGCAATTATATTTGCTGAATTTCTTGTTAATGCTTCCACCTTAAGTGACTGGAGTAGAGTAAATGCCATATGGATTAATCCAGTTTCTCATTATTATTAGAGTCCTCAGCTGGTTATTATGTAAACTTAATAAATATGTATAATATGAATCACCCTGGCTTAGTCATTTGGCCAGACAGTGAAAGGACTATAGTAGTTTATATAGTCGCCACAGCTGTTGCTAAGCAAATTGGTAAAATCATGATGTTTAACCTCCAGCAGCCTGTCATACAAAATTGCAGCAACATACTTTAACCTGACGCACGAAAAAAACATACAGTAGACCTCAAATATCTGCTGGCTAGATTTTCTACTGTGCTGTCTGGGTGCAAGGAGGGAGGCTACAGCTGCAAGCTGATTACATATGTCTGATGCCAAGTTTTGTAGCCCTCTATCTCTCCAAGGAAAAGCTCACCCTGAAAAGAGCTGGTTGTCCCTACCATCAGTCAGCCAGCTATCACAGAAGCCAGATATACCAAACAGTGAGTTTTTTTCCCCAGACACCAAGTCAGAGTTTTTTCGAAGTCCACTGAGGTCTGTAGTAGTAATAATTTTAAGAATTCAGCAGGCTTCAAATAGGTCTTTTATCAACTGTCTAATTAAGCCTATGCACTTATTGTCATGTGAAAGAGACAGGTTATAATCAGGGTAGCTGCATTTTTTTATTCTTTACACTATTAGCTGGCAGCTCAGAGGAAATGTAGGAGTAGCAAATATGAGTGGGACATAGGTTTTGTGTCTGAAAAAGGATCTGAGATTTTAAAATGCTAGTTTGACCTAGTATCTGGCTAATTTTTTTTACTTCTACACAATACCCCTCCCCCCCCAAAAAAAGTGAAAGTTAAAGTAGATATGTAAAATAACACCTTCTTGATGAGATACCAACATCAGATACACCACAATTAAACAAATCCTTCAACCCTTTTTTCACTCGTGCCTCTCCTAAGAACTGTTTTGATAAGCCATTTGCCAGAAAATGCTGATTCATTCAAAAATTTGTTCCCGTGTTTTAGCAGCCAACAAGTCCTCCTCAGACCACCATGGATCACAGCATAAGAATTTCTGTTTTAAAAGCAATGTCCACCTGAACAAGAGAAGGGACCGTTAAGGCAAGGGAAGGCTTTACATCTACCTGGCCAGGTACAGTAGATGTGAGAATTCCCTGTCTGAAGAGGTATCATGTATCTCAGATTGCACTTGAGGATTTATCTTTTACATAGTTCTTTTCCAGCATGGTGCTGTTCCTACTAGTGCAGAAATAAATCTCCCTTCCTTTTCTTCCCCAGTTAGCCTCTCTTCAGCAGTATATTCCTTACTCTTGTAGAGAATATAAGGGATTGATCTGAATGTTTCAGTCTTTTTACTTTAGGATATGGAGACTACTTGGAAAATTGAAGGGAACAATTCTTGGCTTTCTTGAGTATATTAAGCCTGTTGGTTTGTCTCCAGGATGGCCTGAATCTGTACAAAATCTGTACAAAAACATGAGATTAAATAGATACAAGGACATTTTGAAGGACATTTTGCCCACACAAGAATATTTTTCCTGTGTGGTGTTTGTTGTCCTACAATCCCCATGAGCAGCTGAGTCCCCACTCCTAAGCTACGAGCAAGGACTGAGCCAAGGCAAGAGTTGGTTGAAGGAATGGTGAAGAAACATCCATGCAACATGAGAAATGATGATGTTTCTTTTTTGGGGTTTCACTCATATTGGCAGTTGCAGAGATTATTGTAAATGGTGAGGGTCCAGGGCACAATAATGCTGGGACACGTGGATTTTAAACAGAAAAACTATTGAGAGTCTAAGTGAACCAAATGACATTGGAAGAAGGGTTACTATTAATAAATTTAAGAAAAACAAACTCAATTTTTAAACTGATGCACAGAATGGTATCAGGTTTCCTCTATAATAATACAGTATTTTATTGAAGAAACCTTGTAATGTGTTTAAAATGCTTATCATGTTGGCCGACAAAGTGTTGAACTGGAAAATCTATAACTGTCCAGCTCAGCCATGCATTTGCTATGTATGTGTGTGATCTATTGATACTATCTCAAATCTTCAGCCTTTTTTAGCGATTTGTTCTTCTTTTATTCTGACAAATATAAAATATTTGTCTTTGAATACTGGGTCCTTGTTGGTGTGTACAGACCTTCTTGTCTCATGGACTACATTAAAATTGATCCTTGCTTCATGTATTTCATATATTCCTGCCTAGACAAATGAACTCTTTGCCTAGATTTATCATATAGGGGTAAGGAACTATGTACGTTTTTGTTATAGTGTCAATGAACGTAAGCTCTAAAAAACACCCTGGGAACAGTTGAACTTCCAGATGCACTTATGGAGCAAAATACTTATGAAGAGGTAGCAGAAAGTTTGTACACCAATTTCTGACACAACGTGTTCTAGGATACAAGTAGTTTATTATTAAATGGCATGGGCTTCTGCCTCCTGCTTGTTTTGCAGATATCTGAGAAAAAACACATAAATAAATGAGGAAGCCAACTGATCAAGGGTTCCTCATCCTATGGAAAACACTGATGCTTTCTGGCCCTTAAAAACATGGATAAAACATGTCAGGAGTTTCATGGGGCAAATGGACCCTTCCCAGATTGTCATAAATTAGGCCAGATCTTGTTCTTCTTGAATGCAATTAGTCCATCTTGGACACAGGAGTCTTCATCCAAGGTTTCACCAAGCATAGCCTCCTGAGCTAATGGATTCACTAATTTAAAATAAAACTTTAAATGTGTGAATCTTCTATATTTAGAAAAAAAAAATTTGTAATGAAAATACTAACTTCAAATATATTGTGTAAAATTCATGCTATTTTGGGATTTGACTAAAGTCACAATCTCACCAACATGAGGGAGTCTCCATGTACAACCTAGCAATGAAAATAGACCACAGAAGAGGTGCAAATTTACAGATTATTAATTCTCATATTAGCGCAAAAGTTGACAATCAGCCTTCTAGGGAATTTTTCTGGGATCTCCTCTGAAGCTCACCTCTGTTGCAACCTCTGAAAATCATTCCTTCCATGCCCAGGATTAACTGCTACTTACTCCTTGCAGTCCAAATATCACCTCTCGCGAGAGAAAGAAATCAGGTGTAATGATTCGGGACTCCTGTTGTTTCAGTGCACTCTGAAATCTGTCTTCAACACCACAGTTCAAATCCCTTCCCAGTCCTGTCTGTTGGCTTTTCCACACTGCTTCTACAAGTAAAATTCCTGCCCATTTCTGATCTGTTTTGTCTTTGCTATAATAGCTTTTTCCTGTCCTGTGTTAATGCCTCACAACTAATTTAGCATGACTTTCCACCATTTACCAAAAAAACCTAAACTAGGGAATCAAGCCAAAGTGCCTCAGGAGTCCCACAAGCTGATCCTTCAGGGACCTTATTGGATTTAATTAATTTGTACAATGTACAATGCTTTGAGATCATCTTATATAAGAATTTGACTATATTCTTCTATGTGACTGCTACACACTAGGCATACAATGCAATGAGTCTGTAATTCTCTCTTACCTGGCTATAAATAGAAAGAGGAAGAAAAGGGAGAATTAATATGCATCTTCTCTACTTAGGTCTTCATCATTCTCTCTTGTCTCCTAGGAAGGGCAACTTTCTAATCGGTTCCCTACAACTGCATTGACATTTTTATTTTTATATTTAGAAATAAAAGGTCAAAACCTCCAACCACTAGTTGGTTTAACAAAGTTGAGGGCAAGGTGAATACCTTCCTAAATTAGCTCTGCACAAAGGAAGCTGCTGTTCAGCAGTTATTTCCCACTGGCAGATATTAGTATTCCTGAGGGAAATACGTACACCATGCAGGAACGTGGATGAAAAGCATTTAACTAGCCAAATACAAAAACGGGACTCAAACTATGGAAAAGACATCCTGAAAAAACAAAATCAAATAAATGAATAAACAAAACCCAGCATAAATTAAGACCTTGAAAATTTCTTTTTGTTTGGGAGGAAAGCAAACTTAATCACACAATGCTTATTATTCTCCTTGTTGGATCCATTATAGCATGCTTCATAA
>WAAD01024148.1:2934-28682 GCA_013389945.1 Fregata magnificens | reverse complement strand
GAATTAAAATTCAAGTTTTCATCAGTGGAAGAACACCAAATATGACACTTCTCAAAGGAGTTACAATGACTCTAAAAAAGGAAAAAATGATGTGATGGAGTGAAGAAATGGATATAAAAGCAAGAAAGTCTTCTAAGATTTTAAAAAAGACAAAATTATGGAAAATTACAATGATTTCCTATGGGGACCACAGAATGCACAACGCTGCATCCATGCTGTTTTGAAGATATTAAAGTAAATATAGTACATCTGCTGTACAGTATCAAGATAATATATCACAGTGTGAAGTTCCATGATGATTATGTGTATTCAGCTCTTCTTCTGTCTGTTCCAATTCCGCTTCTTCATTATCTTGCACACCAGACAAACTGCCATTAGGAAACAAGTAAAATAAATACTTTACTCAAGCCATCCATCCTGGTGCTACAAAAAAGAAATTGGAAGAATTCTGGTTTGACTGTTTCCCATGTCCTGTTGCAAGGTGACTAAATATTTGGGGGTTGTAAACTCTCAGAGGTTGTGTTTGTTCCCAAATAACTCACCTATATGTGAGTTCATCCAAGAGCTAATGATTCTAGCCAGTCTGAGGGAGAAAATGTTTGCACCTCTTCCAGTGGAAGAGTCATTCACTGGCACAGGTGGGGAAAGGGTTATAATGGGCATGTATACCCAAAGGTAAAATAAAAGCCAAATGATTACAAGGTTTCATGGAAATATGCTGTAGTTCTGTGCTGTCATATTGTTTATGATGCTCTCATCTGACAAAGATGCAGATTTCCCATATGGGAATCATATTAAAAAGAATAGCTATTTCTGTCTCTATTTGATTCAGTAAAGTTATGTATTGCCTCGTGCAAAGTAAGGCATCAGCTCAGTTGGATGGGGGAAAAGGAGAAGAGAGGAAGAGAAACATTTCCTGATAAGTGAGCTCATATCTTTTTTGTTGCTAGCTGTCTGCTAAGTGAAATAAAACCACAACATGGTCACCAATAGTAGAGAGAACAGGATGTTGCTTTGCATTTAAAAAAAAAAAAAAAAAAAGAAAGAAAAAAACCTGTAAAGATTTTCCTCACTTACATGGCATACTAAAATCAAGAATTTCAAAACTTCCATTATCACAGGCAGAAGTTTATTATTAATGTGTTTTTCTTTTTCGGAGCCTCCTTGCTGAAATAGAATTCAAAACCCATGCTGCGGCCCTGTAATATTGTTCACTGCAAGAAACTATTTTGTTCTGCCTCAGAGCCAATACATTTTTATGTTTAATTTTGCCCTGGGTATATACAACACTTGTTTATGTCCTTAAAATGTCTTTTAAAGAGATTGATTTTAATGCATCTCCAGTAAATCCAAGCTATGAAGATTTAATTCTCTCCCTCATGCAGCAAGACAGCATTTACATTTTATTTTGGTAGCTCAGATGTCTACTAGGTAACAATAGACATAGTATCTAATCACATACATAGAGATATATGCATATATTTGTTTCATGTTCTCAGTGTAGCTTTAATTATATAATTTTACTTAAAGTTTTATTACTAGCTTCAGATGACTCTTTAGCCTCAAGTACTATTACCAAATTTACATCTACAGTAAATTAGGTTCATGTAAATAGATGCTTTTTCTCTGAGAAAAATACCAGTAAATGGCACATGAACATTTCAGAAAGATTTTTATTTGACCTGGTGTTACTTCTTTGGAAATGAGCATAACCCAAGGTTTAACACATATGTGTAGGCATGATTGTATGTCTGTACTTCTCTGTTTTCATTTCATATGGACATGAAGAAAGCAGGAGCTGGGTGTGATTCCTATGCCCACTATGAACAACAGGGAACCAACAGGCAAGCCTGCAGGACTTTATCAGCCCAGAGTATTTTGCTCAACACAAATGCTGTTTATTACAACAATTTTTTTTTTTCTAAAAAAGATTCAAGGGAAAATAATGCCATAGTCATCTGAGTCTTTCTCAGTTTGTTGCTTGTTTCTCCAGTCCTTCAAACATTAGTGCATTGAGTTAATATCTTGTCGTGCTAAGAATACTTGTAACAGCAGAAATTTTCCCCCTCACCTTATCAGGAAATCATTACCCTTTCCAAAATCTAAATCACACTCTATTCCAAACATACTGACTGTGACCTAGTCACCCATCAACTTCAAGCAGTAAGTTGTATGTTAATGGCTCTATTTATTTAAGCATATGAAAATATTGCATTAAATCAGCAGTCTATTTAAACCTGTGTAGTTGCTTAATAGTCAGGCAAAGAGCATGAAAAAAGTTGTATAAAATATTGTCAAGCATAAATTACAATGTCTACTGTGCATTACTTGGCTTTCATGGTGAACAGATAGGAAAGAGCACCTCCAGAAATTTAATGAGTCTAGAAGCTGGGACATAAATAGAGAAATTTCAGGAATATTATTAGCAAAAAAGTTTCTTTCTTCAGTAGGCTTTCATTCTGGACAGAGACCATCTGCTAGTGAAACTCAACAAAGGAAAGTTTTGCCTGGATAGCACCATTATTGAAGATAAGCCCCTGTAGCTGAAATTGCACATTTTAATTTTCCATTACTAGATTGCATCTCCAGATATTGTCCAATGTAAGGGATTATCATTCAATAAAAATAAATAAATATTTTTTTTCAATGAAAATTGAGAAAATAGTCATTGTAACCTTAAAACCAAAGTTATGCTAATATGCTCGTGCATTTGTTTTCTTTGTCTTTTTCTAACCAAGCACATTTATCTAATTCTATATATAGTGACCTGCAGACTGGAATTATTTTGCTATCAAAACTGTTACCCATCAGTGGATAAAATATATTTATCTGAAAGAAGTGCAACTTTCAGTATACACCAAACCTAGAACTGAATTGTGCCATTATAAACTGATTTGAAATGGTTCTCCATGAGTAATTGTTATTTTAGGACCTGTCGATATAATTTGTTATCAAATTTCATTTTTTACACTCTCCTATATCTCATTAGTTCATAAAACTGTTATGAAAGATTATTGTTCTTCTTATAGAAGGAATAATATGATTATCTAATATCAGATAATTACATTCATTATGTCCCAATTTTAAACAGAATTTCTATTCTCTTGGAAAAAATAGGTAAGCAGGAAACATTTTGTATCCATGTAGAATTGCTCTCTATGCTCTCTGAAGCACAAGTCCAACTTAGCCCTTCACATTTTGCCTCTTAAATTTTCTGATACATTTTTATGCAATTGTGTTATTTGGCAATTTAAGCAACAATACTGAAATTTATTTTGAGCACAACAGAATTTACAGATTACATTAAGGTGCTGTGAGTAGTAAAAACTGGGACCAAAGACTGCAGAAGGAATTGCTGAGAATGAGTGATGGGATAATTAAGATACGGATGAAATTCAATGTAAGTAGAAGTAAAGTAAAGCACATGGAGAGAAACAGTTTAACTTCACTAGTGTAATGAAGGACTGAAAGTTTACTGCTAGTATTCTGAAATGAGATCTTGGGTTATATTAGATAATTCCATGAAAAGTATCAGCTGTGTGCACCACCGTCATCATAAAAAAAAGTCTTCTTTCTGTCCAATCTAAATCTACCCTCTTTCACTTTAAAACCATTGCCTCTTGTCCTGTCGCTACTGGTAAAAAGTCCCTCTCCATCTTTCTTAGAATCCCTCTTTGTACATTGAAAGGCCACAATAACATCTCCCTGGAGCCTTCTCTTCTCCTCAACTCTCTCAGCCTTTCTTTATAGGAGACCCGTTCCAGCCCTCTGACCATTTTTGTGGCCCTCCTCTGGACCAGCTGTAACAGGTCTCTGTCTTTCTTGTACTGGGGCCTCCAGAACTGGATGCAGTACTCCGACGGGGGTCTCACGAGAGCAGAGCTAAATAAGGAATGATTGTTCATGATCTTTTTGAACACCAGAACTAGGGGACATGAAATAAAACTAGAAAATGGCAGCTTTGAAATAAAGAAAGAGAGGTGGCTTTTCACACAGAATGCAATTAAATTGCGGAACTTCTTGAAAGAGAAACAGGAAAAAGTGACAGAATTAAAACATGGGAAAAACAGGACTTCTGATGCAGGAAGTCCTTAACCTACATATGAATGAAACCTTTCATGTGGAGTAATGAAAGTATCATAGGGAATGTTGCAAATGGGTGATTTAGATCACTTAAAGAATCACCATCAAAGCTATTAACAAAAGTGGTTTTAACATGATGTTGTAAAAGTGCAACTTAACAAAGTTCGATGGCAAGGTTCACTCCATTACTGTACGGCACAATCATTTGAACAATGATTTGACACTACCAAGGCACAAATCAAAGTTACCAAGGCAAAATCGAAGTTACCAAGGCACAAATCAAAGTTACCATACTACAAGGTTATGCACGATATCAGTCACTTACCAAAGATCTGCCATTGGTAAAAGGTCTCTCTACCTTGAGGAGCAACCTTGAGAGGCATCCCAGCTCAAGGGGAGATCACCACCATGCAGCCACGCTGCCTAGCAGGGAGAGCTCAAAGAAGGCTCGGTTTGGCTGTCATATTTATGGAATAAAGTGATTGGCTTGTAGTCAAATTACATGCAATGGGAAAGATTCATGAGACTCCTTGTATCCACAACTTTCTTTGTTCCTTGGTAAAGGAGTCTTGGAAAAGCCACCTGCTATTCATGTGTTAATTGCGTGATCAGTGTTCCAAGCTCATATGCATCAATGCTCACTGTGACACTCTGATCCTTTGTGGGTTTGCAGAGAACAGATTAGAACTACAGGAGTTCTTGGCCTGGCTATGGGTCAGGCCTTTACCTCCTTTGAAGCCTGTACCAAACTACTGCTAGTTTGGTTAAGGGGTCGAGTGCATCCATCACAGGGAAGTATCACTATCCACTTAACTTGTTCTTATATTCATACCTAGCTATCTACTACTGGTTATTGGCCGAGACTAAGCCAGATCTATCTCTGGTTTCATTTCATTTGCCTTTGCACCTTGCAGATAGAGTCTTGTAGATACAGTGTGAGACTGTATGATGGATTTATTGAATAGTGTCTTAATGGTGTATGGCTTTGTTATGCTTTTCTCAGTCACTGTATCAGTAAGCACCTCTTCAACTTACCTTCACATAATTTGAAGTTTTACTTCACTCACTTTCAAGCAACCTTCTCTGAATTCATGCTTTCTGGAGTGGGCTTAGTACAAAGGGGTTTTGATTGTAACGCATTTAGATTATCACCTTTTGCAGCTGACTTAGCTTATTTGTTTTATCTTCTGATATCCTTGGATATTTTGATGCAAATCATGCATAGAATGGTTGAAAAAGAAAGAAAAATAAAGCAGAAAATTTCAATGTCCCACTTTCTATTCATTACCCTGTTGAAAACTGGTGGAGTTCTTCTCAAGTCAATGAATTTACAGTGACGTAAATTGGTAATAATAGACCCTGATAAGTAGGTGTCCTAGTTTATGCTGGGATAGAGTTCATTTTCTTCCTAGTAGCTGGTATAGTGCTGTGTTTTGGATTTAGTATAATAACGTTGATAACACACTGATATTTTAGTTCATGCTAAGTCGTGCTTACACTAGCCAAGGACTTTTCAGCTTCCCATGCTCTGCCAGGTGCACAAGAAGCTGGGAGGGGGCACAGCCGAGACAGCTGATCCAAACTGGCCAAAGGGATATTCCATACCATATGACGTCATGCTCAGTTTATAAACTGGGGGGAGTTGGCCAGGGGGCAGTTGCCGCTGCTTGGAAACTGGCTGGGGGTCGGTCGGCGGGTGGTGAGCGGTTGCATCACTTGTTTTTTTCCTGGGTTTTGTCTCTTTCTCTCTCTCTCTCTCTCTCGTTGTTTTCCTTTTCATTACAATTATTATTATTATTATTATTATTAATAATTTTAATTGTTAAACTCTTCTTATCTCAACCCACGAGTTTTCTTACTTTTGCTCTTCCGATTCTGTCCCCCACCCCACTGGAGGGGGGCGGGATGAGCAGCTCTGTGGTGTTTAGCTGCCTGCCAGGTTAAACCATAACAGTAGCTTTAAATATTTGCTGATAAACATAAAAGAGTAAGTATTTTTCATCTTACTCCCACATGAAATATTCCTTTATATTCATTGACTTTCTACGATAACAAGGTTGATATATTAGAAAAAATGCCTTTGGGAATAAAGAACTCTGTAAGTTTTCCTATAGTTAGGTGTTCTACTAACTTTGAGAAGGCAATCTTTAACTGCTAAAATGTTAATTCTCAAATATTTTCAAGTTTACAAGTACTCTGGGTTTAAAGTCATTTGGTGAATATGAATCTGTTGAATGATTATGTCAGCACAGGCATTTATTCAAAGAGAGAAAACAAATGTTCCTGCCAATCTTGTAAATACTCTGTATGTTATAAAAATAGTCAGGGATGGTAAGCATGCTCTGAAGTAGTGTTTGCTGGCTATAAATCACTGACAAAATGTCTGTTAGTATGATATGATACATAAACACACTGCAGTTTGAAGTTTACTTACGAATTCATCTATGGCTAAGTGGTTCCACCATTTCTTCTGTGAAAAATACCAGTTGCTTTGTTCAGCTAAGTATGTTTCTTTTTGGAACTTCAGATCACCTTTCCATAGATAAATGAAAATTGGAGTCAAGAAATCTTTTCATCTCAAATGTTGTAAATTGTTCATTCTCACAAAATAAGGGGAAGACTTCAGGAAAGTCATTGGAAACCAAGTATTTTGGGCTGGCTCTTAGAGCTGTAAGGACCACAAAACCCACAGAAATGAAAGGTCTGGCTAGGAAATAATCTGTTATCCTTTATGTATGCTCTTAAATGTAGAGAGTAAGGCAATTGAATAAAATAACGTCTTATAACATCTTACTGTCCCATGAGCTTAAGGCTCACTGAAGTCTAGTGGAAAACACTTCAGTCTCTGCCTTCATCTTTCTGGATTTCTCTAGACTTGAACCTGGGCTTTGACATTAAACAAAATGACAACATGGGCCAAACCACATAATACTGGCTCACAAAGAGCTAAGCAGGGGATTTGTCCTTTCAGGGTTTTGATCCATGTAATCTCTCAACACAGACCAAATCCCAAAGTTCCTAATTATCTCAGCTCCACTGTTAGCCTGGCAAAACTCCCACTGACTTCAAGTAAGATCTGAGTTAATACTTCAAATTTGGATCAGAATGAATGAAACTGAGAAGCCGTCCGAATCTCATAAATTCAGCATAGAACATGTACTTCAGTTGATTGGAGCCTTTTCTTCTATGATTTGATTTTTTAATGGCAGCCAGCCAATACAGCAGCTGAGGGACAGACAGAAAAATATTTCTGTTGATATATAAAATTAGATTCTAATCTATTAAAATGCTTAAACTGTGCTTTTCCCAAGGAGCTAGCAGTAGGTCATATTTTTGCCTAATAATAGACTTCATAAATGAAAGAGCATGTCAAAAATCTATGGACTATAGCTATTGACAACAAAAGTGCACATTACATTTTAGGTTCGCAAGGTTATAGTTATTTTACACTTAGAAGAAGTGAGACATTTTCTCCCACAGAAAAGGATGTTAGTGGAGTAACATAAACCACCTCATTTAAAATTTCCACAACAATATTTATTTCCTTACCAATTTAGTCAACCCTGAGTGCATCAGACTTAATTTATGATGTTTAATTGGAGCTGGATGCTTGGAAATGAAAATATGTATGGTTTACTTTCTAATTCCACATTGCATTCAAACTCACAGTAAAAGGAAAGTTTTGAAATGAAAAGCCTTTAAAAACGTGTTTGAGATTTTTGATTCCTTTCAGATGGTTTTCAAGAAACTGCCTAACTTGGGAAAGCAAGGTCTTGCTGTATGTCAGGCAACATCATCTTATAAACTGTATAATGATCTGTTGTAAGTTATAGTAGATATATCTTTTTTGAGGATATACCCTTTTTATATCTTAGTCTAGATGAGATGTACATGTCATGCATGAAAATACACACTTGGGGAGGACTTAATAGTTAAATGGCACTCTAGCAAATAAAGTAATAATATTACTTTTCAACTAGGATATATTAAAAGTTACTGAGAGACTGACCCTTCCCCGCCTCAATTACATAAGCAAGTGGCATTTAATATTGTAATTGTCCTTGAAAAGAGGTGTCCTGACGTAGAATATTAAAAAATCTGGAAGCACTAGCATTAAAATTAAGCATTACGTGTAGCTATTCCATCATTGTTTTCTCTGAAAGGGAAAGATATGTCTCTTAGGGACCCAAAGATGATTATTTCATTGATTATTAAGACTTTATTTTTAAAAGAGCACAATATTCCTGAAATTTGAGCTTACTATTTGTCAAGGCAATTTTAACATAAGGCCTGGGAGAGGAAATCTTGAAAGTACCGATTTGGGCACAAATACTACCAGAATAGAACCATCGTGTAGGTAATGTTTTTCATAACTGAAACAAAACATAACCATGGGAACAGCTGATTTCGTTCTGTTCAAGACTCTCCCTTTTTGTAAGTTAGGAGTCTATATTCACTTTTAAAAAAAAGCCTTTTTGGATTTTGGTAAGGAGTCTAGGAGAAGCCAAGGCCAGATGAAAAACAGGGAGAACATTTGCAAACAACCCACAACACTGGGTTCTGTGGACATAAAAACCATATCTATCAGTCTGGCAATTCATTCCTTCCTAAGGCTATTAATGACTTGAGCTAATGAGAGATGTAGAGTACTATTTATAGTAGTGATGTGCCTTCAGTTCTTCCTTTATAGCACTAATGAGGCATTTCTTAGCTGCTGAAGGGAAGAGATTTTAATTCTTCACTCTAAAATCATGGCAGGGCTCTGTAGCTGCAGATCCCAAGCATCTGGTAGATCATTTGCTAGCTGTCAGCAGCAGAGACTATCTATTTTCTGGATCAAATAACCAGAATATCACAGCCCTTTAACTGGGGCTCTGAAAAAATAAAACTTGGAGGGTCATAAACTTTTATTCAGTTACACTACGAAATAGGCTAAATGATATGCAAGTCTGCACAAAATCAGGATATTCTCTAATCCTTTCCTTTACTGATTAATAGGCTCATTTTCTGTTGCAGATTTAAGGCATTAGTGTAGGCAACCCCTGGAGCTATTGTGTGGCTTAACAGACATTGGTTTTTCATATTGGTTTTTCAGCTGTAAAAGTACCAGTAGGGAACAGTCCATCTGATCATTGTCTGAAGATGCCACAAAAACATTTGAGTGCTCACTATTCTAAACCTATTCTGATGGAGAACTATGGCAAGTTAATTCTTTTCTCAACTTTTTCCATGTTGGGTTTGTTCCTCCTCCCTTTTCTATATACCAGAGGTCCAACTGGGATGTATCAGCATCAGACGTGTGGGAAGGAAATGAGAGCTGTTATGTCTTGAGTAGACTAACTGAAAACTGAATAGCTGGAAATTTCATTTTGAAAAGTGATTTTAGTCTTGTCAAGACTGAAAGCAAGATTTTTTTCAGTTTCTTCAGAAGCTTTCAGTGCTTGCTGGAATGGATCCTGTGGCAGCCACGCTTTGCAAGATGCAGCAACGGTGATGGTTTTCCACCTTCCCTTTGCAGATTCCTCAGATCTGGTGCACCCTCCAAATGTCTCTACCCTCAAGCTGAGATCTGAGGCAGAAACCAGCCTCCTCCCTGGCCTGGGGAAAGCCCCTTCTGAAATCCAACTGATTCTGCCTCAGAATTCAGAAGTAAAATTTGGCTTTGTTTTTTTTTCTTTTTTTCTTTAGAAAATTCAGTATAAATTCAACTACCTGTATCTTTTGTTCTGTCCTTGGATCGCAACCTGAGGATGAAAGTACATGGATTTTGAATGACTGTCCTCCTAAAATATTCCCAAGAGCAGATTATTTCTCTACACATAGCTGCACTTGCAATGTAAATCTTAACGTAAGAGTCGCTCATAGATGAGTTCATAATACATTTTAATTCGGTAACTTAATATTGCACAAGGCATAGGACAGCACAGACTTGGTTCTTAGATATCACACAAATTTGACCCTAGTGAAGTTTACTGTTGATGCATATTATGCATTACTCTATGTGTAAAAATACTTCCATTATTTAGTTAAATGATCAATTATATTGGTTTTTTACCAATAATTCAACTTTTCTCTAGCAGAATGTCATTAACAAATACTCTATCACTTAGTAATATCACATCATAATATCATCCAACCTAATCTTCCCACACAAGTATTTAACACAGCTTTTTATGCTTTTCCTCACTTAAGAGTCTTCTGTTGTATTAGCCCACTGCCAGATGCTTCTGATCACTACAGCAGCTTCCACTACCAAGTGTATCAAAAGGTTCAACTACAAAAGAGCAGATTGCGCTCATAGACTTGTCACTCTGACAATAGGCAAAACTGCATAGAGCAAGGTCATATTTCCATGGTTAGCCACCCTGCTTGGAAGGATACTGCTTTTATTGCAAGTTGGTAGCTGGTGCTTGCTTTGCTATTTAAAAAAGTACTGGAACTGGACTTACCTGCTCTATACTAAAGATAGCTCTGTGTGTGTGTGTGCATCCAGAAAGGTTCTGAATTTTGAAAAAAAATCTAAATACGTTTTAACATACCCATCTCAGTGTTACCTACTCTCATTTGTAGCAAAAAAAAAAAAACCCAAACCAACAACTCCTAAACCTATCTTATCTTCTCATTCATACCTGGCTTGGTCTTCTTCTAACTTTTAACCTTTCATTATCTTGAAGACGAAGGAATGATCTCCCACTTAAAAATATAGCAGGACAGTTTGCTTGGGGGAATAAAGTGATTTATGCAAAGACATTCTAGTTTTTATCAGATAAAATTATGCTCTAATTGCTTTATTTATATTATAAGTATTTTAGAATAATTAGTATAACATATTGTTATTATCCTTATACATTTGACAGGAAAGGTAGGAAAATGTTATTACTTTGCAAGTATTTCCTTCTAAATTTTTGGACTAAAGAGAAACTTTATTGTTAAACTCAAAATAATGCAGTGTACAAGAGAAACTCATGGTTCTTTATGAACCTTGAGCAGACACTCTTCCTAAAAGCTCATTACTATTTGACCGATACTTTTATTTCATAGGCTATGTTTTACTAATAACAGGACATATGAGACCATTGTTTCTGTCAGAAAAATCCTGTGTTCAGTCATTACCCCAAAAAGCTTCAGATATTGTTCTATTTAATCACAATTTTTTCAGGTATGTATTCAGTTAAAGTTTTCACCACAGCTGGAGAAAGAGATATTTCACACTTCTCAAAGCACTTTATCAAATATCCACTTGCCAAGTTACCTATTAATTTAGTCATCACCAGTTGTCACTTACAAAATTTGAATAATAAATGAGAATTTTCAATAAACTCAAGGCAACTCAGAATGCAGATGCTAATTTTGTTCCTTTGAAAATAAGAACCTAGATACTCAGATAATGAAACAAGCAAAGCAAGAAAAAATGTGACTTAGTTATTTGCTTTTAAGAGAGACACAATTAATATTATTTATCTCTCCTTTATGTTTTTATTAATACTTTACATACAACCTTACACTCTATAAAAGTGGCAAAAACATGTTTAATTCTGTTTGCCTACCCAGGTATACTTTCTGACAATTAAGAAGTAATTATACAAGTAGACAGCAGTTAAGTAATTAAGAACTAGTCATATCATTTGAAATGTCAAAATGGAAAAATATTAATTTTGGTTTATTGTTAAATAATGGGCAATTTTGCCTGGCTGTTCTCCTCTTTTAATTTACCTTGCAAAATGCAGTATCCTGTACTTGTCCCATAAGGGTGTTCTTACAATTTCACATTTTGTACAGGAAAGTTATGTCTCATCATCTGTTCTGTTGTCTCATTCCAATTTTGTGCCAGAAGTAGTCTTTCATCAAAATCACTCCTGTAATTTTTTGGCTTTGAACCAATTCTCTTCACCTTGTACTCCCGAAGCAGCCCACATGATAATCTTTCTGAATTTCTGTCTCATTATCATCAGTCCATGTTATTTTTTCAACATGGGTGTATTCACATGACCGATGACCATGTCAGTTTGATCTAAACCTTCTAGTCTGGAAACTGTGATGTGGCAAAGACAAATTACTCCTCTATTTCCACTTTCTACTGGGCAGTGGTTGTTTTTACTTCTACATGGCCCTCAGCAAAATAAGGACCCCTGTCATTTTCATGGGGCCTCGGTTTTATCTCTGATGTAAGCATGGGAAACATGAATAACACATTATATTAATTGTGAGTGTCTCAGGAAACAGAAACTAAAGAAGAGCCAGTGTTCAGTTCTTAGGTGGACAGGATACTGCCATAAAGACAGATCGTTCTATTTATGTCGAGTAGCAGCAATGAAGAATTGAAGCCAATCCATGGAAGCTTATTCCCAAGAAGCACATCACTGTGAATATGCACTCTGTAAATGTGCTGAAAAGAGGAACTAATTAGCAAATAAGTTGATTCCACTGGGTTGAATGGGCATCAATCACATTCTGCAACTGGGGCAAATCAACATCAGGCAGCCCTGCTCAGCTGCTGTTGTTTGGCGAATGTGCTCCCGAGGTGCCCAGTGAGCTGCCAGCTGCAGCGCAATGTAGAGGTAGAGTGCCATTTGTCTTGCAGGACAGGAGTGTATTTTATTTACTCCTTTTGTCTTTTGTGTTGTAGTTTGAGGTTTTGTTTTTTTTTTTTTTTTTTTACTTCAGGAAGACAAGCTGCAGTTCTGTGATTAATACTGAATCTGTTGCACTTCCAAATCACCCAGCCATACAAATATGATTCGGATCAAAATGCCTTTCTGTTAAATGAGCCACATCACCCAATATAGACTTTATGTCGTGTTTATGCTCTTATGATGGCTTTGTGCCAGCTGCTGCAGGACTGATGATATCTGATCTGTCAGAGAATCTGTTGGCAAAAAGTTAATCCATCAACATTTTTGAACAAATTTGAACCAGTAGTGTGAATTTGTAGCATACCAATGTTTTGTATCATGCAATCATGACCTTTTTAATGTAATAGCGAGGCCTTAGAGATGCACTTACTATTTTTGACAAACGGCAGGCTCCATACTGTTCACGCTTTCACTGCAATGGCAAAAAGTTGTGACCAAGAAGCTGACTGACAGCATGAATGAAAAAGTACAAACGAACGTGCCTGAAATGAATCCAACATATGTCCATATCTACCTCATTCACCATGAAACGTTAATCTACCTATGTAATTGATTCAGGAGCTGAAGAGTTGTTCAGTGGACAGTCCTGTACAGGTATTTCCCATGTAACTTAATATACTTTTCAAAAACTTGCTTCCACTCCTACTAAAAACTCAACCACTTCAACAGGAGCAGAAGCAGGCCCTGCATATTAAAGATGCCCTGCTTTGTTTTCCAGTCTGAAAAGAATATATGAGAGAGGGTTACAATGAGCCATAATGAGCCATAAGGTGGGATTAGAATAGAGAAGCATATCTCTTGAAGTACAGCAAACTCTGTATGTGGGCAGGTGGGTGTTTTTGAGGGGGCACTTATTTCTCTGCTGCTGAATGGTTTCTTGCTCTACATTGTCATGCAAATTTCAGCTTGAGGTGGTGAAATTTCTAAATTGGCAGTAGAATATTTTTTGTGCACAGTCTCTGCTTTATTTCCACAAACACTGTCAGTGCCTGCTCACTCCGTCACTGCTTTGTATTCACAAAAGAATGAAATCCTGTCAGTGTCTCCTCCAAATAGCGATGCCAGCATTTGCAACTGAATAAAACATCTGCATTCTCTTCCAATTAGCCATTTTGAGATTGCATTTCCTAGAGGCCGACGCATGCATATAAGGCTTAAGGGCAAACCTCCTTTTTTTCCAACCCATAATGAACCTCTCATCTGAAGTAAAAATCTCTGACACAGAGTCCACACCGCTATGCTTGCACAGGACTCCAGGTTTTACGTGAAGTATCAACCATAGTCAGCTTCGGGGAACTTGGTCACAATATGAGACTAATTCTGAACAGGCAGGTCTTTTTGTTTCTCATTGAAGTGGATCCATGGGTTTCAGGCTGTTTTATTTTGTTTTAAGTTTTTAAATAAATAGTTTATCAGCAACCGACACAAAACTGCTTCCCTCTTTACAACCACATCACCGTTAAAGATATTCAGCAGCTTCGTTTCATTCAACGTAGACAAAAACATAAAGCTTTAAAGGCATTTTAAACACTTACATTATAAATGTTCTCCTTTGTAGTAAAAGAAAAAAAGCGAAAACTTAGGGATTTCAAAAGATTTCTAGGGTCTTTTGGTTTTTTTGTTTTTCCTCATTCTTTCAACTTGCTAAACATCAAAGCATTAAATGGGGAGGCAACATAAAAGTGCATTTTTCTGATACTGGGTACAATGCATATGAAAGGTATCAGACTCATAGCCTGGAAAAATGACTTTCCAACTATCCAACAGAAAAGGTATGGACCAGACATTGGTGATATGGATAACATCTGCCTGCAGCACCAGTGTGTTCCTCTCTGGACCTGGAGAACTGCCCTTGGTATAGTCTCTTTGTCCATTCAGCCCTTCTGCTGAGACTGTCGATGCAAGTGCCTGGTAGTTAGCGGTGATGTGCTCATGTAGGTGTGTAAATCATCTCATTTCAGTCTGGTCAGGAAATGCCAATCAGATAACACAATTTCTGTTGTTACGCAGCCAGGCAAGCTTCAGAATAGTAACCTACCAATGGAAAATTTGTAGTCAATGGACACAAAAGGTTATTGACGTGTAAGCTTCAAATTTTTGAGACTGTGGAAGACACAGTAACTAAAGTGACTGAAAATATGGGTGAAAGTCAGTGTGCTTACTTTTGTACAATTGGAATCTACTGCAACAATTTAGGGATACTCATGGTGGAAAAGGTTGAAAAACCAGTCTCCATGAAAGATAATTGTCTGCACTTTAGGTGACTCATAACTACTTTTTTCTTTGCTACAATAAGAAACCTTTCATAAAATAGAAGCAATTTCCTTTTTTACCTGTATTCCACACTTGACAGATGAATTGTTGTAAAAATTCTTTAAAAGAAGCATCTGATCAAGTTTCCCCCTCGATCTTCCGTTAGCAAAATTGCTATGTGTGCAAAAGTTCCCAGAAAAGGAAACGAATAAAAAATCCAGGATTGGATGAAGTAAAAAAATCAATGTAAGAACATCCACAATGTCCTTATTTTCTCTTATGGGAAGACACAGACCTTTGGGTGGAAGAATTTTTACACTCAGTAAGTCAATATTTGCCTTGCCTTTTATACATCATTGACCACTCAAACTGCAATCAAGTAACAGAAGCTGCTCATCTACATTTTAATACTGGGTCTTTTTTTCTTTTTTTTTTTTTTTTCCTCAAAAGTTGCTTTCGAAATACCTCTGGTGCAGTCAGCCAGAACTGCATGAGGCTGTGATTTCTGCTGTACAACACTGAAAGTAGAATGGTGTTAAACTTCTGCCAGAAGTCAAAAGAAATCAGGAGAGTATCTGAAACCCTGACTGTAAAACATTAAGTTGCACTGGGAAGAGTGGAGTGATAGAGAAGAAGGTACTCTACCAAGCTTTTATTGGTGCATAGAAAGTCAGAGACAAAAAGTCAGATCCGCAACTGTGAGAATGTATTGGAGGTAAATTGAAGTCAGTGGGATTTGGTACATAGGTCTGCAAAAGCTAAGGAGGAAAGGGCAACAAGAAAAATTCATTCAACAATTCTGTATTTTACCATAATAGTCTGTGTTGTTGCATGACTCTGCACAGGTCAGTTTTCCAGAGAATGTGATTGACACTTTAATTAGGATTCTCTAATTAAAATACTGAAGCACTTCATACCTTACAGAGCATTTCATCTTGTGGACTGCTTGCAAATGACCTTCTCCCCTCCAACCCTATCCAAAATTTTCCTGTGGTTTTGAAATTTTAATTGCTTAGAGTAATATAAGGAAGGTATAATGAAGGTATACCTTTGACACCAGAACATCTAACACTGATGTAAAATATTAGAAGGGTGTCAGAAAAATAAATACTAACTTTTTCTAAGGAAATGTTTCCATTTAGGGATAAAAGCTGTCAGCAGACACATAAGAAGAATGTAAGCTTAAATCTATATTATTTGAATCCTAGAGTGTTGATGGAGAAACTGAACACAAGGAGCACTTCTGAGTTTGTATAATGCGTTATGCATTTTGGGTATCATGTTGAAAGTAACAGGTAGAACAATCAGAAAAATTTCAAAGTTGAGTGAGACAGAGAGGACCTGCTTTTCCAAGGGCAGGCGCCTTTGGAAAGGCCACAAAGAGGTACATGCAGGAGGCATTCTGAAGAGTTTGTTGAAGGGAAGTGTCTGCTCCTTTAAGGACATCTAGCCAAGGGCCTTTTTTCAGTGCAGCAAGGAAAATAAGAAGAGGAGGAAGCCATAAACAGGAACATGCAGGGTCACAAACCTGACCGACAAATGATAAGGAGGAGGGTGATGAGAACCAAACCTGGTCAGTCACACTAATTGATGAGGGTGTGTGAGAGTGTTTATTCCAGTGAGGTTATGTGTTCCAGGACTTCGTAAATTGAGAAATTAAATGAAAAAAGGGGAAAAGAGAAACAAAACATACAGAGACACAGACCTGACAAAACAAGTGAAATGACAACAAAACATACAGAGACACAGACCGGACAAAAGAAGTGTGGAGACAATGACGGGAAACAAAGGTTGCCACGCGCACTAATTGCTGGGCTATGGAGAAACTACAGGAACCACTTCCAGGAAAATCAGCCTGGACTTTGCCCCGATGCAGTTGTGAACCAGGGGGATCTCGGTCACAGGCTGGGAGGGGTGTGGGGATAGACGTGTACAAACCCATGGGGGATGTGCAGGGGAAGGGGAGCCCGGAGGAACAAGGTGGGTATGCAGAAGGGGGCATAACAGGGGCCAGTTGGGTGTACAGTGGGGCTGGTCAGTGCGTTTGTCTGGCTGAGCCTTGTGCCTGATCACCACAATCTGTCCTGTCATCTTACGTCTTCTTATTAAATCCTTTCTTAACTATCTCTCTGTGTATCTCCTTGTCTATCCAGCGTGTGTGTGTGCTGCAGGGCCCAAGTGCCAGCTACTGGACAGACTGGTGGGAGTGGACTGGGTGCCAGCTACTGGAGTATACTGGGTCTGGCTGAGGGGGAGCTGCTTTTCCCCACGCCAGCCTGCTGTGCTTTGTGCTGGTGGCTGGAGGCGGCACCAGTGTTTGGCTGTTGCCGGGCGGTGCCTGCCCAGCCCCGGGGCTGGCTCTCTCTCTCCAACATTCCCCCCCACCCCCGCTGTGGGCTGGGGGTGGGCGGGATCTTGGGAGGGGGTGGCCAGCACAGCCGGCCCGGGCTGACCGGGGCTATTCCATACCGTGTGACGTCTGCTCAGGGATGAAAGCTGGGAGAAAGGAGGAAGAGGGGGGCATTCGTGGTTTGGGACGTTTGTCTGTGTCCTCGGGAGCAGCCGCGGCACGTGCTGGGGCCCTGCTTCCCGGGAGGTGGCTGGTGGGAGGTGGGGAGTGGGGTCTGCGTTGTCCTTTCCCTTCTGTTTCTGCACGCGGCCTTTGCTTTTATTAAACTGTCTTTGTCTTGACCCACGAGGTTTCTTTGCACCTCATTTTCTCCCCCTGCCCTGCTAAGGAGGGGAGTGATAGAGCGGCTTGGTGGCACCCGGTGTCCAGCCAGGGTCAGACCACCACATGGAGTTAGACCCGCGGGTGTAGGCACCCCTGGCCTGTGGTGTCAGCCACTGGAGCCAGTGGGGTTCTCAGCTCCAGCCACGGGGGTGGGAACAGTGTGAGTCCCCAAAACCAGCTGCTGGGGTGACTGGCAGGACTGAGGGGAGTGAGGGGCTCAGCACTGGTGATAGGAGCATGGGTGTCTGGTGCCGGCTGCTGAGGGGGGGCAAGGGTCTGTATCTTCCCCCAAACTGGGAGTGTGTGGGGTGTACATGTGAATTCACCAGCAAATTCCAAGCTGGACCAGCCAGCAAGGAGGGGACGCTGGGGTATCATGTGGGTGGGGGTGTCAAGTGAGGGGGGATCCGTGCTGGGGGACTTGCCATTGTGGGGTGCCTGTGGAGCAAGTGCGTGAGTGCTGCATGATTGCAGCGAGCATTGAGCTGGACCAGCCAGTGAGTCAGGGACCCATGGTGTGAGTCAGAGGGCTGGGATCTGGCCAGAGGTACCAGGGGACAGAAGGGCCGTCCTCCCAGTGCAGAGTGGGTCCCACAAGCATGCATGTGCTTGTGAACTCTGAGAGTGTCATATGTGTGTGCCTGCACTAGTGACCTCCTGTCTGTGCCAGCCCCAGAGGAGGAGGGGATATGGCTGTCCGTGCTGGTGTGTGATCTGGGTCCTCTGTGTGTGTGCTGCTGACGGCAGCACCTTGTCTGTGGTAGCCTCTGTCACCGGCTGTGTCAGTGTCCTGCATGTGTCTGTGTGCCTCTGGGACACATGCTCAACTTCGCTGCTGGTTGAACCTGCAGATGGAAAGGCAGCAGAGGCATCCCTCAGCCTGTGCAAGAGACCCCAGGACACTGGGCTGGGCTCCAGCAGAAGGGAAGGACCATACTGGGTGGTACTGGTCTGTACTGGGTGGTACTGAGCTCCAGTGGCCAAGCAGTAGGGAATCCTGGGACCAAGTGGCTGGAGGAGGCAGCTGCATTCTCAGTCACAAGGCCCACTCAGCATGGGTTTATGAAAGGCAGGTCCTGCTTGACTAACCTGGTGTCCTGCTATGACAAGGTGACCTGCTTAGTGGATGAGGGAAAGGCTGTGGATGTTGTCCACCTAGACTTTAAGTAAAGCTTTTGACACCATTTCCCACAGCATTCTCCTGGAGAAACTGGGTGCTCATGGCTTGGAGAGGCGTACTCTTTGCTGGGTAAAAAACTGACTGGATGGTTGGGCCCAAAGAGTTGTGGTGAATGGAGTTAATTCCAGTTGGCAGCCAGTCCCAAGTGGTGTTCCCCAGGGCTCAGTTTTGGGGCCACTCCTGTTTAATATCTTTATCAATGATCTGGACGAGGGGGTTGAGTGCACCCTCAGTAAGTTTGCAGGCGACACCAAGTTAGGCGGGAGTGTTGATCTGCTTCATGGTAGGAAGGCTCGACAGAGAGATCTGGACAGGCTGGATCGATAGGCCAAGGCCAACTGTATGAGGTTCAACAAGGCCAAGTGCCAGGTCCTGCACTTGGGTCACAACAACACCATGCAACGCTACAGGCTTGGGGAAGAGTGGCTGGAAAGCTGCCCGGCAGAAAAGGACCTGGGGGTGCTGGTTGACAGCCGGCTGAACATGAGCCGGCAGTGTGCCCAGGTGGCCAAGAAGGCCAACAGCATCCTGCCTTGTATCAGAAATAGTGTGGCCAGCAGGACTTGGGAAGTGATCGTCCCCCTGTGCTTGGGATTGGTGAGGCCGCACCTTGAATCCTGTGTTCACTTTTGGGCTCCTCACTATAAGAAAGACATCGAGGTGCTGGAGCGTGTCCAAAGAAGAACAGCGAAGCTGGTGAAGGGTCTAGAGCACAAGTCTTATGAGGAGCAGCTGAGGGAACTGGGGTTGTTTAGTCTGAAGAAAAGGAGGCTGAGGGGAGACTTTATCGCTCTCTACAACTACCTGAAAGGAGGTGGTAGCGAAGCAGGTGTCGGTCTCTATTGCCAAGGAACAAGTGATAGGACAAGAGGAAGCGGCCTCAGTTTGCACAAGGGGAAGTTTAGACTGGACATTAGGAAAAATTTCTTCACTGAAAGGGTCATCAAGCATTGGAACAGGCTGTCCAGGGAAGTGGTTGTGTCACCATCCCTGGAGGCATTCAAAAGACATATAGATGTGGCGCTTAGAGACATGGTTTAGTGGTGGAGTTGGCAGTGTTACGTTTACGGTTGGACTCAATGATCTTAAGTCTTTTCCAACCTAAATGATTCTATGAACATCTGTAATGGGCAAAAGCTGTTGGATCTTGAGTGAGAGCTCTAAGCAGTGTAACAGAGGAGCTGAATTTTATGAGTTTTATGGTTGTGTTTAGAAATTTCACAGTAGAAACTGTAAGCAAGAAGGGGATAACTCTGGTATCTTAAAATATTTAGGACTATAGAAAAGGTGTGAGATGTATGATCAAATCAGTAAGCAAGATTTTGATGAAAAAATCACCCTTTCAAGGAAGCAATGCTGATGTTCACTGCAGAGGGCAACTCCCCTGCTCTGTCTTCACATTATTTGGGACTGTTGTTTCAAGGAAGCACAACCCTAATTGATTTGGTTTTCTGCTAAAGAAGAAAATACAGAACACATGACAGACTACCATAGGCAGAGGAAAGTATTATGGATGGACTAACAGATCAAAAGGTAACCAATTTCCAAAAACAATCTTGCAAATGTATTCAGCAGATTTATTAATCCAATGTATATTAAAGGTGAGTGATAAATAGAAAATCCAGTCCCTCAAGAAGTTTGGAAAATCCCATTGGTGGTATGCAATGATTGATAAGAATTCAGAAATTGATACTATAATACTTCTTCATTGTGCTCACTTGAATATGGAATTCCTCTGGACAGATGAAGGACGGAACTGCTTGAAGTAACACCACTCTTTATGTGGTCTTTTCACTTAGGAAAAGAATTAAGCCTTATATTTCTAACAGGTTTCCCACTTACATTATTGAAAACCTTAAAATGCATAGAGGTGATTATACAAAGCACCTAAAAAAGATCAAACAACTGTCTCTGAATGGACTGTGCAGGGGAGCATTGGAGCAGGTATCTGTGCAGTCATTGCATGTCTCATTATGTGGACAACTCGACTATCTTTAGTTTTATACAATTCAACTAAGAAGCACAACATTATTTCCTTAGTGGTATCTTTAATTATCCATTTTAGCAAAACCTGTTTCTCCTTATTCAAGCAGTCTTTAAATTCTTATTTATTTCAACCAACTGATGTGTTAGTGATCCAAAATCAGAGTTATCAGACCTCGTTCTCAAACATCTGTTAACATATAGAAATTAAGGTGAAGAAGAGGATAAAAGAAATATTAGATGAAACTTAGAAAACATGCTTCCTTTTACAGTGTTTAGCGATTAATATTATCAGCATCCTGTAAAAGTGAAGAGAAGAAAAACAGCTTTGCAAGACAAGGCTATGGTGTGTGTCTGTACATATATAGAGAGATATATATACATACATACATTTAGAATAAAATGTTGCTTTTAGAATACTATGAGTTTCAGTGCATACCCTCAGCATGATTAGTGATGAGCTGCTATTTAAAAATTAATGCCTGAAAAATCTATTTTCACTTCATGCACAAACTAATCAGTCTTCCTGTCCTCTGCCAGGTTGGGCAAAATTCAGAGATTGCTCAGCTGAAGACAAAATGTTCAGTATTTAAGTATGTAAGACTGTTTGATTTCCCATAAGGTACTACACAGTAAAAAATTTCCTTGAACTATCTAGCCCAGCTCTTTAGCAGAAAAGTGAATGTGGCCCGATTTCTCTGTCTCCTTGGCTAAAAACTACATCCCCCATCAGTGGGTAAACTGCCCCCAACTATGCTGCATGATTGCAGGAGCCATCAATATCTTGACAAGAATTCATAAACAACCAGATTATGACAGCCATAAAGAACTGTGTCACTGCATATACTGGTACTTTAATCTAATTTATAATATGAAAGTTTAAAATCAGTGCAGATTTATATGTCTTATATTGAGAATTCTGTTTCAACATTTAGCAACACTTTTCATACCTTGGAAGCTTTAAATGTTTATATTGATTTGGGTCAAAACCACAGTTTTGTACTTTTGTACAGATAGAAATTCTGGATTTGATGCTATCTGATACTTTAGGAAATACTTTAAAAGCTCTGGTATGATCTCATTTGCAGGGATGCCATAGGAGAAGGACTTAGGAAAGGGGAAGAGAATGTTTCTATTATCTTCTTTTTTGAGAGTTTCAGCCTGTGCTGCTTAGATAGGATTTACTTTGCACTTTTCATCTTAAAAAACATAAATTGGAGAATTAATTTTCCCATTGTGGACCCTATCTGAAAGAGGTGCCTTCTGAACATTGAAATAATTGGAAATCTTTCATGTTTGCTTCTCTCCAAGGCCTTGTGTTTTGCTGACACAGAGAAGTCTCTCTGGCTCCCAGTGCAAATCAAAACAGTGCCACAATTCAGGGGTTGCTTTTCTCTGGTTTTAAAAGCACTGGAGAAATGAACACCACTAATGGCATGTGCTTTGTCAGCAAACTGGGGTGCTTGCACTCTTCAGGAATAAGCCACCATTCCCTTTTCAACCCAAACTTACTGAAGGAGCTGAAAATTCAGTGCTTGCAAACAAATGCTTGATGTATACATTTCTGATTGCTTATATGTTTGCTGTAGTTTTAATTAGACATTTTAAATAGAATGTTATGATGTGATTTTTGTTCATTATTATTCCTTAATTACTTAATTAATCTATTATAAATTACATATGTATTCTGTGGTGTCCTATGAAAAGAGATTGAAAAATAGATACTTGTTAGTGTATGCATTAATTTAGAAGCCAGATAATCAATAAAAGGGAAAACTAAATTAATCGCAATTTAAAATACTCATGGCAAAGATATTGAATAGAAGAAATTGTGGGATTTCCCCTGCAGAAATTAGGCAATATTGTGTTCTGGCTCATAAAAATGTGTAGGACAAACTTTGGGTGCAGACACTGGTGCAAATGTAATTTGCAAAAGTAGCAGCACATAAAATAATGTCACTGTGTTTGCAACAGCAGAACCTCCATGGTCATTGTTGCAAGCAGTGTGCATGCACAGAAGGAGATGATCCTCTCACCCTGTCTCCTCCCATCCCTGGAGGTGAGTGGTCTGGTGTCCAGCCCTATAGTGACTAGGGATGCACACAGTCTCATTTGCAAAATCTGGGAATGGATGACCTACCTCCGTGGGAGTCAGGGAGAAAATAATGGGCTGCATTTTCCTGAAGCACAGTGCTAAACCAGGGTCACTGAGAAGCTGTTCCTGGTGGCTGTCATGGCTTTTAAAAGGCAGCCCATCATAGCAATATTTTAGTGTAAAAACTGTAATCATTACTTTCTAACACAGGACTGACAACCTGAAGCAAAGCTTACTATATGTTCTGCATTGTTAGTAGAGCAGCAGAGATCAAAATGCACAAGTTTTTGCTGCCCAAGAAAGAAATGAAGGGATAGAAAGGTCCAAATAGGTATCTGGTGCCTGGTAAACTCAAATAGTCATCCACTTGCTTCACTTAGGGCCTATGCAGTCACGAAAGATTTAGTGGAGACTGTCAGAAATAACTTGTTAGAACAAGGTGACTTAACAGTATCACTGGCTCAACTGGAATGAAAATCAGACATATTTGGGAAATGGCGTTAAAGGCAACACTGCATATTCTGAAGATGAGGGAGAAGTCCAAGCTACTAAATATATCTTATAAAAGTATGAACTACTTAAAAGTTACTCAAATCACTGGCAATCTCCTACAAAATGCCACAGATAAACTCAACCAAGAAAATGGTAATCAAAATAAAATTATTCCTGGGGAATGGGATGCTCAGCTGGAGAAGATAAGTAATGAATTGTTGCTTGGAAGGCTGAAGAGGTGGTTCGCAGGTAGGTTAAAGTTCCCAGCAGAAGGAAAGAGAGAAAAAGCAGAGTTAATGTTGTTTCTTTTCCCTCCATAATGCCTCTGAGAAACAGAGGTTTATAGTTCTGTAAAGAAGATTTTGTATCCCAGAACTTAAGATGGTGGTGTCAGAAATATAAGTACCTTGGTCTGTACGTGTGAAATCTACAACTGTTTTCATATGGTGTGTCATCTGAAAGGAGTGATGTTCTGTTCGGATTTATTTTTTTGGCCAAAAGAAAAATACATTTTCTTAAGAAAGAAAAGCAAAACCATAGAATGAGGTGATAAAATGACAAAAGGATTCTGCACACTATATTCTGTTCTCCCTTCCTGCTTTGATGAGAATATGAAGTGAAGATACCTGAGCTTTGGGAGGATTATGGTAATTTGTGTACATGCAACATATTTTCTAAGGTCTTTTTACTCTGTGGATTTGAATCTATATGGAAACTGTAATTATTGCTTTTTATTTTTTATATAGGTTTATTCTGCAGATAGCATTCAGCTGTATTTCTTTAACATTTGCAGCTGTCCTGTAACTGCCCCTTTCAGGGTTAGTTTTGTACTGTATCTTTTGGAAGGGAAATAGGACAAAAATAGCATGGTCTTTTTCTGGCTTTGGATGTATGCTTCTCACAATGTTCTTATCAAATTCAGAGGTGAACATTTCCAATGCTATAACTTTTATAACTATATGCAATATCATGCAAAGATACAAATTAATTTCTTATCATCATGTGAAAATGTTATTAAATATTCTAGTTTGAACAACGTTCTTGAATTTTAATGTGAATCCTGTTCTATTCTATTGAGACTGCAACAAATACTGTATGCACAGATTACCTGATTTGCTCTACAGCAACAAATTGTTTTCTTCCTCCTGGGCCATTTATTTCTACTGCTAATTTTATGTGGACTCAACATCTTTAGTTCTCCTGCACTGTAGCGGCTGCAGAGTTAGCACAGAAAAAATGCAAAGGTAGCCTCCTTGACTGTTCACCTATAATTTTTGCTGTGGAGAAGAGAGCAAGAGATTGGTTCCTACCCTGTCAAGGTGGAAACCTCTCTGGTCTTCAACAGCAGGTGCTTTCATTAACTGTTACATTCCTAGTACTATTCCTGCAATTTATGCATTAGCAGCATAGTGTTCAGACTTCTTTTACCTCCACCCTTTGGTGGCAGATGGTATCGATAAGTCTGTCTGTCACATGCATTGGGTGCCCAAGAAAGCCTCCTGCTTCCTCCCACAAGTTCACATTCAAGAAATATCCCTCTCCCTCCCCCTCACGATGTTCTTCAGTGATTTCTATGACCTTTTTTTTTTTCCTACAGTCCAATATCTACATATTTCCTTTCCTTCCTTCTCTACTTACCTTTGATGCATAAAAAAAATTAGTCAGTAGGGAGTGGAAAGAGGCCAAAATAGAGAGAATATACCACAGGAACTAAGGGTGTTCTCTGAAAAAGTAACTTCCTTTTTCCCCAAGGGAGATAAGATTTTCTATTTCACCAGTGAATGTTTCATTACCTTTAAAAATCTGGGGTCTTGCATCACTGAATCTTTGTGATGCTGAGTAAAAAAAAGGTATTGAAAAACTGCTTCTAAAGAGCAAGTACCTTGCAACAACCTACATGTATCATCTGTGCATAGTTCAATTCTCCGTCATTTCCTGCTCAGGAAAAGAACAGTGCATGTAGCATGATTACTTTGCATTGGAATGGTTTGAGGGGTTTTTGTCCATGCTAATAAAGCAAGACAATATATTTTAAATCAAAACCCACTAGAATTCAGGTGCCCAAATACTTCCAAAAGTATAATAATTCTGGATAACAATTCCTGCAGGTTTTTGTGCCTGATAGGATTTGAATATTTCATTACTGTTTAATTTTTAGGAAAAAAAAAAAAAGATTTGTTGTGCCTGAGGAGTGAAATTGGCCACTCTTAACTTCATCTTGGAGACTGAGGAGACAAATGGACAAGAGCACTGAGCTTCTTTGAGGTTTCAAAGGAAACCCCCCAACTTGATTGA
>WAAD01024146.1:0-10911 GCA_013389945.1 Fregata magnificens | reverse complement strand
TGATGGCGACTAAGTCGTAGCCATCCTGCCGCACCATGGCTTCCAGCTCCTCCTGTTTGTTGCCCATGCTGCGTGCATTGGCGTAGTCGCACTTGAGCCGGGCTATCGATTTCACCTCTGACCCTGGCCTTCCACCCCTCGGCTCCTCTCCAGTGAGCCTGGTTATATCCCTTTCCCCCTTCGAGCCTAGTTTAAAGCCCTCTCGATGAGCCCCGCCAACTCATGGGCGAGCATCCTTTTCCCCCTTTGCGACAGCTGTACTCCCTCCGTCGCCAGCAGGCCCGGTGCCGTGTAAACCTCCCCATGATCAAAAAACCCAAAGTTCCACTGGCGGCACCAGTCTCGGAGCCACATGTTCATCAGGTGAGTTTTCCTTGTCCTTTCAGTATCCTTCCCTGCCACTGACGGGATTGAGGAAAATACTACCTGTGCTCCCAATCCTTCAACCACTTATATTCCTTCTTTAACTCTCAAGTGTTTCCATATTTCTACTTACTTTCCTTTTGATATGACAATAAGAGACAATATATTGTAAGCTGCCGTTCTCAATTTTTTCAGCGGGTCAACATTAAATGCAGCTTAGTGACTAAACCCTCACTTTTGAGAGGGCAGAAGCATAAGCACTAATAACACATACAACATGTTGCTTCTCTTTACATGGGCACAACTCAATGGCTTGCGCCAAGTGAAGGAAAAAATTTGGTCCTTTTCATTCATTTTATACTTGCCGATTGAATTCAGTTGTTGGGCCTATATATGGTGGTAGATTTTCCATTTTCAGGACAAGTACATGCAGTAAGTGTGCTCTTCATTTAATAAAATGGATCATTAGCAATTGATGCAAAGTGGCATAACAGATATTACTGATGTTCTTTTGCATCTAGTTCTGGGTTCAACTGGGGATTAAATTGCCTCATGTCTCACACATTAATAATTGCTAAGGCTGACATTTATGAGGGTAGCATGAAGGATATTTCAGGCTTTCAGATGAATGTCATTTCAGAGACTGTGGATTAGATGTTTACATGCTCATATGGCTGCTAATAATTAAAATGAACTTCAATTATTTGATGTACAGGTATCAAACCTTTCTTCACAAATATTAATAAGGTATATATAATACATATGTAGGATATATAGCATATATATAATATCAGTTAGAGTAGGTTTTCAGCAATAAACAAGATATTTCTATACTCTCAAGTGCAAATTCACATTAGGCAAAAATATTATCTTCTACTTAGTTTAATATTTTTAAAAAACACAGTCAATCCCAGTTTCTTCATGCAGAGGGGATACAGTTTTTCTGCTTTCATAATGGAATGGAAAGTAATGATGCATTCCAACAAAGGCATAATTCTTTCTTTTGGTGTTTATGATCAACTTCCATAAATACAGCAAAGCACTAAGCTCAGAGTATAATACATGAATCCTGTAGTAACAGAGATGGAAGTGATTATGCCTAAAGAGATATTATCAAGTAAAAATGAATTGCCTGTAAAACTGTTTCTTCATGCTGTTAGGCTGTGTGTTACAATGATCAACTTGTGCAGTTTCTGCTGACATCCATAATGCTGTGTACCTACATTGCAGATGTTGGGTGAAGTATTGCCCTTTCTGCCACTACCTGGGTGGACCAGAGTTTAAAATTCAGTTTGTTCTAGTTTCATTTTCCACTTTCTCTGCCCATCTAGCATTGGCCTGCTCCTTGTATTCATCAAGCAACTCCGTGGCCTGGTGCATTTACTTTTCCTTCCAGCATCTCTGGTTTAGCTACTCAGCAGAAGGAGTTTTGATTGCAGAACAGGTCAGTGTAAATGATTTAGCAGTAATCTTGCCTATGGATATGCCGGGATCAAGATGGGACCTCCTGAGAACTCAGAGTCCCAGTTCTGCATTGCAAAACTTGCAGTGAAGCTGAGCTGCCATGGATTCATTTTCTGTGCTTAAACAAGCTAGATTAGAGCTGCCTCTGGAGTAATACTTCTGCTGATATTTCTTACAGACTGTGCACCTACTTGATGGCAGCTAGGCATAAAGCTACCCTCTTTAAATATGAATTCTCTAGCTCATTGTAAAATTATATAATATTTTTTTCATCACTATTTGTTCTCTTTTTCCTTCTGAGATTGTTTAATGCTGGAATTACAACATTGAAACTGTCTGAGGATACTCCGTATGAAGAGTTGCACTGCATTACTCCAGTCATTCAATCTGGAAACAAACCTTGTCATTTCAATATATTCGTGTAAAGCAAAACCAGGAAAAAAACCCTAAATGTGGTCAGCAAATTTTACATGTATATAGTGAGAAGAACATCAACCACATCTCATGAAAGAAAGGAGGACACGTGTTTTTAAGAGTCTGTTTATAAAAAACAACCCAGTTAAAATAGTAGTTTCTTAACACCCTCCAAGTGACAAATTGACCAGACGTTGTTTAAAAAACGGCAAGCAGGAACTGAAAAATGCCAGAGAGAAATATGTTTTCAATTCCATGCTTACTACGCCTAAAGTATACTCCCACTGCTCTAACCTAAGAGGTAACACCAAAATTCCTAAAAAAATGAGCATAGCTATAGAGGAGGGAAACCTCAAATAGACCTACCTTAGAACAATTTTTTTTAAGACTTTACAAACTAACAGTGCCACCTTGAAATTATTATGCTATTATGGGCAGCCAACTTAGAGAATGCTGGCAAGGGGTCATGGTATCAGTGTTGCTCAGACAAATAAACGAACACATTTCTGCATTCCAAGAAGCTGCAGGGAACAGAAAAGCCTGCATAAGCTATTAGAGAATTACAGTAAACATGCCTTTTGATCACAAGGGCACATATTGCTTTTGTGAGGTTAAGCACAACAGAAATAAAGTCAAGGTGGGTTTTTTAAAACTGGGCAGTTCAGGAAAAATATTATTTTTCCTACTAGAACTGATACATTGTTTTCCATGAGAGGAATTTTTTTCTAAACAATGCTGAGGTTTTTGGTGGTTTGGGGTTTCCCCCCTGCGAAAAAATGCTAACTAACTGGCAGTAGGAAGAAATTACAAATACACTCAGGGCTTGCTCAGTCACTCAAAGACTAAACTCAGTGGCTCTATGGCCACAGCCAGTTTGGTGCAGCATACTTTCACCACCACCTTTTCCCTGTGGTAGTTGTTCTCACAGGTGCCAAGGATGATATGGGACAGACTATGTGTGGCACATTTTGAACAGGTAACAACGCTGTCATCAACTGTAAAGAATTCATGGTAAGTGTAGTCACAGGTAGTGGTTTTTTACAGCCTGTGGTGGGTTGACCCTGGCTGTATGCCAGGTGCCCCACCAAAGCCACTCTATCACTCCCCTCCTCAGCTGGACAAGGGAGAGAAAATATAACGAAAGGCTCGTGGGTCGAGATAAGGACAGGGAGAGATCACTCAGCAGTTACTGTCACGGGCAAAACAGACTCAACTTGGGGAAGTTAGCTTAATTTATTAACAATCCAGTCAGAGTAGAGTAATGAGAAATAAAACCAAGTCTAAAACACCTTCCCCCCACCCCTCCCTTCTTCCCGGGCTTAACTTCACTCCTGATTTTTTCTCTACCTCCTCCCCTCAGCAGCACAGGGGGACAGGCAATGGGGGTTGCAGTCAGTTCATCGCACCTTGTCTCTGCTGCTCCTTCCTCCTCAGGGGGAGGACTCCTCACACTCTTCCCCTGCTCCAGCGTGGGGTCCCTCCCACGAGAGACAGTCCTCCATGAACTTCTCCAACGTGGGTCCTTCCCGCGGGCTGCAGTTCTTCACAAACTGCTCCAGCATGGGTCCTTTCTGTGGGGTGCAGTCCTTCAGGAACAGACTGCTCCAGCGGGGGTGCCCCCGCGGGGTTACAAGTCCTGCCAGCAAACCTGCTCCAGTGTGGGCTCCTCTCTCCACGGGGTCACAGGTCCTGCCAGGAGCCTGCTCCAGCACGGGCTTCCCATGGGGTCACAGCCTCCTTCAGGCATCCACCTGCTCTGGAGTGGGGTATTCCACAGGCTGCAGGTGGATATCTGCTCCACCATGGACCTCCATGGGCTGCAGGGGGACAGCCTGCCTCACCATGGTCTTCAGCACAGGCTGCAGGGGAATCTCTGCTCTGGTGCCTGGAGCACCTCCTCCCCCTTCTTCTTCACTGACCTTGGTGTCTGCAGAGTTGTTCCTCTCACATATTCTCACTCCCCTCTCCAGCTGCTATTAGGCAGTTTTTTTGTTCCCCCTTCTTAAATATGTTATCCCAGGGGCACCACCACCATTGCTGATTGGCTTGGCCTTGGCCAGTGGCAGGTCAGTCTTGGAGCCGGCTGGCATTGGCTCTATTGGACATAGGGGAGGCTGCTAGCAGCTTCTCACAGAAGCCACTGCTGTAGCCCCTGCCCCGCTACCAAAACCTTGCCATGCAAACCCAATACACAGCCCTAGTGTCTGAAGTTGTGTGAGGGTTCTAGATTTCATTTTCTTTGAGAAACAAATAATCTAAAATTACTTTTCCACTCCTTATGTCTACAGGGGAGAACTTCACAATCTAAAGATTCAAAAAACAGACCACAAGTACTAAGAAAAAGTGTGGATTTTTATTTTGATTTTCAGTATTCCTATAATTTTTTTAAAGCTTGGGATTTGGCTATATGTTGTTGATCTGTCAACACAGAAAAACCTACAGTTACTATCCAAAAGGTACAAATAGGAAACAGAAGTACAGACAGTTCAATGGACGTTCAGATTTTCACCGAAAACTGTAGTCTGACCCTAAATCTGAATCTCCTAAACCACAAACCAATCACTTATTCATGAGACTATCTTTACAATTTGGGTAATGTTTACTTAAAAAGAAAACTAATAAGAATAACTGACTGTTGAAACCGAAGCTTCTGAGGATAAATATTTTACATGAAAAATACTTACAGATACCTACGCAGTGAAATAAAGAGTCAGTAATAACCTGTTGATCCCCAAGCTTAACAAGGGAAATTTAGAAAAGCTTGTAGAGGAAAGCTCAGTAACTTTTCCCAAGATTTTATTTAATTTTAAAATCTGAAGTATTTATCCTCATTCACCCCAAAACTAGAACAAAGTGTTTTCCATTTTTTGAAGTTTCTCTATTACAGAAGGCAGATAGAAAAGGAAGAGGTGATATTAACAGAGAGTTTGATTTTTGTTGAGATTAAAAATTTCACTGAGCTTTGCACTGCTAACATCTACATTTGAAACACATGAGGGCAGTTTGGGGAAAATCAGTGTACAGACCATGGCGCACAGATTTATTTTGTAATACTACCTATGGAACCAAAATGAAGTGTAGCAGAAGGCAGACAATCTCACAGAGATTATGCAAAGGTATTGAAGGTCCCTATGTTAATGAATGTTTGCCAAACCCTCTTTTATTATCTTCTATCTAAATATCTTCATAAGGAATTGTCTTTACCAATTACTACTACTACTACTACTACTGTGGGTAAATTGGTGAAAGCTATATGACATACAGCAAGTATTGAAAGGGCTGAATTCAGGAATAAAAGTAGGTTTACATGACATGTACTTCAGGATTTATAGTACAATTGTCTTTTCAAGAAAGGGTCACTTTGCAATACAATAGTTGTTTCATTTATCTTCTGCTGAGTTACAATAGAGAGTGGACTCAAAGTTGATTAAAAATTAAACTGCACTTTATTCAACTTAATGGTAAAACGATGCTGCATAAATTGAACTGACTTTTCCATTTCTCTCATCACAGTCTGCTGTCTGGTTTCTTTTCACATGCTGATATTCTTAAATGCTGGACATTTTCTGAGAATTTAAATGTTAAGGATTAGAAGAGCTAATTGCTCCCAGGGCTAATGGCCACTATTACATGGAGCATGACCGGAACATTCTTCTGCTTCATTTGGTTCTCTGATATTCCCTTCCTGTACAGTCAGGACGTCACTTGCTATACTCATATGGTATAGAAATACAATGAAAGTTTTTCTTGCTCCATAAATTTCATAGAAATATACAATAGAAATATATTTGTATTGCGTAGAAATACATTGGGTCTCAGCACATGAAAAATTCCAGAGTTGGACTTCACATGAATTCATCCTTAATGCTAGCAATAATCTTATTTGCTACTAAAGAAGACCTCCATTTTTTTGTCCTCAGATTAATTCTTAACATTTCAGAGTGTAATCACAGTTACACAGGGTACAGCAAGTCATAGAAAAGTAAGAATGACAATTAAGACCACTTTCTCACAGGATTAGGTAACCAGCATAATTTCTCAGATGTAAACTCCTCAAAAGTCCAGCTGATTTTTTTCTGTACTACCCTTACATTCAGGTTCTTTGATAGTCCCATTCATTCTAGGTAAGTAAAGCACTTAGTTGGCATTTTCACCCACGACACCTGTAAACATCTAACTCCTGAGGCATCTTGTTCTGTTACATCCTTCCCTTCTGGAAATGTGATTGCATTATCTTGAATATGGCTTAAGTTTTTTCCTTGTCCCAGTTTTCCTAAACTATTGTCACATATTATCATCAGATCTACTGTCTGTACCATGTTGTTACATAAAGCAGCTTCCTGCCAGTGAGAAATTTCATGTGCCTTTGATTTTTGGATCATTACTTTTTTTCATAGTGTGGTATCTACTTCTTACCTTCAGAATCCTCTTACTAAACATAATTAACGTATCACCATTTTCAGCTTTCTGTTTCATATTGTTACTAGTTTTTTATATATTCTATGGAAAATGAAGCTGGTAATTGATATTGATTTGTTGTTAATTTTTCTTTCTATATAAAAAGAAAAGATAGTTAGGTGCTTTTATTACTTTCCTGTGAGGCTCTTTATCACTAGAAATCATGTCAGGAAACACAGCAATTTCCAAACAGTGAAGGAACTACTCAAAATAGATTACACTAAAATACCCTAAGGTCCCAGAATATTCATGGTTAGCCCTCTTTCTATTGCCCCTTTCCCAAGGCCTTGGATTTCAGGTCAGCCATGCAACAGTTTTTAAGGTCAAAAACCTTGTTAGCTTATTAAATGGAACCAGCTTCAAAGTGGGAAGGCCTGCAAATCACCCTTCTTCAGTATAGCCTCTGTTAAAAAAATCCCTTATAAAGTCAGAACTTTATAACAGAGTGGAGGAGAAGAGAGAAAGGAAGAATTACATGACAAAACCCAGTATCCTCACTTAATGCACACAGTAACACAGTTCTGAAAATCATCAGCAACCACAGGTATAGGTAATCATAAGTATCAGAAAAGGATAAAATTAGGCTTGAGTCTAATTAGAGTCAGTGCAAAAATGTAGATGACAAAACAACAAGCAAAAAAACCCCAAGCCCAACAATGTGGCTCCTTATACATCCTGGAGTCTCTCACATCAACATTATTTTGTGTGATTCTCTTTCATACATTATATAGCTGCAAATTCATTTTGAAGCCTCTACTTCTCATACTCTGCACTGAACCTCATTTTCCTTACATTTTTCTTACTCCCCCATGCAGCTTCCCATTGTATGTACAATGAATTATGTTTTGGATTGACCTGTCTGTGTCTTGCCTCTGGGATTCTCATGGATGGGCTTATTCTGCACTGTGCTTAGACTTCTCAGTTGCTTTCATCTCTTCCTTTTACAGCTTAGCAGCCTGTGCCATTTGGAAGGATTTCTCTCATTTATTTGGAGGTATCTGCGTGGGAATAAGGTAGGGCATAGATAATCATTTATTATTAATTTTTTTTATATTTTCAAAATTTTACATGTGGGACATGGCTCTCACATCCATCTGCCTAATGGTTCAATTTTTCTGCCAAAGGCTTCATATAAGGAAGTATTTCATTGTTTTATCCTCTTGTTTAGGATCATAGTATTCATGAAGTCTTTTTATGGTGACTGTGCAGAATTTGTACTGTTCATTTCTTAGCCCTTCCACTTTTTTCCTCCTTTTGAACAGTAAAGTTTTGGTTTCTTTCCCTATGTCCCTTTTTCCCCCTTGATTTGTTCTGTATAACAGTTCAGTTCTTAATTTCACCTTTTAAAACCAAAGGAAAAATCCAGCTTTCTTAGTGATCATTCTGTATGTCCCTATGACTACTCTTGACTTAATTCCAAATAGTGAGGAGAGTATTTTGAAGTCATCAGCATCCTCATTACTGCTTCTGTATTACATGACATGGTCAAGGCCACACAGCCACTGAGCACCTGCCCCCATCAAACTCTGTTATCACTGGGTAAGAGCTGCCTCGTTGTATGTTCAATCTCACAGAGGAACGTGGATTCAGACCACTGTGGGTACAACAGTGTGCAGACATTAGACAACACATAGCAACTCTGACCGCAGAAGGGATAGTGATATACAATAAAGGAGCTGTTTACATCAGGGAGCTGGTATTGGGCACAGATGCTGAGGTCAGGAGACCAGGAAACAGTAAAGAATGAGACAGGGCAAGGAGGAAAAGGAAAACAGCAAAAAAAAAGATATGAAAAAAAGAAAAAAAAAAAAAGATGAAAAGAGTCAGGAGACCTATATGAGACAAACTATCTGGTGTTTAAGTCCCCAGAAAAGGAGAATGGGTTTCCCTAAAAAAGACTTCAGTTTGGAGCTTGTCAGTTCTGTTTATCTAATACTGATGGTTAACTAGTCTGGAACTATACTAAAGAAACTAAACATAAAGGAATTTATTTTTAAGCTTTCCAAAACCACGTTAACCTTCCCAAATTAATAAGCATATGTTCTCATTTGAAAGCTTCCTAAATAGTTCTCTGCCTAAGATAACTTAAACTACAGCACCATAAAATGGAATTTGCAAAGAGATCTGTGAATAGAAATAACAGTGCAAGGCAATGTATACTGCATGGAGTGCTGCCATCTTTTGGTTACAACAAATTTGGATTGTTACAAGAGAGCTCTGAATNTTTTAGAGATACTATACATTCCCATAGTCCTGTAGTAGAACAGTAGGCAGCCATTTACATATGGTAACCAATTTGTTAGTTATTGGTTACCAATATGGTAACCAATTACTATTAACTATTTGTTAATAGTAATTAAGAAAGAAAGAACCATCCTTTTGAGAGAGATTTCCAGTGGTTAGTTTTTACCTTTTTCTTTCTATATAAGGATGCAAAACATTTTTCTTTCTGTGTATAATTCATCTGAATTAATGGTATACCCAAGTTCCATCCTCATCAGAGACATGTCTGCACAAGTGACTACGTATAGTTACTTTTCTTTTATATAATTTGCACAGATGAAAAAAATGTATTCATAAAGCATNACTAAAGAAACTAAACATAAAGGAATTTATTTTTAAGCTTTCCAAAACCACGTTAACCTTCCCAAATTAATAAGCATATGTTCTCATTTGAAAGCTTCCTAAATAGTTCTCTGCCTAAGATAACTTAAACTACAGCACCATAAAATGGAATTTGCAAAGAGATCTGTGAATAGAAATAACAGTGCAAGGCAATGTATACTGCATGGAGTGCTGCCATCTTTTGGTTACAACAAATTTGGATTGTTACAAGAGAGCTCTGAATATGTTTAAGCAAGATGAATACAGTCTGAAAGCATAATAAGTAAGCTAAGTATTATTAAATACAATTGCCATTATTAGTAAAATGACTAAATTTTCTATTAAAGACTCACTCTGAAATGTAAGATTGCCACTTAAAATTATGTGTCGTTCCATTTAGCCTCTCATTTTATTTATTTTTTTAAACCTTTTGCTGTTTCAAAGATCTGGATAAGCAGAGCAATGAAGGATTTCTTCTCATCTTGTTGCAGAGGAAGTTAAAACAGCATTTAAAGCACATAGGAAANTTTGCACAGATGAAAAAAATGTATTCATAAAGCATTTGTTTCGCTTTAGTAGAGCTTAGAAGTGGATGGCGTTGTTTTGCTTTGAAGGAATTGAGCCACTGGCCCCTGAGAAGAGTAATCTTATTTTGATTTTTCTTTCAAATCTTTAATATACCTTTACAGTTAAGTTTATTTAAGTTTCTGGATTCATGGTTAGTAGTAAAAGCTTGAAAATGTGACTTGAAAGGCAGGAAAGTCAATAGCCAAATAACAGTTAAAACTAGATTATTTCCTCTGGAGACTTTTGTATATTCAGGTTTATAAATTTAGGATTTTAATCAATCTGGAAATGTATATATTTGCCCTCAGATTTCTTTGCTTTTTCACTGTGGACTGACAGCTACAATGGAAAAAAACCTAAAACCCAAAACCTATTACCTGCTGTAGTGCCTTTTTATGCTGTTTTCTGTGCAAAGCAGGTGTTTACTGTGCCTAATACTGATATTTCTCACTTATTCAAAGTGTTTTCTTTAGCTATTAAGAGAACCAGTGGAACATCTTCTTGGCTCAGGCTGTTTCTTCAATGCGTTTTACCAGCTTCCAACTAATTTAGATTTCTTTTTCTTATATGAGTGTGTTTTCTTTGTGCAAAGACATTGGCATTCACTCTTCCACATTGTATATGTTTTGTCATTTTCTGGTTCTGCTGATGCAGTGATATGTTTTCTGTCAAAGGCAGTTTACAGGCACATTACCCTGCTTGACAGGAACAGCGAGCTACAAGGATTTCCTGAGGAGAAACTTCCAGATGCGGTGGGTGAGATTTCTCATCTCCCAACTACATTAATTACATTATATCCCTGAAACAACATTCTAAATGAAATCATTCAGTGGAAGTCTTACACACAGTCCAGCTGCCTGGACTTCTCTAATGTTTCTGTCATCTATAAATAATTCACAGAAAACCAACTGGGAGACTGCATACTCATTTTCTGCTCTCTCAATATCTGCCACTCATGGGTAAGAAAAGATTTTCAATCTGGCAGCTGTGGGGAGATAGAAGTTTACCAATTTCAAGTCTTCAAAAAATCTCAGGTCCAGC
>WAAD01024145.1:0-15935 GCA_013389945.1 Fregata magnificens | reverse complement strand
ATGGCCTACTATGAAAATAAACTCTCTTCTTCAGTAAATTCCCCAAAAAGTATGTCTTTCCAGCAGGGTAATCTATGCATAGATATGACACTAGAACAGCAGTGTTTGAGGCTGCACAAAGGAAGCTTCTGTGATTACCTGTTTTCTCTTCTATTGAATTCAGTGGTGGTATAGAAGATTCAGTAATCTAAACCTTCCTTTCTTTCTCTTGTAAATTTCTTCTTGAGATTTGTGCCTTTTTCTGGAAGATCCTGAGACAGATTAACAAAAAAAACCCAAACCCCAAACACCTCACCTTTATTATGTAGCCACGTTTCAGGTGCTTGAAGTGATTCTAGACTCATCCCTCAGGATTCCAGTCCTAGCAATCATATGGGTGATGTAGTTTAAGAAACTTCCCAGCTGTAATAATAGCAGTCTTTGATACAAATTATCTTATGTTTTCTGTATTGATTTTCATAGTAGGCCATTCCCCAAACTGATCTCTCTGAGTAGTTCTTTAAATAGCTACCATCTACACTGCACCTGTGATATTATTTTATAAGTGCAAATATCTTCTGCTTGTAAGTTAGTTATATGAATCTGTTCTCAGCATATTGTGTTGATTTCGTTTCTTGTTGGTACTTCCTGTGTTGTGTTTTACTTATGGGGGATATCTTTTCCCCGCAGACTGAATGTCAAAGCTTTCATCAGTAATGTGAAGACCGCTCTTGCTGCAACTAACCCAGTGAGTAAATTTAAAATTTTAATCCTGAATTATTATCAATCCTTAATTTGAAGACTGAGTACTTTTATCCTCTTTCTTGCAGGCTGTAAGGACTTCTGCCATTACCTTGCTGGGAGTCATGTATCTTTATGTGGGACCTCCTTTGCGAATGTTTTTTGAGGATGAGAAGCCAGCCCTTCTCTCCCAGATAGATGCAGAATTTGAAAAGGTATGGAGTGTGGCTCTCTTACTACTAAGTATCATTAAAACTACTTGGAAACTTCAGTAGCTGGAATCTGTAGTAATATTGTGGTCTAACCTGTGTTTTTGTAAGCAAACCACTTTTTAAGACGGCTCACCAAAGCAGCTGCAAACTCATTATGTCTAGCTATGTCAATAGTCACTTTTTTCATTATGAACTTCAAGAGTTTCTGGTTTTGTTTGAATAGCATATAGTTTTAGAAGTCTGTCACCCTGAGACAGTGCATTCATATCATGCAAGTGCTTTTATTTTTAATGTCAAATGAGAAACTGTAAAATAGCTGTTTCTGATTTTTGTGTTGCTTGCAGATGCAAGGGCAGACGGCACCAGCCCCAACTCGTGGCATTTCCAGGCACAGTGGGGGAGGTGGAGATGATGGTGAGGAAGAGGAACAGGAGGATGTTGGGAATGATGTTGTGGATCTCTTGCCAAGAACAGATGTTGGGTAGGTTTGGATTCTACAACCTGAAGACATACTTCACTGCAATTCAAAACTTTGTGTTTATAAACACTTTCTAAGCAGAAATCTGTGGTGTTAAAGCACTCAAATACTAAAAGACACATAACTAAGAAAATGGGCTTTTTACCTTTTTTTTTTTCCTCTTAGTGATAAGATAACAGCTGAACTAGTGTCTAAGATTGGGGACAAAAACTGGAAGATCAGAAAGGAAGGTCTAGATGAAGTGACAAGCATAATAAATGATGCTAAGTTCATACAGCCAAACATAGGAGAACTTCCAGCTGCTTTGAAGAGTCGTCTCAATGACTCCAATAAAATCTTGGTACGTTATTCAAAATCCTGTTTCAGCTGTTTCCAGCTTAGAACTTAAGACAAACAATTTATGATTTCTGAACCTTGCTTATTACTCTGTCTGTTACAATGTCATGAAATCAACAGTTGGAAAACAGTGAACTGTGTATTTCTAGGTCATATATTTGCCTATTTTTATAAATATTTGCCTTTTGTCTTTGCTTTGTGTTTAAAAAAAAAGCCTTCAAAAAAGGGAAAATCTACCTCTACTCTGATTGTAACGTAAGCAAATCTTAAAAAAAAAAAAAACAAAAAAAAAAAAAAACCCCAAACAAACAAAAAACCCACACACACAAAACCCCAGGCACCCCCCCCAAGTTTAAATAATTGCTCTGCTTGTGGCAAAAGTGAAGTGTCTCTTGTTTGAAAATATTTTTAGTTGAACTTTCATTTACTCAGAATATAGAAATAATTTGTATCTATCTGTGTGAAGAATTTGAAGTCTGGAATAGATATCATTGAGCAGGCATTCTAAAGTAAAAGCCTAAGTGTACAACAGTGTTACTTTTCCCCATATGACTTGGAGTTTTGTGCACATGGTTGTAACAGTATTTTATTCAAAGCTTTTTTGTTTATGTGCAGGTGCAACAAACACTGAGCATTCTTCAGCAGCTAGCAACAGCAATGGGCCCCAATATCAAACAGCACGTGAAAAGTTTGGGCATTCCTGTCATTACAGTCCTAGGAGACAGTAAGGTAGGACACTCATCAAGATCTCTTTCCTTTTTGCCGCTCGCTATCTGAGCTGTGCCTGAGAATAACTATTGCTGTTTGGACTTGCTTTTGAGAAGTAGATGGTAGTTAAATCTTCTTTGGAAGCTTACAAATTTTTTTGAAAGGTTCTTGCCTAAATGACAACTTATTATCCAAATATGAATGTGTGCCTGAATACATATTCTGCCTGAGATGTATTCTCCTGCTTGTAAATAAACCCAGTCAGTGTCATAATTCAGCTTTTAAATGAAACGTGGTGACTGTATGCATACTTCTAATGCTGAAAATACACTACATTAGACACTAATCAGGTTTGCTTGGTAAAGTTGCGTGTAGAACTTTGGTTCTTGTAGCGTATTAGTGTGGATTCTAGTGTACATTGTTGTCTTTGTGTCACTGTATAGGAGACCTTTGAACTGTAGGTAGAAACAGGACACTCACAACTGACACTGCAGCTTGTATAATGTCAGTGTCAAGCTTGTCAAAATCAAAGCTAGGACCATGGGAAAGAGCTATTTGAAGCAATGGGGGAAGGAGGCTTGGGAAGATGCCAATGTCTTGTGCCAGAAGTCACAGGCAGTTATCAGAGGTGGCATACTTCAGATGTCTCTACTCTGAATGTGAGTAGGAAAAAGAGCAGAAACTGGATCTACCAGTCCCAAGCAATGGAAGGACTAGGACTGGTCCTAGGGCTAGATAAAAACTCTTAGTTCAAATTGTTTTCTCTTTGAGTCTTGAAGAACTGAGATTTTACATGATTAAGTTGGATTCTTCTTTTATTCACCAGTTATCTTGAGGAAATGGCAAGCTCCCTTTGGTTCCAAGTAAAGGGTTTAAGGATAAGACCAACTGTGATTAACTTGTATTGTTACTAAAAATGCATAGTACCAGTGTTACTTGTAAGCACTATAATGCTGACAGAGGGCTGTATTATAGTCATTCAAACACTGTTACAGTAGTAACTTTTTTTGATGTACTGCAAAATTTACCCAGTTTATCCCATTGCTAGAGTTTTTGAAGATGAAGAGGATCTTTTTTGGGCCCTACTTCAAAGTGTTGATAGTGGACCCACTGAATAGTTGAGGAGAATCAACAGCTTGTAACATGAGTGAGGACAGATTAAGTTTAGGTGATGGGAACCAAGGCCTCATTAGAGAGGCTGACTAGCATCTATTTACCTGCAGCACATGGTTTGTTTCTCTTCCTCAATGAGATTAAAGATGGGACAAGTTATTTGCAAGGATGCTCACTTCTTGGTTAGGTACATGCCTGGATGTTACCTTTGCATTTAAAATTGATTCATACTAGAGCTAAATGAGTCTGTTACATTATCAGCTTGCCTCAGAAATTCAGCCTACAGGAGACAGTCATATGTATGAAGTCATGTCTATACTGATAACGTTTTGAAGAACCATGGTTGTTAAGTATTCCATCTGACTTCTTGTAACTTCACATAGTTGCTTCAAAAAAGGGTGCTGTTCTAAATTTTGCTTGGGGGAAAAAAAAAAAAACAAACACTAAAGATGAAAATTGGTAAGAGTTAGAGGGCTCCCCTGTTCCTGACTTGACTTTTACTCATGTGTGTCCAAAATAAGAGTGCCCTAATGAGAGGCTCCATAACCCACTTGCTTGGATTTATGAATGTGCTAAGTCTATTTTAAGCATTACATAAATCACTAACCTTATTCTTTAGCTTGTCTGAGAGTTAGGAGACTCCCAAAGTTCTCATCAATGAATGGTAGCAGGTACAAAGTGCTTTCAAAGGTACCCTTTGTCCCTCTTTATTAAACTTATTTTTTAAAAATGATGGTAGATAAGTATAGTGTCTGATTTGGTGATTTCTACAGCTGATACCATCACTAAAACTGAGTTTTCCTGAATCTTAGACTTCTCAAGCAGTGAATAAAAAGAGGTTTCAAAGCCTGTGATGTAGAAGCTTTTTCCTTTCATGGGAAGAATGAATCTATTGTTTCTTCTGTTGTAATCTTCTGATCCCTCTTTAGGATTATTCTTCTTAAGTCTTGTTCTTGTTACAGAATAATGTTCGTGCTGCTGCACTAGCAACTGTGAACACCTGGGCTGAACAAACTGGCATGAAAGAGTGGTTGGAAGGCGAAGACTTGTCTGAGGAGCTCAAAAAAGAAAATCCTTTCCTAAGACAAGAGGTAGGCTTCTGTTAAGTAAACTTCTCCTTATGTGTGCCTAATCAAAATAACCTTACTTGCTATGGACTGCGTTTATCTATGCAGACTGAAATAACATAGTGCTACCATTACATGAGTAAATAAGTAGCTGTGTCTTCTTACTGACATAAAATTGTTAAACCTTAAAAGGCTAATAATGAGCTTTCTTACTGTATAATAGCTGTCATCCAGATTTCAGCGCCTCCGAAATTAAACTTTTGTCTGTTTTGATCAGCATTTTAAGAGCTAATGTGTTTTCTCTTAAATTAACCACATGGTAATGAAGACTAGAACTGAAGTAGAACTGAAGTGGAGGCATTAATATGTTTGAGGCTGATAAAGTGCAGCTGAAATTCTGATGTTACTTTCAAAAGGAAGAAACAGCCTGTGCAGTCTTAAGAGACAAGGCTCCAAGTTTTAAGATAGCTGCATATTAACATACAGTACTTAATTTTTTTTAATTGCTGACATGAAAGTTATTGGTTAAGAATATTTGTCTGAACAAAGGTTGGGGTGGGTTTTTTTCCTACTTAGAGGTATGTGGAGGACTACTATTCAGGCTCTTGTGGCCTGACAGAGCACTGTGAGTGCTTCTTCAAAAACTTTTATTTTAAAACTTTCTTTCAGCTGCTTGGTTGGTTGGCTGAGAAGTTGCCTACTCTCCGTTCTGTTCCTTCTGACCTACTCTTGTGTGTGCCTCATCTGTACTCCTGCCTTGAAGATCGAAATGGGGATGTGCGTAAAAAGGCACAGGATGCCCTGCCATTCTTTATGATGCATCTTGGCTTTGAGAAGATGGCAAAAGCCACCAGCAAGCTGAAGGTATTTCTGTCACTAAGATAATGTGACCTTGAATGAATGGATATTAACAAGTTACATTCACAATTTCATGATATGCTGTCTTGAGTCATGTAAGCTTGTCTGCACTGAATATTTTCAGGGCAGCTGAAAATAGTATCAGGAGGCTGTGAGTTAGAGCTTCCTCTACTTCAGAAAGTCTACTGCCACCACAGGTTTATCACTTCAGGAGCTTGACATCTATTCACTCTGCTTTTCTTCTGAAAAAATCTGCCTGCCGGTAGCTTCCATACCAGTTACTGTCCAACTGTGTGCCTTTGAACACATGCTTTAAGATGGCTTCTAGCAATTTGGTGTATCTTATGGACCCTTGAGTGCTGAATCACTGTTAGGGCACTCCATTAATGTCGCGGGACTGCTAAACTAGAACAGATTGCTGGTTCATGTGTTTCCCATAGGTCTTGCAGAAGAAATTTAATAGAAGGGTCTTTTATTTCAGAACAGAAATATCTGAAAACATTGATGTTTTAAGATAAGTGTCCTGGAAGATGCTAAACAGAGAATAGCTTCTTTCAAACTACTGTCATTTTTCTTTGTCTGTGGCATGTATTAGTAATCAGTATCACTAATCTTTCCAAATTTATCACTTTTTTTTCCTCCCTTCTGTTCTCTAGCCAACTTCCAAAGACCAGGTACTGGCCATGCTTGAGAAAGCCAAAGCCAACATGCCAGCCAAACCAGCTCCTCCTGCTAAAGCATCTTCCAGAGTGGTAGGGGCAGCAGCTCCAGCCAAATTCCAACCTGCATCAGGTAACTTCTCCAACGTTCTGGGAAATGACTGAGAAAAGGGTAGTTTTTGAGGCTTTTTGACACGCCAGAGGAAGAAACATACTTAACAGGAGGAGAGGCATTCAGCATAGTTAGGGTTACAAATAGCTGTGTAATCTAGTGACTTCTGCCTGCAGTTCTGGTCTTACTGCAGTTGAGTCAACTTCCAATGTAGGAGGGTTTTTCCTTTCCACACAACCATCTGTCAGCTGCTCTTTGAAAATATCTAGTTGGTATTGAAGCTAAAACCTATGGGCTAGAAGGGTGTCTGTTCTTTTTTGATAATACTAATCTGATTTTAACATAGCATTTTTAAAATTAATGTGAAAACATTTTAATCTGGACTATTTCCTCAGTATAGTTCACTGTGGGGCTACCAGAATGCTTGTGCTGATGTAAAAGAGAGTAACGGGATTAGGGGACAGGTGATCTGAAGAAGTCCTGCCTTATCTCTCTGCTGGGGCTAGCTTGCCTGCTCAAACTGGGTGCAACTACAGGTCTAGATATTAGCCTGCACAGTATATGTGTGTGTGCATTTTTAAATTGTTTTGATAATGATAAATTTGCTAACATATTATCTTAATTATGAAGATTTTGTATGCCAACATGAAATTTAAGGAACTTCTTTTATGGATCTAAAATCCTCAGACCTCTGTGTGATAAGTGTATTGTATCCATGAACAGTTTTTCTTCTGTCCTAAGAATGGAAGACTGTGCTGACCTAAAATGGGCTTGTTGGTAGTTTGAAATGGTCTGTTGTTTCTCCAGCAGTTGCTGAAGATTCAGGGTCCAGTACCATGGAATCCAAGCCTGATCCCAAAAAAGCCAAAGCAGGAGGAGCCTCCTCTAAAGCTAAGGTATATTGATTTCATTTTTTATAAAAACAGTTCTATGAAGTTAATAGCTGTAGTTTGTTAATGTATTATAGGTAGAAGTGTATAGCTCTTGCTAGGGACTGATTTTACTGAGAATCTTTATGCTTGCCTGAGTTCTGAAATGACAAGTGTTCCCATATCACTTACTTAATCACTACTTTTGTCATTACCTATTGAATTTTTAAAGTCTGTGTTGTCAAAAATGCAGTCTTGTGAGCAGCTCAGTTTGTGTTCTAAATGTGCTTGACCTCCTTGATTTCATGCTGTTGAGAATTCATTCTTAACATTGCAGTTCCAATGTTATTCTTTGAACAGTAATTTTGAATGCATGTATCAAAAAAAAAAAAATTCATCTCTCCTTTACATTACGAAGGGTAAAATGTTCTCAATCACAAGTGCAAGAAGGGAAGGAAGGTGCTTAAATGCATACTAATAATCTCAACTGATTACATTTGAATTTGTGGTTAGGATTTTATGTTGTTTTGTGTTACAGTAATTTTTTGCTATTAACTTTAAAGTTTGTCCTATGTGTATAACTGAAAAAAAAAAAACCCAATTGTTCTATGGTCCCATTGCCTCCATTGTCTAAAGTAGTGCTGTAACGAGAATATTTGATGTAGGTCCAGATTCATGGCAGGAATGAACAGAACAAACCTTGAAGGATGTTGTAGATTTCCCTAGGTCGATGCATTCTTCTGTCAAAACTCTGATGCTAGAGTTAATGCCTTTGCTGTGAAGGCATTAAAAGATTTGGAATGGTAAACTCTTAAGAGTAAACAGCTGTCTAACAACAAAGCCTTTTCTGTGGCTTATTTACAGCAGTCAGATGTTAATAGCAGTATGTCCAAGGGCAATACCAGCCTGTCCAAAGCTAATACAAGCCTCAGCAAAGGCAGTACCAGTCTGACAAAGAGCAAATCTATCAAACAGGTACAACACTGGGTTTTAGGGATGTGTGTGGGTGACTAGCACACTGGTTGAGAGTGATGTGCCATATTTCACAGGGTACTACTGTGCACACTGTCATGGGTATTGCTTCCACAGCAGCAGAGCACATACTTTTAAAATTCTAATCAACATTATTCTTCCAGCTTCTCTCTGGCTCTTGTACACATAGGCAGCATGAGGTTGGCTGGTATCTAATGCTTGCAATTGTTGGGACTAAGACATATATATGTCTTGTGTTGCCTGTTAATACCTTGCTTTTTTCAGGGGGTACAGGGGAAGAAAGTGCTAAACAAGCCTAATTTGAAGGAAGATGATGATAAATCGGGTCCTATTTTTATCATAGTCCCAAATGGGAAAGAACAGAGGATGAAAGATGAGAAAGGTCTGAAGGTGAGAAAAATCTGAATGTATTCACAAGTTTTGAAGGAGTGTAGTTTTAATGCATTCTTTTGGTTTCTAATTTAGAATTAAACATGCTATGTCATGAAAGTGCTAGTCTTTGTCCATCCCTTGGATTGATTATCTAGTCCTTCAGTTGACTTTTCGAGGCCGATATCTGGTTTACTGTGGTGTTTCTCTTTTGATTCCCAAATTTTGTGTATTTATACACTCTCATAAAAGCCAAAGGCCTTTTTGCAACTTCCAAGAGATGGTCTTCAGTTGTGAAGTATCATCAAGCTTTTACCTGGAAACAGTTGACTAATTTCGGAGTTCTAGGATACATTGTAAGTGCTTTAATATACTTATTTTGAACAGCCCTGGTTATCAAGCTTGTCTTTTGTACAGAAATTCTGTTACTTGAAACATGCATGTTATTTGTAACTTGCTAGTAAATAGACCTATCTATAGCTTAAAAATAACCACTTTAAGTGGTAATAATTAAGATAATGGCCTAAAGATAACCACTCCACGTAGAGGAAAACTTTTCACGTAAGGCAAGGTGAGCAAACATCACTGAATTTTTCCCATTACTTGTAGATAACGATAAGACTTTCAAAAAGGATTCTAAAGCAGAATTAAAAGGGATGCAATTTGCAGATTCTTTCAGGAAGAAAAGGTATCACTTGCTTTGAGTTCCAAATGCTGCCTTTTACAGGTATTAAAGTGGAATTTCACTACTCCCCGTGATGAATATATTGAGCAGCTAAAAACTCAGATGTCCAGCTGTGTGGCCAAATGGCTACAGGATGAGATGTTTCATGCAGACTTTCAGCACCACAACAAAGCACTGGCTGTTATGATTGAGGTGAGTTTGGATCTGTGGTAGTAGATGACATTGTATAGAATTATTCTCTGCTATTAAAGATTCTGCTTGAATTGAAATCAAATAGGAATTCTTTGAGGAGCCAGGGGTCATTGTTTTGCGAAGTTGAAACCTTAATGTATATAGAAATAATTTTCAGAGGAATAATGAAGTTGATATTAATATTGTTTCTTGGGAGAAGGGAAAACTTCCTCACTGGAGACTTCTCTTAGAATTTCAGAAAGCTGTAGAAGTTAAAAGTGAGTACTTACGATTCTAGGAATTGACCAATAAATGTAGAACATCTTATCAGGCATAGCTTTTCCTTATTCTGTGTTCTTTTCCTTCCCCCCCGCCCTTTCTTTTTCTTCAAGCACTTGGAGAGTGAAAAAGATGGAGTCATCAGCTGCCTGGATCTGATCTTAAAATGGCTTACCCTGCGGTTCTTTGATACCAACACAAGTGTTTTGATGAAGGCACTTGAATACCTTAAATTGCTTTTCAATTTGCTGAGTCAAGAAGAGTATCACCTTACTGAAAATGAAGCATCCTCTTTCATCCCATATCTTATCCTAAAGGTACAGTTCATTGTACAGAAACTAACTTTATTTTTCATGAGGAATATAGGAGGATACCATCAAATACTGTAATATGCTCAGTCCAAATATATGTGAACGGTGTTAAATCCAGTTCGTGGCCAGTCACAAGTGGTGTTCACCAAGGCTCAGCATTGGGGCCAGTTCTGTTTAATATCTTTATCAATGATCTGGATGAGGAGATCGAGTGCACCCTCAGTAAGTTTGCAGATGACACCAAGGTGGGTGGGAGTGTTTATCTGCTTGAGGAAAGGGGGACTCTACAGAGGGATCTGGACAGGCTGCATCGATGGGCCAAGGCCAGCCGTATGGGGTTCAACAAGGCTAAGTGTTGGGTCCTGCACTTGGGTCACAACAACCCCATGCAACACTACAGGATTGGGGACAAATGGCTGGAAAGCTGCCTGGCGGAAAAGGTCCTGGGGGTGTTGGTCGATAGCCGACTAAATATCAGCCAGCAGTGTGCCTNGTCGGTCTCTTCTCCCAAGTAATAAGTGATAGGACGAGAGGAAATGGCCTCAAGTTGCGCCAGGGGAGGTTAGACTGGATATTAGGAAATATTACTTCACTGAAAGGGTTGTCAGGGATTGGAACAGGCTGCCCAGGGAAGTGGCTGATTCACGATCCCTGGAGGTATTTAAAAGGCATTTGGATGTGGTGCTTGGGGACATGGTTTAGTGCTGAACTGGCAGTGCTAGGTTTACGGTTGGACTCAATGATCTTAAGGGTCTTTTCCAACCTGTAAGATTCTGTGTGTAATTCTGTGTGTAATGACATGGTTCAGTGGTGGACTTGGCAGTGCTAGGTTAACAGTTGGACTCGATGATCTTAAGGGTCCTTTCCAAACTAAATAATTCTATGATTCTACATTGCATATTTGCCTTTAAAAGCCATTTACCAAAAAGGATCTTTGCATTGAAAATAGTTCTGGCTTTCCTAACATTATTTAGACTAATCGACAATATCATGAGACTGTTTAAAATGTTCTGTATTTCTTCCCCCCTTTTTTTTTTTTTGACTTTTCCACTAGGTAGGAGAACCAAAAGATGTCATCCGCAAGGATGTACGTGCCATTCTGAACAGGATGTGTCTGATTTATCCAGCCAGCAAGATGTTCACTTTCATCATGGAGGGGACAAAATCAAAAAACTCAAAACAGCGTGCAGGTGGGAAATGGCATGATGAACTGGGCAATTGCAAAGTACTTGAAATTCTTTTGCATCTTGAAAAATCCAACATAATAACATTTGGTGGAAAATGAGATTTGCCTAGGTATAGCATTTTATACAAACGCTTGTAAGCATTTAAAGGATCAGATTTTAAAGTAGTATCACTTTCCTTTTTGTGTTTTGTGTCTTTGTACCTTCCAAAGACAAGCAATCTGTTAAATTGCTATCAGCATTAAGATTATGAGTCTCCCTTGAGTAGGCTTGTTGTTTTAGTGAAACAGTACTGGGGAGGACAGTGACAATACTATTGTCCAAGTGATGAAGGGAATCAGTTAATCTGATCAAGATTTGGGAAAGAAATGTCTCTACGCTGTACATCTGTCTCAACTTCATTATAGAAATTATTTGTGGTGTGGTGTTTGTAGTTCAAACAATTTTCTAGTCCCCTTGAAAATATCTTACATAACCAGAAAGTTAAATTATATACATAATATAGCATTGCAAGCTCACAACTGTCTAAACTACCTAGATGTGAAGTTAACTGTAACATTGCTCATATATGTAATGGGAAATATTTGAAGGGTGTAGGGATGACTGACAGCTTTAGATGCTATCTGTGTGAAGTAGTCTGAACCTTTAGTTTACTATTCATCCCATAAATTACCTGGAGTGTATCTATCATCACCATTGTGATTGACACTTCTATACAGTGAATGTTCAAGTTGTGCAAGCAACACAGAAATTGGGAGAGCTCTCTTCCCAGCAGCTTTAACCTTGAATGTACATGTGTCATTTTCTTCCTTTAGAATGCCTGGAAGAGCTTGGATGTCTGGTTGAATCATATGGCATGAATGTATGCCAACCAACTCCAGGGAAAGCCTTAAAAGAAATGGCAACTCATATTGGTGATAGGGACAACACTGTGCGCAATGCTGCACTGAACACCATTGTGACTGTTTATAATGTTCACGGCGACCAAGTGTTCAAGCTGATTGGAAATGTGAGTGTGACTGGAAATAAGATCCCCCACCCCCACCCCCACCCCCCCACCCCAAATCTTTACACTTTTGTAGGGGATTAGCACTGTTTTGCTTGTGATTGGTCATGGTACATCTTGCTGTTTATGTCAAGCATTTTGTAATGTTGAAAATAGCTTGCTACACCATAGATCCTCTAAAAGTTAGTTGGTTAATTCCTGATTGTGGCATATATAACCTGGGTGTTCATGAATGAAAAACTAAATTGGAAGAAATGAGCAAAATACTGACTTTCATGGGAATTAAATTGTTTATAAAGAGTAACTTGCTTTACAGTCAACTGTATGAGTAACACTTGAGATTTAGAATGATAGTTGGATAACTTACTTGGCCAAAAAAGACTGGTTTTTGGGGCTCCATCAAGTACTCTTGGCTTTTTTTATGCCCATCTCCACCAACTGCTTCACAGTTGAAGTCTGGTAAGTTCGGTTTGTTCGCTTTATCTTATTGCACTCTAGTCCTTAAGGTCTGTGTCAGTACTGTGTTGCTTTGTATTGCTGCTGGTTTGTTCTCTGGAAATTGTACTTAGCCATGTCATCTAAAATGCAGTAAAAGTTAAAGGTGGCAAACTCAGCTTCCAGTTTCCAGCAATGGAAAGCTAGTTCATTGTGTTGTCTACAAGTACTATGCATAACAGATTAAGTATACTGAACTCTAACCTGAATCAAGAGCTGTTAGACCATTTTTTTTCCTATTCTGTTCTCTAAATATGTGGTCTTGGTAATGTTTCTAGCAGCACTTAAACTGACTGGAATATGATAGACATGTTAATGCATGTAGGAATTTTCTGTGTTGTGTTATATGCCATAGTGCATACAAGCTATTGGATGGATGTTTTATGGAGTATGATGAGCAGGGAGGCAAGGCTGCCTTTTTTTTTTTTTTTTTTCTGTCCAACTTCCTGAAATGTTGAAATTTAATGTGACTCTTATTTTCTCTGGTAACCATCTCCATGAGAATTAATGTTGCATTTTCATTAACATTTTAGATTGCCACCTCTAACTGTTGTTCAGAGCGCAATCTGCCGCCTCCTCAGTGTTGCATAGTCCATTTGCTTTTGGATTTTCAAGGTTAAGAAAAGAACTGTAGCACCTGAACCATTCAGCCCCTTCTAACCATGGCTTTCTGAGCTTCAGTATGGTCCATCTAGTCCCAAAATGTATGGCTTTTCAGGAAGGTTTCCAAATCATAGGGATGCTGGAGAGTAATTCCCACAAAATTGTTACGGCTACTTTTGTTCAAATGTAGTTATTGGCAACCTTCGGTCCTGTAGGTAAGCAGATAAATATGATTCTTTTCACTGCATGAGTTGGACTGTTCAGTTGGCTTACCTTGTGTTCAGGTTGAATTGTGAGTACATTGAACAGGTCAACTGTTAGAAGGGCTCTAGCTTCTGTGGCAGGGTCCATAGTGTTAAAGCATTGCCTGGGCTCCTAATAGGGGGTAGAGAAAGGTAGGTGGGGATTTTTTTGTTTGTTTGAGTTTTTGCAGCAACACAAGCAACAATTAGGAACACATGATAGTACCATAGTTTGAATTCAAGATGACTTGTTTCTTGGAAATTATGTGGGCTAGAAATAGCTGTATTCAGTGTTACAGCTTGTCAGTATGGGTTAATTAGCTCCTGAAGTAGCATCTGGCAGTCCAGAGTGGCCCTATTAGATTGCTGCTAGATGGTAGTATTGACAGTTCCTACCCTTGGTATTGGAGAACTTCAGTCTGCAGTGGTAAGTGGTATACTTCCTGTAGGTGACCAAGACTTCCAAAATCCATACAACTCAAATTGAGTGAAAGCATTGTGTGTTACAGCTTTCTGAGAAAGACATGAGCATGCTGGAGGAACGAATAAAGCGGTCAGCCAAGAGACCATCTGCTGCTCCAGTGAGACAGGCAGAGGAGAAACCTCAGCGTACTCAAAACATCAGTGCTAATGCTAGCATGCTGCGGAAGGGACCAGCTGAGGAGGTGTCCTCCAAACTCAAGTACGTAATGATACATTATGGTCTGTGGCCTGCATAGTGTATGTGCTAGTATTGTGTCTGGCGGTGTTATTTTAGTTCTTGTATCATCATCTTTGCATGTTGTGAAAATTGGCCAAATAATGTAAAACAAAATGTCTGAATCTTTTTTGTCTTGTCTGTCTTGAAACCTTTCTAAATGGTCTTGTGCCTTTTTTCACTGCTTCTCCATGGACAGAATTATGTATCGCACTTATAGGATGTAAGTACTGCCCACTAACTCCTTGGTAGCAAGGCTCTTGTATCTTTCAATTTCTACCCTAGTCACCCCTTCCTGAGGGTGGCAGGTTTACCATGGCCAGTTCTAGGTTATTTACAGGTCTCTGACCTAAAGAAAAGAAAGAAACCAAAAATACGGGTTTCTGCCAAGGTGACTATAGATCAAACTGCAGGCAGACATTAAGCAGCTGTTAGAAATATTGGGAGAACTTCCTATGTGTTACATTAAACTTGGTGTTGATCGGACCCTGTTGTTAACTTGTTAGGGCAGACATACAGCACAGAACTGGACGAGCATGTGTGAATCATAGAGCCTGGGGCAACAGTACCAGAAACAAAAAGCTCAGAAACTGTATTCCTTGCCACCTGCTCATTATCTTGGAATAAAAGTCCCTGTTGAGAACTATGTACTAGAACATTTTCTTGAAAAATCTAACATGCAGCACAAGATATGTGAGATGCTGGGAGACCTAGATTCAGATGAGCTTGCAAGGTTGCTATGTACATATGCATCCATCATTTAAAAAAAAAAAAAAAAAGCCACTTATTAACTTTAATGCTATATTCCATTCATACTACTTTAAACTGTGCTAGATACCTCTCAAAATGAACCAGCGCATACCCATCACAGATGCAGGGTGTCTTGTGGTGGGTTATAAGAGAAACTAGGAAGGCAAGTAACTAGCAGCTGCTCTTCTGGCCTACAAAAGCTTGGTTTACTAATGGTTAGGGGAAAGGCAAAGGGGGTTATTAGGGGGCTTGAATAAAATCAGAACTTCAAAATCTGTGCTATTCTATTATGAGAGCTTTAGGACTACCAGCGGATGCTAGTGCTAGTACTCTTGCGTCTTGTTTATATATAATAAACACCTCTCTCCTGGTTTTTGTAGCCAAAATCGCAACATGAGCAGTCACTCTGAGACAACGCATACAGTTCCACGCGAATTTCAGCTGGATCTTGATGAAATTGAAAATGACAATGGTACTGTCAGATGTGAGATGCCAGCACTTGTACAGCACAAACTAGATGACATCTTTGAGCCAGTCTTGATTCCTGAGCCCAAGTGAGTCTAGTTTTAACTCCTAAGTGAAACTGGTAGGGCTACTTAAAAACTATTTCGAGAAGCTGAATTGACCATGCTAGTTTCTACATTCAGACTTGTTTACACAAGAAGGTAGCATCAGCTAATTTTAAGAGATATGTCAAAGTGATGGTCCATTGTTCTGGAATCTGGAGAGCAGTTATTTTTAATGAAAAACTTGAGTTCTGCTTATGTGTTTATAATAAAAGGATCTTGAGTTTGTAAATGCATCATCAGTGTCTTTACAGGTAGTGCAATAGACATGTTAAAAGGAATGATTCCTTCCTTGCATATCCTCTATGAAGAAAGAAATCTTTTTCCCTTGTCTCTAAATTGTCATTGAAATATAGTGGTTCAGTGTAAATTAGAGCTATCTTTCCAAAGAGTAATGAATCCTGTTTTCTTCAACTGTTTAGAATCCGTGCTGTGTCCCCACACTTTGATGA
>WAAD01024143.1:1868-28780 GCA_013389945.1 Fregata magnificens | reverse complement strand
CACTTAACTGATTAACATTTGGTCTCGGATGAGGATGTAGTATGTCACACAGCAAAGATCATTTCCAAAAAAACTAAAGCTCCCTGAATAGGTTACTTAAAATTGGATTCTCCTTAGCCATAGAATCATAGAATCATTAAGGTTGGAAAAGACCTCTAAAATCATCAAGTCCAACTGTCAACCCAACACCACCATGCCTCCTAAACCATGTCCTGAAGTGCCACGTCTACATATTTTTTGAACACCTCCAGGGATGGTGACTCCACCACCTCTCTGAGCAGCCTGTTCCAATGCTTGACCACTCTTTCGGTAAAGAAATTTTTCCTGATATCCATTCTAAACCTCCCCTGACACAACCTGAGGCCATTTCCTCTCGTCCTACCATGTAATGAAAGAAAAGCTTGACACAGCAAAAAACAGTATGTAGACCCAGGAGAGCTTTCTATGAGACTCTTTATAACAGGGCAAAGATAAAGTAGTGCCTGAATGTAAGAGTATGAATTCTTAATGTCCCATCAACTCCCTTCCCTGGAAAGTCAAATGATAACGTGACAGGGAGGTTTCTTACGCAGCTTGATTACAAATATCTTACCAACCAGGACACAATTTTTCTTCCCATTTATCTGGTGTTTCAGAAGTCACGGTCACTGCCTGAAGTAAATCTTCATAGCAGAGCATTGTAGCACTATAGCACATTTTCACTTTGCTCCTGGTATAGGAATTCCCTCCCATTAAGAGGCTGTTGATGAGAAACCAAGAGCAGGTCATACCTGATGAGCTGAAGGAATATATTACCAGCAGACCTTCACTCCGAGAAATGGGGTAAGAGTGAGTTACACTTGCTGAAAGTAAATGATTTATCTCAACCCTCTAAGGTTCTCAGATTCCCTGGTAGCAAAGACTATAAATGTGCCAATAAATAAAATGATCAGTCCTTTGTTGAAGTGCAGTGTCAAAATATATGAGATGGAAGATGTCATCAGCAGGAGACTTAGCAGGACAGGAAAATGCACAGCAATTGGACATGTGGTTGGGGCAGCAGCTAAAAGCAGTTTATGAGTTTATGTGAGCTAGTAGTCCTCTGCTGTTCTAGCTACCTTCAGTAGCATGCTTGATACAAGAGGAGAAATAGGCATTAAATGTTGTAGAAAACATTAAATTTAAAACCCCTCTGTGTTATGATACTGTCAAAAATTTTATGACGTATGCAGGCTGCATAACACAGATAATTAGTTAAAATCAAAAGACTTGCTCTGTTAGGTACAGAATCCCTTGCCCTACTCTTTTTGCAAAAAATCCCTCAGAAATGTGAAGTTAAAATTAAGCACTGAAGTTCATAAAAGGTATTAATTCTTGTAGAAAGTCAGTTGCAGAAAAGGGTACAATTCTAACCTGGGGATCAGAAAGCTTGTTTCATGGGGAAAGACCCAAAGTATGGAAAATATGCAGCCTTGAGAAAGAAGAAAGAACTTGATTACAGTGTTTAAATATTTAAAAGACCAACACAAGTGTCTCAGGAAAGACCTGCTCAGGTTAAGGAGGATGGCAAAGCAAAAGACTTTGAATTGTGATTTGTTGAGAACTGACAGTAAAGGGAAAATTTATCTCTGAGCACAAATGTATCAGTAGCAGTGAAAAGTCAAGATGAAATATTCAATATATGTGACTGAGCAGTGAGCAGTACCCTGCAAAGGGCTAATTCTGCAATATTGGTATCTTAAATTCGTTTCTTCATCAGCACTAAAAGGAAGAAAAAGCAGGAAGTACTTTGATAAATCCTGCCAGCATTTATTAAGGTACCAAAAGATCAGCTGAATTCTTTCTTTTCTGGCACGCCGTTCAGAAAACGTTTGGCTAACTATGCGTTATTAAAGGGTGTAGATCCAGTGAAGAGTTGCACCCAAGAACTGCATGAATGAGATAAGTCAGATATTACTTTTGCACTGTTTTCTCTCTGTGCAGTCAATTTTGCTAAAAGTGGATGCTATGAGTAAGAAATGTTGTACATGCATACGCAGATTTTCCCAAGGACTCTTGGTCTATGAACACGGCATGAACCAGTTGGTATTACATGTTAAATTTAGACAGAATTATGGAAAAAGGCTCATTTTTCCTCTGCAGTCTCATGGAAATGAAGCACTGATATCATAATGGGCTAGTTGAGATCACAAGATGTCATTTCCCAATGGTAAGTGCCAGTGAGATTCCAGCTTTTTTTTGTTAGAGCCCTGGCAAAACTACGCCTAGGATATCCAGGAAGCAAATTTGTCACTGATTAAAATTCAGTACATGATTCCATATGATTTCGCACATGATTTCATTACGAACTTTCTTGCGAACATGTGATGGGAGAACTTGTGCATTACGTTTCAAGTTGCTAACTCAATAGGAGCTCGGCCATACCGTCTTGTGAACCAGCCATATCGGAGTGTGAGTTGTGAGCGCTCTGTCAAGATAGATGCTTCTCTAAAGGACGTATCTAACAGGTCTAAAGTTGTTTGCTGAGTTTGGCTGGTGTGCATTATGTGGTAGTTACATTTTGTCCTCTGCACTTTAAAAAAAAAAAAAAAGTGTCATGTAGGAGTTTCATTTGGGCTTCATTCAAGAAGAGCTCCTACTAGCTGATATTGGTACTTGTTCTACAATATATAAGCTTTCCTAGCTTATTAATTTGCAGGTCAAGTAAAGGGGCACAACTTACATATCGTATAAGAGGATGAAATGTGCAAAACAAAGCAAATGACACATTCCCAAATAAAAGGTCGTGTGGCTAAAAATAAATTGTCACTGCAGAAATGTTTTTGACTGCACATTTCTACTCACTTTGAAAGTGAGTTGTTGTACTGAAGAGAAAATGTGCAAATAAGTCACGTTTTAGTAGAAAAGGTGCTCCACTGTTTACTGTCCATGTGAACTTCAAGTATCCTGATCTTCACAAAAAACACCCATGTTTAAAAACAATTAACAAGGGAGAAACAGAAGTAGAAACCAAACCAAAGGTAATAGAAGCAAATGTATGAACCTGTAACACCCACATACAGACCGACTAGTGCAGTCTATGAAAAATAGCCAGCTTTAGGAAGTGAGATGAAATAGGGAAAATAATTTGTCATCTTTAATTCTAGAAAGAGAGGAAGCACCATCCCTCTGCCCAAATTAGCCCACCACCTTTATTGGCTTTTCTGCATTAATTCTTTTAAATATGCTCTCTGCCTGCTTATTTCAATAAATACTTAGAGAGAAAGAAAGAACATATCAGTGGCATTGTAGTTTTGTTGTCTAGCTAGCAATAGTATAAACATGACTGAAAAAAAGTTCTTACAAGATGGCTTTTCTACCTAAAATGTAGATATATGATCTGAGCTTTATAGATCTTCAGTTAAATGTAGTGGACAAAAGATTCTTTTTGGTATTGTGATTTTTAAAGAAGCGATAACCTTTGTGCAATAAAAACTCTCCTCTCTCTGAAGATGAAAGGAAAGATGGAACAGGAGACATAGCAGGAGAGATGGAGCATTCTTTGAATTAAGACATGTATTTGCTTACTTAGTCAACGGACTGAAAGAGGCAATTCAGAGCACCTAATTTAGCCTTCTCAGATAGATGCCTCTTGACCTCTGCAACAGGATTCCCTCCTCAGAGCAGGCCCCTTCTCCCTCTGCAATCTGGAAAGGTGCTGTGAGAGCAGCCAGTGCCAAGTGCGCAGGGATTTCCTCTCCTGTGCTTAGGTGAATGTACGATTTCCATCTGCCAGAGGTGTAAATACAATTTTTTTTCTTGTGGTTGGATGGAAGGCCTGGAAGCAGCCTGAGGCAGAAAAGTCCCCAGGCATGGCTAAATTCTTCTTTTCTATGAGGCTGTTCAACAAAGCGGGAAACACTGTCCATGGCATTCAGCCACTTGTGCTGCAGGAGATATTTGACTGCCAAGAGGACTGCATGTGAATGTCTTGTTAGGGCTGAAGGGCCACCCTAAAGTGGTGCTCCTAGATATCCATGCAGACCTTTAAGGTAGTAACTTAAGTGTGTAGAAGCATAAATCTAGTTTCCAATACTACATTCCATGTGTGGCTGAATGGCAGCTGTAGACTTTTCCTGAATACCATGGTAATATCGGCAGGAGCTGTAGAGATAGGCATTATCCTTTTTTAGAAAAAAAAGTATCGGTGGAAAAACAGACTTGCTGTCAAAACCATTAGCCCTTTTGTACACTGTGAGCACCCTAAATATTGACTGAACTCAATAGGTATTGATGGTCCTTCAAGCCTTTGCAGTCTCAAGCCCTTAAATACTTTTATAATTTGCTAAATATGAAAAGCCATCTCTGCAACTGGTATAATATTCAGCCCTTTAGGACTTTTCATTTGATTGTGTTACCAGCCTTTGCTGAATAACTGAAGCACTACATTTAGTCATAAAATTCATGGATTGTGTATAGGCTTCACTGTAAATAATGTGTATTTATTTTATGAAACATAATTTTCATAAGTATATTAAAAACTGCATTAAAATTTAGTTTTGATACTTAACATAAATTGAATAGTTGAGTTCCCTCTTTTTTGTGATTGCATCTTGCGGATTCATCACTCTTATTTCAATAGGTATTTTTAATGGAGCTTTGTCCTTCTACTGTTTTTATAGTTTATGTAAGCGACTAGAATTAAAGAGGCATGCCTGCATTTTTTCTATTGAGAAATGGCTTCGCATTCATTTAAATCAAATTTATAAGCCATAGGTTTCAACACGGTGGGGTTTAATGAGTTTTCAAAAGCTGAAATAAAATGTGGGGCTATGAGTTCTTAAGAACCAATGTATCTTCTGCCATAGAGAAACATATCTATTGAAAGATTTATGATCCTTTCTAAGTTTTCTGGTTGAGTGTTTTTAAGTACCTTGTTATAATCATAACATTCCTAGTTTTATTTTTTTCCTGGCTCATTTTGTGGCTGATCTAGTGTTAAACATTCAGGTCCAGAATTTTCTTACCAAGTGATTGCTTCCTCATGCCTCGTCACTGAATTTGTGTATTTGCAAATGAGAAGATCTATCTGTAGGGCATGCCTCTTCTACTGTCAGAAGCATCTTTCAGTCACTGTTGAGAAAGGGTTTTTAACTGTCCCAGACCTGCAGGCATGTGATTTTAGTTCAGGAAATTGAGTTCCATTTGGTCATCTCCATCCTAGAATTGAAGAAAAAGGTAAAGTCTCCTAGCAGGTTTACACTTACTTTACACTTGCAGAATAACAGGTTTACACTTGCTTTACACTTGCAGAAGTACAATTTTTTGTTAGATGCAATTTAGGCGAAAAATTTTAGAAGTTTGAGAGGGACTAGATTAACCCACTTAGAGTCTCAATGGGAAATTGGAAGCTCAAGAAATTTTTAAAGTAACATTAATTATACTGACTTGTCTAAGGCTGGAAGTTCATAAAGACTTTGAATTTGCATAAGCCTGCACAGCCAACAAAAGAAACAGTTTCACTCGCCGCTGACCCTGCCTGCTACCTTTAGGGCACTGTCCTTGTGATGGCAGAAGCGCTTGTGCTGCAACACAGTGGAGTAATGAAGCTTTTCTTTCAGTATTTTTGCTGGCTTAATTTTCAGTCCCTTGGTAGGAGGGATGTGAAAGCAGGTAAAGTGGTTGGGCATAATACGTTGGATGAGGATGTCAGTTTACATCACCTTAGTGTGTTCATTAAACAAGGTAAAGAACTGAGAAGTTGAATTTCAATGGGGAAGTGTGAGTCTAGTCTTGGAGGCAAAAAGACTGTGGCACAAAGATCATTAGTGTCAGATAGGTGACAACCCCTTTCAAGGTTATAAACACATAGTGGGCTTTTATTTTGGTGTAAGCCAAGGGTCTGGTGCCAGCCAGCCATACTGTACACAAAAGGAAGGCAGTCCTGTTCTGTGATGGGGATTTCAAGGCAGTTTCCCCAAGAAGGTGGGAGGGGGAAAGCTTTCACTTCCGATACCATCATTTCAGCAAACAGCTTCAGAGAAAGCAACCAGCCATGGTACTCTGGTGACTGCTATTTGGATTTGAGTGCTGCCAGAGCAGTCTGTTTCAGCCTTTCCCTTGGGCAACTGCGGAAGGAAGAGCAACACCGAAAACATGGATCTGTACATAGTTGCACTCATACTGTGGTATACCTGTACCAAGCTTTCTTGCATTGAGTGCTTCGCTGGTCTTAGTTGGCGTCTTACATTATTTGCTTGAACACACACAGATAGAATCAACGTAAGTCACACCAGCCACGTTGGTGGAAATCCTCAGCAGTGATTTTTTTAAGTGTTGCCAATTCTGCATAATGCTGGAGTTTGAGTGGAGAGTAACAAGCTATAGTTAAAGTTCATCTGCACATAGAGGAAGATGGGCAGTGAAGAGAGAATTCAGGGACAGAAATATGAATGTTCTTGAAAATCTCTGTTGAACTTGCCTCTTATGCAGTGTGTCCGGTGACAGGAGAAGTGAGTTGATGTGACCATTTGGAAACTGCCTTTCCCTGAGCCAGATAGCTTAGTGCAAAAGAGGTGACAAGCACCAGTGTAGTTCAGGAGATTATTTCCCTCAGCCCTCTAGTCCAGTATTATTACTGAGTAGTAGATATGGAGGTAATCAGAGTCTGTTTGACTTGATTGCTTTCTCAATGTGTTGGTCCTGTTGATCGGACATGTCCCAACCATTACCTGCTCTGCCAAGAAAAAATATTATTCTATCACACTGTATGCCAGTGCAAATCACACTCAAAGTTTTCCTTCTGTCACTTTGATTGATGTAGAAAGTTTCATGGCATCCTTATCTTCCACAATTCCTTCCTGACTGATACTGTACAAGAAAGTCAGGATGCACATGACGCTAGGTCTGTTAAAATCAACAAGGCACTGTGCTGCTCTTGATCATTTGAGGTGGTGCCTTCCTCATCAGCAGTCACTGAGCTCAGAAGCCGGTGCTCTGGCAATGTCAGGAATCACTACAACTTCACTACTTGCTGCTGTAGTGATTGACCTATGTCAGTAGAGTACAGATGAAGCTGGGTCTAACCCCTTATCAGGATCCTATTTTTCTGAAGTGTCTTACATAATGTTTGCATGATTAAAAGGGAACAGATAGTACCAGGGTGGGAAGGCAATAGCCAAACACAGGATTGCACTACCCTTTGTACTAGCTATTGCTTCTTTACATTTCTAGATGAATCAAATCTCCGGAGGGCCTTTACGTAGACTCAGTTACAAAATCTTGGTTACTGCTAGCTATGACTTGCACTACATATACATGTGGTATCATTAGTAATAGAGAAGTACAAGCTGGTTCCTCCTTGCTTTATTTTACCAAACTTATTTTTGGTCAGAACAAATTATGATTGTTTTCATGTATTTGTATGTCCACAGTAAATTCTAGAAAATTGTAACCCTCAAGTATTGGCCTGATAAGCCAGAGAGAGTATCCAGGGAAGATGTAAAATAACTATGTCCAGACAAGTGGGTTCCCAGGCTAGGGACTCTTCTGGGGAAAGAGCTGTGTCATGTTATGCACTGCAATTCTTATAAAAGCCCTTATGGCATGACAGATGCAGAGGCACAAACCTTTTGGTCCATGATGGGGCAAGGGAGCTGATGCTCAGTGTGGCTGGCATTGGAGGGGAGAATCTCCTGGTCCAGTGGTGGCCCACTGAGTCCTCTGACTTTTGCAGAACAGCCAGGTGTGGAAGAGGCCCTGGGTCCTTGGTTAACATCCCCCTTCTACCTAGTGACTCCTTTCCCATGATAGTCTTCATCCTCTGAATCCTCCTTAAGCTACTCTCAAGCCTTTGCTCTAAAGTTTTGTCTCATATACCAGGGCTTCTTCCATGTTTTTTCCCCAGGATGTAAGAAAGCTATCTGGAGGTCTGGGATCAGAAAATTTGTCTGCAGAATTTTTGCTTCAGCGTATCTCCTGGTAATATCCAGACTTCTCACAGCTCTGGCTTTTCCGTCAAGAGGCAGAAAACTTTTGTGCCTCTGTGTCCTTTAGGTAGATTGATAGAGCTACTCATGGCTTCACTGTGCTCCTCAACTTGCTTGTCTGTATAGAGAGCCTGACTCTCCCCTGAAGTCATGTCTACTTTTCCCAATCTTATTATTGTCTTCAGTGCATGTGTTGTTTATCAACCCTATGATAAGAGCCAGACTGCGTTCTCTCAGAAACTACCACAAAGTGTCCATGCTCTGAAAGCGATTAAAATTCCAAATAAGAACCGACTGAATACATCCTGCAACAGCTACACACAGAGGCAGAGAGCGGATGAAGTGAAATCTGTATGGGTGTTTCAAGCTATCCCAACAAGCAGTGTTTACAAGGATGCAAATGAACACCTACTTTACAAACCACTTAAGCATTAAACTCCTGCTCAAAGTTGTAGCCAAAGGCCAAAATTGTGGTTTTAGTTTTCCCTGAAGAAGTTAGTTATGTATGCCCAAACCACCCCTCTTTTCTTCCTGTTCCATTCCCATCACATTCAAGCACAAAATAAGAACATTTCTAGGTGCTTCTATCTACATTTGTATCTGATCCTCATATATCAGTTTCCCATGCTAATGAAGTCGTTGCAGTCCCACCAGATCAAAAACATCCAAGGGAGAATTGCTGAATGCTCTGCAATGACCTTGAAGGGCAGCGGTCTGTGGCTTTTAAAATCAGGTAGTCCAGATGTTGCTGGAGAGCATGGTGCGTGTAATGGTGGGGACTGACCATTGCAACTGAGTTCCTAAACCACAGAGGATGGAGACTGAGCTGTGTGAGCAGATTTTCAAAGAATAAATAGTACTGATGTTCAGCTTTGAAAATTTTCTTTGTTGTCCAAGTGCCTCAAACTGTATACTCAGGGTGGACATTTGAAATCTTTTCCTGCTGCCTTGCTTTTAATTTCTTGACAAAGATCATCAAATCCTGTGGTGGAAAAAATGCATTTTTTCTTTTCCTCTATTAAGAAATAGTGGTATATGCACCTTACCAAATGAGATCATGTACTCCAAACAAATAATTTTGTTCCTCAAAGAAGAAAAATTTTAGAAGGTACTCATTTAACTTTTTCTACCACTTGGTTCGCTATTTTGTTTGATCACTGAAATCTGACATATCGGTAAATATGGCTTCAATTTCTGTATATGATTTGACAAAAGTCATCTTTTCTTTTTTTAACATTCTCTATTTTATGCAATAAGTCAATTCTTGTTATCATGAGGATAGCTATGGCTGTAAAGGGGTATACATAACACATATTCTAATATTGCTGTGCACAGGACAAATAAATAACAATATTACAAACAAACCTTTTAAACTTCCTTCTGAGAGAGCAATGGCGACACCCAGTAGTATGACTTGTTTGGGAAAAATTCTTTTCAGAAACTGACACTGCGAAGTCAAGAAGCAGTTTGCTCAAGAAACATGAGGAACTGCTAGTCTGTTGTAGTATCTGCATGACCTTATCCTGCTATTTTTTTTTTATTTCTTGCTCCTTGTAAGCTTTGCTAATATCAGTCTGAAGGCGTAAGTGCCAGGGGATTCCACCGCCAAGCTGTTGCTTTTTTCCACTCATTATCGCTGAGTGTGCTGCAATGTGTGCAGCACCACCCTGTTGTTTTGAGCCACTTGGAGGTGATATTCATGTCTGCCTCCTTCCCTGGCCTAGTCTTTCAAATCCAGTCCACAGCCCTCTTGCTCAATCTCCAACTGCCAGGAACGCTGGCTTATTTTCTGATTGTCTTGTTATGACTTGGTGCGGCATGTGGGAAAGACAATTCATTTCACCATAGCCGTGAATGTATTGCCATATTGATGGCAACTTGTGAAAGTAGCAGCTTTTGGGGCATAAAATTTGGACAAGAGTACAAGTAATAATGAGTTCCCTAATGAAGCCGTGGCAGCCATGACAGCAGCCAGAAGGATGCCAAGGCATATGCCTATACACTTTCAAGGGAAATAAATAGAACCTGCATTTTTTTGTACAAGCTGAATGAAGTAAAAAAATTCATAGGTTCTCCATTTTTCCTCTGCTGCCATTCATGACCTCCAACAATGAAAACAACTGTGAGTGCAGGTGGTAGCTGAAAGCAGTTTTGTTCCTGCATCTGCCTGGGCATGCTTCCTGAATTTAATCTTTCAGGAACTTCATTTCTTAAAAAAATAACAGAATGTGAATAAGACTATATTTTGCCTTCTGAGATTTCATGGGAGGCAAGATTTTCTTCTTGCATCTTGATGGTGTAATCCATACTCTCCATTTTGTTATTCATTCAAAAGGAAGTGGGTAAAATGCTCATGGAAAAAGCTGTCACCACTCTTCTATAGCTGTCATCTGATGGGAAGAGCAGCCTATTGTGTCTTATGCAGCTTACAGACATTTTCCACCACAGCATGATGAAACAACCTTATCCTCATTACAGCTAATGTCTGTCTAAGACTTCATACATTAAGAGTAGTCTTCTAGATTTCCTGCCATAACTTTTTTCTTTTGGATGGGTAATGAGTCCTGGGGCTACAGTTATGCTTCACCAGCTCCTGATGTTGAAAGGAATGAGTGTGTTTTCTTTGGGCAGAACCTAAATGGCTTTTTCTTGGCAAATACCATCCAGCCGCATGTGATGATTACTTTTAGTAAGTCTAAACATAATTATGTTGTAACCTGCACTTTGGTTTAGGAGGCAGGGATCACTGTTTATGTACCCTGTAATTACATGGTATTTACCACAGATATCCTACTGCTGCTTGTAACTTACTATATGATTAAATGACCAACATCTATCATCAGAGTGAAGTGTGTGTTGCATAATACATCTTCCACAAAGTAGAACAATATTGTAACTTAAGATCTCAGACCTTTTTAAATTAGTTTTTGGTCTAGTTTAGTCTAAAGGCATTTTCTGTTTACTTCTTGTGACTCTTCCTCCAATCGTCATATTTAAGCTCATCAGGTGATTGTTGGAAGACTTATACAAAACACTTGCAATCTGAGTCATTCAATCAGAGTTTTCTTCAGATCATGTAGCATGGCATACTGAATTTATGAAGGGTGACCCTTCCAGTCATTTGCAAGTGTCTGAAAGACATGAACCATGTGTGTTTTTATAAGTATTATACTTAGGCATAGAAATGCAAAGCCAGTTTCATGCTTCTGTTAACACACCATCTCTTATGCTTCAAGGCATTGGGATAGAATTTACTCATTAAAGGCATCTGCCTAGCAGGGCTAATGCTAGTGTACAATAAAGTGTCCAGAGATCCACAGACAGGCTACATCACAGCATGTGCACCCCACTGGTGACTCTACACTTCAACCTGTTAAAAATGTATTAACAAATAGAGCCATGAGACTTAGCAGAACCGTATTTAGTAAAGGGGTTTGCAGCGACTGCAGGCAAATCAGCTTCCTACTGTTGACTTTTTATGCCTACGACAAGTGCACTCTGAACAGCACAGCTACGTGCTACCAACTGCCCAGCCATGGCCCATTTCCACGCTCTGACTGTATGGAACAGGTGGGTTATTGCAGGTCTGAAGTCTTCAGAGGGAAGGATTAATTCCCTTGTGCTCCTAAACCTCTGCATGCACAACTCCAACACAGGCTCACCCCTGCCGAGTTTCTTTTTCTTTAAGGGGCAACCCACATTTTAAAAACATGATTTGAATTGGAACCAAAGACTTTTCCTTTTTTTCTTTTTACAACCATAAGAGAAATCATTTCACTCTTCCCTTTAGAGCCCTTATTCGCACACACAAACACTATTTTTAAGTTTACAATCATACTGCTCTTACTTTTACTGCAATCTTTGTGTTCAAAGTAGAGGCTAATACGCTTCCCAGGGCAGAAATTTGTCATCAGCTGGTTCAAACTGGTATTGAATATTTTTTTCCGTTCATTCTTTTTGATCAGATTAATAAAATCCGGGACTTGGTGGAACTGTGATACAGCACAGGTCCTGTCCTAACAGGAAGATACGGAAAAGCTTTTTCTCTGATTAAAAGAAGTAATCTGAAGAGAGAGAGTAATTACCCAGTTTCACATTACGGATTTTCCTGACACCTTTATAGGAGCTTTGTTAAGGTACTTTCTTAGAGAGAAAATTTCATCTTCCTGGATCTGAGTGAATATCTTCCTCTATTAACTGACACTGAAAAAGACATTTTGCTCTTCCCATCCCCATCGTGTATTACTAAGTTGTGTATGAATATCCATATTTCTCATGAAAGTGTTTTGTATTGCAATTCTGTAAAAACTTAAACATAATAAAGGAACACTTTATCCAAGCAATATTTGCCTTTATCAAAGGGAAATCAGTCCATTTCCCCACCTGTTTGCAGAAGTTTTGTTTGTGTGCTTTGAAATACAGATGAATATAGCGCTTTCATGTAATGTAATTTGCTTTAATGTAAACTAATGCAGCAAAAGAGAGGAAACACAAGGGAATTACTGATGATACCAGAGCTAATGTGACTTCATTCCCAAACTCTAAACACTGAGACTAATATATTCTGCTTTTTCCCCACTTAGATTTTTGCCTGTTCTCTGTTTCGTTCTGCTTGTGTTGCTTTAAACCAGAGGTTTTCTTAGACTCACTCCACAACTGAAGAGGGTGGCCCAAAGTGATAATGAGGCAATGAGTGGAGAAAGGAGGCAAAGAAAGGATGAGCCCAAAACTGGTGGCTTCAGCTTCAGGGTATGGTGTGTCTGTTGCAATTCCCTGCTTGCTGTCCGTTCCTCTTCAGCTCACCAGCCTTCCCTCACCCCCCCTGCCCACGCAACCTTTGTCTAGTGCAGTAAGAGTTAGACCAGCAAATTGATCTTGGTTGAAAATATTTGTTTTGGTTTGGCTGGGGTTTATTTAATTTTCATCCAGGGTAGAGATTCCTCATCCAAAGCATTACTCCCCAGTAGCTCACCAAGCGGGGAAATAAATTGTCCAGTGAGGTCTGATGAGTGTTTGTCCAGTTTTGGTCATCAGGGTGAAGTCACAGAAAGGGGCAGAGCCATCTGCTTTTCCCTTACAATGGCTGCATTACAGGGGTCCTCGCCAGGGGGATGCAGAGTTGAACCAGAGACCATGGTAATATGCTTATGTACACCCATCCTTTAACTGAGAAACATGTGTGAAGAAGAACCTCTTTCTGAATAGACACACAGGACCTTGCTCCCCTGAAGCCCAAGTTGCACATGAACATCTGCAGCAGCTGTTGTTTTGAGCTGCGTGTTCACTGCTGACTCATCTTGCTTGAGGCAAACCCATACTGCCTCCCCTCTGAACTCTGTGTCCAGCACGAACAAAAGTGGTGGGCAAACAAGGAACTGGAGAGCAAGTAGCTATGGCAGGATGTTGGCAGTAGAACTACACAGAGCTAAATTCCCTTCTGAAAAACTTCCTTCTAGCATAAAAAAACTTCTTCATGCCATGCTATTTCAGTGTTAGTTTTTATGTATATAGGTGAAATGTAATTTAATGGCTTCTCTGAAACTTCTTTAATGATGCATGCTAGGCTCTGCGGTCTTCTCTGACATGCTCTTGGATGTTGTTTTACATGGATATATGTGAATATTCTGTATATAAGATTAGTTTTAGTAGTTTAGGAAGGGTTAACAGAAGTAATATAATCACATTATATAATGGGTGTGGAATTAATCTAATACCTAATAATCACAAAGCTATATTTCAAATAACTCTGATTTACTACAGTAGAAACCAGACATTCAGCAAAGTTTCTTTCTGTTATGCACAAATTTTAAGCAGACTTTTTAAAATTTATAAAATAATCTTTTCCTCTTCTGCAACATTGTTTTGTTTTTGTTGCAAACTTCTATAAAATGAACGACAACCCATTTTGATGGCATTCAGCATTTTTCTAAATTCTGTTATTCTTTTCCTTACTGAATTTTTTGAAACTTTGGAGAATAATGATTTCATCATAACCTGAAAGTCTTTCATTTTTCATGAAATTCACATGATTCATGTGATTCACTTTTAATGTGATTTATCCAGTTAAGAACTAGCTTTAAAAGTTAGAAGGAAGAGGAGAATAAACAGGGCAAGCAGAAAAGCTTACAGTTGTTATTTTTATTAGACTCTGTGGCAATACAGGAGGAGAGAGACACAGAAGTAAAAGAAAAAAAAATCTGTAGTGATATTACAACAGTTTGATTCAAAGGTGAACTATTTTTTATTTAATGTTTTCAAACATTAAAAGACCATTTTCCTCAGTTCCATCCAAACTTTTTTACTGATGACAAGAGCTGTTCAGGCATGAGGATATTTTACCCAACCAGTGGAAGAGACACTTATATCAGAAATAGACTGCAAAATTAGATTTCCCCCCAACAGCTCTATTCAAGCCTCATCCTAGGATTTAGCAGCGCCAAGGTTACTGCAATAACACAGCTGCAAAGATATTCGGCCCAAGTGAGATAATCCTCCTGCCAACCTCTTTTCTCTGGTTCCGGCCTGTCTAGGAACCACGCTGGTCTTTGTTTGGCCAGAGCTGAGAGGCACTTGGGAGCTATCGCATGGCGGTATCTCACCGAGTAGACACTGTATTTCATGCCTCTGTCCAAGAATTGTCTCTGGGGAAGTATGCGCCTGATTGGACAGGAACTGATACAAGTCATTAGACTCTAAATAACCTTTGGGTTTGTTTCTCCTGAACTTGAGAGCATTCACAGTTTAGAGTCATTAAAAGTTACAATTAAATTTGCAAGTTGTTTGCAGTCCATCAGAGTGTCCTTACTTAAAAGGGCTTCTCTTGCTCCTGTACTCTTCCTAGTGATATCTAACAATCTCTTGACAAGGGATGTCTTGTGGCATGTCAGAAGAAAAACCTCTACTGGAAGAGTTTCATGATTCATAATCCCCTAAATCCCTTTGCTGAACTGAATAGGATATTCATCAGAATGGGTTGCATTCCACCAGATCACATACTTTTCACAACAGCCGTGAGTAGCAGGGAAACTACAGCAAGCTGGGAGACTTATTGGCATTTACTCAATGACATACATTACATGTTCTCAATTTTTCCAGATAATGCTTTCAGTATTAAGAAAGCAGCGGGAAAAATAATGGTGAAAAACTAATCTTCTGGCCTTTAAATATCTAAGATAACACAGAAGTACAGCCAAGAGTATGAAGATTCTGGCTAGCTTTTCTTTTTTCTCTCATGCACAGACAAACAAGAAGCCCTTGTAAGGTTATGCAATTAAGAAACAGTGTTATGCCTTCTGAGGTTTAGCTTTCAGATAGCCCACTTTTCAGGCCAAAAGAAGAAATGGGTTGGTGCATTCAATCTAGTCAAGCAAAAGCAAAGCCAAAAAATATGTATAATCTGTCTCTAATTCGTTTTCCCCAGAAGGCTGAAAAAAATTATAAAATAGCGTGAGAGATTGGTTCATTTTTACACTGATCTTGAAAGCTCATTAAGGTATTTAACTTTCATGGATTGTCTGAGGGCTCTGGAGTTGCTGTTATCCTTTTGTTTAATTACACTGTAATCTTCATGCAATTACAGTGATGATAACATTCTTCCACAGACATAACAATAAATTAGCCATCTGGGGATAAATGACATTACTTAAAGCTTACTTCAGTGAAGTATCAAAGAAATATTAATATGGCTATATAGGACAGTGTTTGAAAGTAAATGACATTATCTGTTTCTAGAATTCAGCAATCCAATATATTTTAGGGGCTTAATAGCATAACATATTCTTGAATTTGCTTCATCATGAAATAGTTGGTGGAGAAATATCAGGAAAAGCACAGGGAAAACACATTTTAGCATAGTTGAAAAATATAGAGTGCAAAGTTTTGTGGGCTATGTTTTATACACCTATGCAATATTTGTCAGCTTCACCAAATAAATACGTGAGCAAGACTATGCCTGATACGTTTTATTTCCCCCATGACACATCTTGCCATTTTTCCATTGAAAGTAAAAGTGACTTTTGAGTCCTTCTGTGGTTTAATTCCAGAAATGAGAAGAGATTCATCAGGTTTTTACTGTTACTGCTGAACAGAAAAAAAGAACTTAAGATGAAATTAAGTGGCATGTCAAAAACAGTACGATGAAGAACAAAAACATCCTGAAAATAAAATGCAAGTCAAAATTTTGAAGCTGTTCTCAGCAGCTCCAATTAAAATAATTACAAAAAAAATAGCATCCTACTGGGCTTTCAACCAAAGAGAAAACTTGCAGCTGTGACTTTTTCCAATTGAGGTATCAGATATGATCATAAATTGATGAAAAATATTTTGAAAATATACTTTGAAATGGAAAAAGCATGTGACAACTGTACAGGCAGGGAGAGAATTTTACCAGTTGATAAAGCCCAAATACCTTTTTACTGGTTAGGGAGCTGGTCTGCTTATTCTCAATTCATTTCTATGATGTTGGTTATAATTGTACTAAGGTAAATTACATAAAAGAGTGGAATTAAACTGATGTAATAACTATTTCAAGAACATGTTTATACAGTGTCAGTCCAAACAAATGTCTTCTAACCTAATGAGAAGGTGCGTCTGAAGTAGTAATGTTTTATCACCCTGGAGAAGAGTAGCTGCGACAAAAGGGCTGAATATTTCCCTACCACTTAGAAGAATTATATTTATTAAAAAAAAAGAGATGGGCAGGAAGAGGTGTTAATGTGTGTGGAAGAGTCTTTTATAGGAGGAGTCTAGTTTCTATAGTGTCATTTACATGTGGCACAAAGCATAATTTACTCTCTTGTTTGAAGAGAGCAGAGGTTTTTGCAAATGAGTTGTTTTGTGTGCGCAATTGAAATGAGTTTTCTTGAATAGCTAATGAATAAAAGGATGTCAGGATTTTATTAGGTGCTAATTTATAATAAAGCTTTGTTTACAAAAATCTTTTAGAAGTGAATGACTGCGTGAGAACCAGTTGCTTAAAAGGTGGTGTTTTCCAGTGGTAGAAAAATTTGGAAATCTCTGACACTTTGAAAACACAAATGCATATCTTCTTGAGTTATGCTCATGTTCTCTATCTTGTATTGATCTCAGCTGATGGTTATATGTGCCTAAGTAACAACACTCCTAACATTTTCTGGCTTTCCTAGTGGGGAAATCTTGGTTGTGCTGAAGGCAGACAAGGCCATAGCTTTCCCAAATGATAGCTATATTCTCCACCATGTTACTGCAGAAAAAGCGCATCAAGAGATATCTGTTCACTTAGTGAAAGATTTTAATGGTTTGTTTTTTGATTTAGGGGTTTCTTTTTGTAGGTACATATTAGCATGTGGCTGGCAAAAAGATCTTAGATGGGATGTCTGTGGCTGGCCCCACCAAGCTGGGCTCACTGATAGGTCTGAACCAAGGAATTGGAGTGATTTGAGCAAGGGAGCGTATGAGACAGAGTGCACACAGCATGGGGTGGCCCTGAGGGCAGAGGCTGCATTTCCCTTCCTGCCTTTGGCAAAGCCGTTGCTATACTCCAGTAATCTTTACCGAGGCTGCAGATATGTTTCACTAGCTCTTATTTCACTACCTAAATCTGGGCTTCCTAGCTTCAAATAGCAACAAACTGTACTCTGATTTCCCTATTTAATTTATTTGCAGCTTTCCATTTATAAATGGGAATATCCAGAAATTGCTGAAATGGTCTTTAAGGTTAATCTCATGTAGATATGCTGAGATGTGGCTGGGCAGAATTAAATACAATAACATTTGTCTCAAATTTTGCTAAGTCTGAGAGTTATTTTAATTTTTGAAATCACTGTTAGAACCTCTGTCTTACAGAGTGTTTGTATAAACTCTCATGTCCTACTTCTCAGTCCCTGTCTCTGCTTTATTTTTCCTACTGTCCTGGCAAATAGTAATTTAACAAGAGAAATGAATGCGCCTTTTTGCATTACCAATGATCATAGTCAGCGAATTGGAGAACTGAGGAAGAATTTTTGATTCACTTTCCAAATTTTTTTCTTTGGCAAGTCAGTATCTCTGGCGGCTGGAGATATCAAGGTGGCATATGAATCAATTTTAGGATGTGAGGGTTTTTTACCCCCCATTAAGTTGTGAGCAGCTTATCTTTGTCTTGGTCAGTGATGCTGAACTCTGCTTGACAGAAACCAGGCATTAAACTCTTCTTTGGCCCCACAGCTGGTTATGGTGGGTTTTTTTAAACAAGCCCAAGGTAAATCTCTTATCATTTCTCTCCTACTATCTTCTTCATCAGGGATGGGGAAGTAGAGCCTCAGATGAGGTAGATAACATATCCTGTTTTATGTCAGTCTTTCAACAATATATAATTGCTAGGTTGGGGGTAAAGTTGTGAAAATTGTGGTAAATCTTAATCTGTACAGTATTGTACTTGTGCTGACTCTCGTTTCCTTCAAAAATGGGCAGTGCACTGGGTCTAAGATGGTAAAGATGGAGTAGAAGCACTGCTACTGCTACCTGTTGGGGTAGCTTTGGGGTCATATCAGATACCACCAAATGCCCCAGGGCAGATCCTCTCAGAAGGCTTTGATTATGCTGAGATCAAAAGAGAAGCAGCCAGAGAGCCAGGAAGCTCCTGCCAGTTCCTTTGCAGTTTTCTCTCTTGGCTACACAAACAGTTTTCAGAGTGTTTTGGAGGAAAATGAGCAGCAGAAGTCATGTACTCTCACCTGCTTAAGAAAATGAACAGGGAGAAATGAAAGAAATTATTCCTCTATGCAACAAGACATTTTGAGGTGTGTGTAAGAGTGTATTGTTACATCTCTACAAAGCTTGTTGCATACGTGAATATGCAAGCTGAAATCAAGGCTTTGTCTTGGGTGATCTGGGTTGGAGCCTACCCTCTCGGGGAAACCACTTTCGTCTGGTTCTCTTTTTTGGAAGCTGCTCTGCTATTTCCCCTCTAGTTTATATTCTGCAAGGGCGCTCAAGTAAACCCACACTGAACTGTGCACTCGAATGGCAGCTCTGTCTTTGCCCAGTGACAGTCTCTCTCATGCAAAACCTTTCATTGTTCAGCCACTGCTGGCAGGTGGTTCCTTTTGCAGCTAAGTAACCACAGCTTGTTGTATTACTAAGGGTTTTAACATATGGTTTCACTTAACATTAGCTGCCTGATAAGAAAATGAACTTTTTTTTCCCAAAGCAGTATTATTTCTTTCTACATTTCATATTTTGTATGAGATGGTTAGATTTGTTCTTTGTTTCGAGCTCCAGGTTCTTGTACCACTGTGTTCGTTTGGGTTTTTTTAAATACATACTTTTTCATTTGGTCTTAAATTCCAAGTATCATCTTTTCACTTCTCTGATCTGGAATTAAGTAAGCTGTCTCAAGAAAAATGTATGCACATAAAGTGTGTCTTTTGCTTCCCTATGAGTCAACATCTTCAGGCACATTGTATGGCAGAAAAGCCTTTGCTGGTGATTCCCTGACACGCTTTGGATAATGTCAACCGATGTGGAAGGGGAGCAGTTAGTTACCTTTAAAACATATCAGGATTTGTAGATCATAAAAGCAATATTGATGTCTGTACCCAAAACATGAATGCAAAAGGTACATGAGCCAACTTGTACCATGATGGCAAAGCCACCTGATAAGTAGAGTTGGTTTATGGAGCTTTGGTGGAACTTACCTGCCATTCAGTCAAACTCTCAGATTCTTCAGAACTGTGAAAAGAAGGGGAAGATAATTACAGGGTTTTTTGAAGCCTGTGTCAAACTGCTTATTGGCAGCTATACAAAGTGCTTTCGAGCATTCCTATTCTTGCCAAATGCATTGTTTGGTATTTCAGGTTGAAAGAAGTATTGTTTCAGGTGCTTATTTCCAATAGAAATCATTTTGGAGAATAAGGAAAATTTTGTATGCTTTTTATAAAAGCAATGTCATGGCTATTGGAAGGAGTAATTCCACATCAACTTTTTTCATTGCTGTTATTTAGCACCATTAATTTTTTTATTTTTCACCAGACACAATGATTCTTTTTCTCTAGATCATTTTGGTTTTGCCAGAACATTTTTCACTTTTTAGAAGACAAAAGGTATTATACAGTGGGAGTGACCTGACCTGGACCCACTGCAGGACACAGCTGAGGCCATCAGCCAAGCTGGTAGCACCTCTGGGAAAACATGTTTAAGAAAGGGTAAAAGATGTTGCACAGCAGTGTCAAGAGTGAGGGAAAAAGCATGAGAAACAACCCTGTGAACACCAAGGTGAGAGAAGGAGGGGGAGGAGGTCATCCAGGCACCAAAGCACCTATGGAGGAGACCAGGCTGGAGCAGGTATTTCCCTGCAGCCCATGGAAGAGCCCACGCTGAAGCAGATATCTACACTGCAGCCTGTGGAGGACCCCACACTGGAAAAGTGGAAGTGTTCTGAAGGGACCATGGCCCATGGAGGACCCATGCTGGAGCAGGTTTGTCCTGAAGGACTGCAGCCTGTGGGAAGGACCTACACTGGAGGGGGGAAAAAATGTGAGGAGGAAGGATCGACAGAGATGAAGTGTTATGAACTGACTGCAACCCACATTCCCCATCCTCCTGCACTGCTCAGTGGGGAGAAGGAGGTAGAGGGGTCGGGAATGAAGGAGTGATGTTGAGCCTGGGAAAAAGGGAGGTGTGGGGAGAAGGTGTTGTTTTAATTTGTCTTTGTTTCTCACTATCCAAACCTATTTTATCTGACAGTGAATTAAATTAATTTTCCCCAAGACAATTCTCTTTTGCCCATGAGAGTAATTGGCACGTGTCCTCCCTGTCTATATCTGGACCCACAAGTTTTTTCATCTTATTTTGTCCCCCGCCCTGTTGAGAAAGGGGAGTGAGAGAGCTTCTGCGTTGTCATGTGGCAGCTGGCAGAGGTCAACCTGCCACATAGGTAAAAGCTGAACTGTCATAGTAGCTTTGAAGAAGTCCTGAGCATCTAAAATATATGTTCTCAAAATGGAGCCTACTCATCACAAGCACATAGAAGTATAATTCATTTATACCCTGTATTTAGTATGATGCTTTTAAGATATGACCAGTTGTTTCAGATATTTAAAAATAAATCACACATGAAATTATAATCTGAAGTGGGTTTTGTTCTAATTCAGCTAAATGCTAAAGTTAAAAACCAGTTTTTCATAATGCCATATATATAAAATCAGGCTCAGGTTTATGTAACTTCTTCATGCAGGGTCTTAGAAGGGAGAAGATAGTTATCAACCTAGATGTTTCATTTTTATGTTGCCTGCATATCCCATACCCTATCATAGCTTTATAGACACACAATAGCAACTTCAAAGGACTCATTGCCTGTGCTGCTTTGAACCTGAATTCTGTTACTCTGCACACTTGGCAAACGTTGTCGAAAAACTTTTTAAGTGGTACTGAGTTTGTGCACAGCTTGGAGTAGAAAAAAGAAACCACAGAAAGCTTATGTGCGGATTGTTGTAATCTTGTATCTTAAATCTTATATGTAAATCTAATATGTTAAAATGCAACAGATATGGAGCATATTTTCAAATTGATAAATTCAGATGTAAAATGCATTTTTTAATCAAGTCAGGGTCCTGCATCAAGTGGAAGTGTGCGTTCATATTTAAGTGGTTATATATAGATAGATATATAGTTTTCCCCTCTGTATGAGTGTGCATTTGTACACTATGAGGACTAGGAGTATACCTTCATTGATTTACAGGTGGATTTAGTATTAGTTCATCCTTAATTTAGTTAAATTTATATATACATATAAAACTTATCAAAGGCTGAGCGCTCTTTCCTATTTGTCTTCATTCCAGTATTTAGGAGCATATTATGCTTCTAGGTATAGTCCTTGTGGGGAGTTTTGGAAAAGAGCTCTACCAACCCCTCCCACAAAAGAGAGATTAACTGGTTCAGGAAATTGCAGGTCTGGAAAATTCTTCCTTGACTAAATGAATCAACCATGGGCATTTACCACTGTCAGAAAATTAGGTCACAGATAGTATAAGCCAATTTTCTGCGGAAGTCCATTCAGGAATAAGTTAATTTCACATTTGCTGCTTTCTTTAAGTTGTAGTGACAATGATAAAATGTCCATGCTTAAGAGTGGCTTCAGCCTTTGAATCTCTGGGATGATTTGAAATGACTTTGTATTTCTTTTCAAGTTGTTCCAACACATGACTGGCATTCTCATTAGAATGATCTTCATGCAAGGCCTGCCTGCTTCCCAGCTATCATCCACCTCCTGCTTTCCATTTTTGTCTAAACTAAAGCTGCATCCGGCAAACACTTGGAAATACGCTCTGTGGTTACTAATTACCTGGGCTGATCTACTTAGTTATATGTTCCAGCACAATTAAGTCCTTTCTTTTCTTATTGTATCTGCCTCATTATTAATTATAATGGTGACATTTATACTGTAAATGGGATGAAAGTATGAAAGGGAAACTGTGTGTAAAGATAGGACCATTGTGCAAGGGATGAATAAGTACTGAAGTATTAAGGCTAATTGTAATACATGAATATGGATTCAAAGGTTTTGGATATACTGTCTTCAAAATATTTTTGAGGAGTGGTTTCAAGGTTATAGACCTACCCAGGACTGTGTTAAAATATGCGTGCACATGACCATAGGGATAATAAGCAGCACAAATATTCTATGAAATGATATGTATTTAAAATGTCTACATAAGCATGAGGGAATACTTCTCAAGGCAATGACATTTTAGAAGCAGACAGCAATAAACAGGAAATAAGGAAAATGCATTTCAGGGACTATACTTTGGCAGGACTGTTGGCTATGCTAGAATGATGAGTAATAGAGTAAAATTACAGCCACAACTGTATATTCCGAAAGCTCAGGTTTATACATGACTTGTAAATATGTGTGGGTAGATTTATTTTTTTAATTGGTGTTTCTCTCTCCCTATCAATTAGGAAAAGAGAAAACCGATATTTAGATATTTAACTGAAAGAATCTCCCCCCGTCAAAAAACGGCAGTTGTAGTTTAGTCCTAAGAATTAATTTAGTGGTTAGCAGATGTCCAGATATTAAAATATTGTATCATTTGAATACATAGGTGCGTTTTAAATGAAGCAAAGGCAGCTAGGTTCCTAGCTCACCCCTTTGTCAATGTTAAAAGTTCCCAACTGAATCTTTTGTTGCATTTTCTCCACACTTGACTTTTTCTTAGGTCTCCTATCACCTCCACTTGAGTTGAATTCATGGTACTTGATCTTAACTGCTAGCAGCCATGCAGGAAAATTGTTCCAAAGAACCACCTTTTTTGTTTGTTTGTTTATAGCATCTTATGACTTCTAGAACTAGTCCCATGAACAGTTAGCAAGCATTTACCAGCATGTTTCAGGAGAGGACAGGAGTAGACGGATGCCTAAAGCACTCTAGAAACTTATCTTTTTCATGCTCTCAGAGATTTTCTATATCATATCAAACAAGCCTTTTAACAAACCTGTCTCATCTCACAGTAGTTAGGATGGAGATACTATTGTTAAGAAAGTAGGGTGCACACTAATAGTTTTTTAATATCATATATTAACTGGAGTTGGCTGGAAAATGGTATTTCTGCCCTGAGGGTAGTTCCAGTTGTTCAGGTTTGTGTTTAGTTCTGGAATTTCACAATCATGTTTTAGGGGTAGATTTATATGTTCCTTCATCATGTGTTGTATTGCGATGACACTAAATGTGAGGAAAAAAGGACCTCTTGGACTTGACAGTAAAAGGGGTTGTGGAGGAAGAGAGACTCTCAATGTGACTAAAGAAGGAAAAGAAAACACAAATCAGCATAAATTCTGTTGCAGTGGATACTACCATTTGCCAGTAAAGAACTGAATTTCTGTGAGACATCTTATAAATAGGTTTTTTTCTGTTAGAAAATTTTCAGCCAGCTCTAATATTCTTGTTGTTATTGGGGTGTTTTCTGTTGGAATATACTTCATTAAATCAATAGAAGGAAAAAAGGCAAACACTTCAGCATAGGGCACCATCTGGTAAACACATTAAGAGGAGAGGTAATATGCAAACCTTAGTTTTGACGATCTATCTGTAGCTCAAAAGCTAGAATAAAACTTAAGAAAAGACTTACTCTAGGGCGATGGGAGTTTTTAAGTCAGGCTTTAGGTTGGGGCATCTAAGGAAGTTAGACCCGTTAGTCAGTTGAAGTGGAGTTGGCAAACCTAAACAATACAGGTTTATTTGTAGATCATTTATTGTTTAAAATGGCAGGGGTTTCCTGCCATTAAAATACACAAAGTTTTGCTTTGAAGAAAACTGCAGCATTACTGTAGTTACCATAGATGACTGTTCTTCCTTGAAGGAAGAACTCCCATTCCAAACGAGTAAGAGGTTTTGGGTGAGCACTTCTGATGGAAGATGCCCACTATTGATCTGAGGACTACTGTGGATTCAGGGATGAGAGGATAAACTACTGAGACCTGACAATGCAGAGAATGTAGCAGAAATGCTGCTTGGCTTATAGTTATGAAAAAATCCTATCTGTTCCTCTCTACGTCTGACTTTTTTTTTTTTTTACAAGGCTGTCCCTCTTCTTGTCTGAAATAGTCTCTTACTCTGTTTCTAGAAATATGAAAAAGGGTTAGACTAACTTTTGAAGAGGTAACAGTTTGCAAAAGCAAAACGAATTGCAGATTTTTGGAAGGGATATAAAGCACTATGGAATATGCATGGTGGTAGATGGCTCATTCTGATAATGTTACATATCTGCATTTTGTCCATAACTGGAGTTATTCCTCCTTGAGTTTGGTCTGTTTTTATTTCTGTATGAAAACTTGCTTCTTGAAATAATTGTGCCATTGTTCATCTTGGATCTCATTCTTCTGGCAGCCACCACAGACATTTTCCTGAAATTTTAGCTCTTACTTAATCCACTGTAAAATTGGTGGTGGGATTAATTTCTCTCAGATGACCCTTCAATGCTCTGGCAATGCCTAGTTCAACCTGCCGTTCTATTAAATCTTTTCAGAAATTACTGAAATGGTCTCAATATTTTTTTTTTTTATTGTAGGTTTCATATATACTGGAGAAGTTGTGCATCGAATGCTAACAGCTACACAATATATTGCACCCTTAATGGCAAATTTTGACCCCAGTGTGTCAAGAAATTCAACAGTCAGATACTTTGATAATGGTATGTAGTAGTCCTTCATAACTGAATGTGTCTTTGTCCCTTGGTTCTTCATATTTTCCTAAATAACTCTTTCTGAAGGAAAAATTGAAGATTTTTTTTTAAATTTTTTTGTTCTTTTTTTTTTAACTCACAGGCTGTATAAAGCATGTGGCTAGACACCCATAAACAGTTCTTAATTTAGAACACGGTTAAAGAGTCATGAATGCTTTTTGCTAATTGGACAGATATCTTCTGGATGTTAAAGTCCATAAACTCAAACTAGCAATGTATTTTATCAGTTTTAAAAGGAAAAATCTGTCTTGTATAAAAGTGCCAGTTGCTGTTACTTCAAAATACGTAGAGTAAATACCATCCACCCACTAGCTAAAATGAAAATAGCATTTGTGGAATGCAATAGCAAGAATACACAGAAGCAGGGCAGGTATAAGGTTAATAAACCTGTCAATGACTAAGTGTGCATGGAGTGCCAGGATTGGAATCCAATACACTCATCTACGCCCCGAGTTCTCAACAGTCCCTTGTACAAAAGATTGAAAGGGTAAAAGGCAAACTACAGTGTTATACTTGAAGCTCTGAGATATTTCAAAGACCTTGAATGTGTGGATATTTGTCTCATGAAGTCAGTTATAATCAATATTTTGAAAACATAACCTATGTGATTAAAAGGCATCTGGTGCCTTACGTCGGGCCTTTAGTGATCAAATACAATGGCAGTGACTGTCTATTCTGAATTTAAAACTTAGAGAGTTTAGTATCGTGACTTAATATCATGAGATCTATGATTGTTTTAAATTTTCCTGGGTAAGTCTGTGCCATTCTATGTATGTTTATTCATAGTGAATTTAAGCATAAATTATCAACATGTCCAAAAAATATGTCATGTTTCCAATCAGGTGTGTTAATTTTTATTCTTTAGATCAGGGATCAAAATGTATCCTATAACCTTTGCACCTAGTCATAACCTTTCCTTTCAACCTAGTCATTACTTGCAGCATTTACTTGTTAAAAATCCAGTAAAATAGAATTACATGAGAAAATCCTACTCCTTGCATGGAGAATTTTCAAACAGAAAAAAATATTATTTTCATTTCATAAATTATTTGACATTATGACCTGAGATTTCTCATCTTTACTCAAAGAATCTGAGGATTCTGGAGAAGACATTGCTAATTCTCATTGCATCCCTGACTTCCAGTCTTCATATCAGGTGTATCAGGCTGTATCACATTGCTTTCATGACAAGGTTGAATACTTTGAGATTTTGGATCCCTCTTCATGCGTAAGACATGGTGATCTTTTGGACCCCATGTGCTTTAGGACAAAGAATTTACTATCTTACCCCATATAAAAAGGAACTGAGCAAAATGTATCTTCAGCTCCTTATTTCTTATTCATCCCTGTTTTAACTCTCTGGGCAAGTGTGCTGCTTTAGAGCAGCATCTCTAGCGAGCAAGCACAGAGTGTGGTGACCCATCCAAGTCGCACTCATGGAGCTAACTGCAAGGAACTTATGTACACACGAAATCTACATTAAGACCCTGGGAATGAGAAGACTCTTTTGGAGGCAGCTGACTTCCACTTTAGCTTGTGGTTCTGAGATGCACATAGATCTGAAGTACTCAAAGACTGACTATAAGAAGTTCTGGCTATTTTTGTTCCAACAATTTTAAAAGTCCTTTAAATTCCTTTGAAATGAAATTTAATACAATCAAATAAATATTCAGAAAGCAGTTAATGAATGTGGTCACAGAAGGAAAAATGCACTGTGTGCACAATTAATGAGCATGTACTAGACTCATGAAAGACACATGGGACAATAACG
>WAAD01024101.1:0-11361 GCA_013389945.1 Fregata magnificens | reverse complement strand
TTCTGCATAGAATTGTTGTTGTGACTGAGCAATTTATGCTTATGACGGAATTTAATGTCAGTGTTACAGAAGCCACAGGCAACAATTAAGGACCTTGATGGGGACTGATATTTTATGTTCAGATTGTGAGCACAGGAGACATGAATCTGGCAAAAAATTATGGAAGTTTCCTTTCTCCTAGCTGGCAATGGGCATCTGATGTACATTCAAGCCACCTTCATACAGTTCATAACTTGCCATTTCTCCCTCATGGAGAGCAGTATCAACCATCCTTGGTCTACACTCCTGGATGCATCTATGTGCACATTAGTGGTGAATTACTGATGCTAAGCTCTGCCAGTTCAACCATGTATTCAAGACCTAAAATGATAGGTGGCTATGATGATCAAAGGAAGAGTTCTGAGTTATCTACTAAGGACCTGAAAATGAATTAGGCATGTTTGTACATATTTAAGAGGAGGTGTATGGAAATATATATATCAAGTTATAACAAAAGTGATTTGGGAAGCAAACAGGTTTGAACTTAGGATATGCTTTCAGAAATCAAGACTGAATCCCTGGCAGCAATCTTACACACAGCCTGAACCTATTTCTAGGATTCTACCTGGAGATGCTAGCAGAAGCAGAAAACAGGGGGAAAAACTTCCCAGAAAGAATACTGTACACCACTAAGAATATTGTTACTGTAATGTACAGCAACAAATCTAAAACCAAAATCCAGGAAAAGGATGTTGGATTNAACAAATCTAAAACCAAAATCCAGGAAAAGGATGTTGGATTCCAGGATCCTTTATGGGAATGCAGTATTATATATTACCATAGTACTGTATATTACTAATATCAGTGTTGAATATGCACCTGGAAACTTCAATCCACACAGGGTTCTTGGACCATTACCCCGCCTTTACAAGAAAGGTTCCTTTTATTGTCTCTACAGCAACTGCCTGCTTGCTGTTTGCCAGCTCTGCGATGAGGTCTCCAGATGTCAGATTCATACTGGGACATAAACTGGATGGACTTTACTTGAAGCACATCAGTATTTGTCTTGCCCAGAAAAGCAGGGGCTGTATTATCTTACAAGAGGATACAGAATTGTAATGTCTTGAGAAAGAGCCAGAAGTCTTTCTCAGTTTCTAGGGAGCCTAGTTTTTTGCAGTATAGAGCAGTATTTTAATAGTTGCTTTAGGCTTGCTTTTCAAGCTCTATATTTAATGAAGTATAATTATTTCTGTCAGTACTCTTTGTTACTCTGTTGAGTCTCGATTTATTAGAATTTCTATTTCTTTAGTTTCTGCAGCAGACAGACAGAGGTGCCACTACATGTGGAGCTAAAGGGATTTAATGAATTTTGGAAAAACAGTAACTTTTACATTCCATGCTCTATTATGAGCACTTTGCTTGAATTTGCCATTGAAACATGATAACTGCTTTTCTGTAAACAAAACAGTAGAACTGTATGTCTTCCAGAATATTTTAGCTTTATCATTTGCATGAGATTTAAAAGTATCAAACTATAAAATATAACAATGTCATGAAAAAATAAAGTACCATCATGAGAATAAGAATAGAATTTGGAGAAGAGAAGGATTATGATATATAACATTTAGTTATGGTAAGATGAAATTTAAAACCTAAACCAAGCAGTAGCAGTGTTTGACTTGCCTTTCAGCCATGATTACTTTCCAAGGCTGAATAATTTCACTGAAAATAAACCTTAGGGCATACTAAAATTAGTGTTAATGTAAATGTTTTTAAAATTTAAACAACATAAAAGCATGGCTATGAGTCTACACTTAATAAAAGGCGAATGTGTTAACTACATAAAACCTAAGGATCCAATTCTATAAACATTTGAGTGACTCCTGGGGCCTATCTAAATGAATAAAATTACTTATATATGCAGTATTTAAGGAATCAGTGTCTACTTTAGAATCCCCTGCACAGCACTATGTGTCTAGATGCAGTGACTCTTACAAATGTATTTATGGAATTAACCCAACTAAATCTGATGGCATAATATGTCCTCAAAAACTGGAACCACTTAGTATCAGTGATGGTATGATGTGGATATATTTCATCCATAGGAAAAAAAAATTATGACTATATCCTCCTGGAAAACAAAGAAAAGAACCATTATTGATCAGAATACTTTAAATACTCCAGTTGTAAAAGAATATTTAGAATAACTAAGTAAGATTAAGGAACTATCCCACAGTATGTAACAAAAGTGCAGGGCTTAAAAGTAATCTAAGAGCAGTGAAAGGTTTCACTGTTTGCTAAGTGCTTTACATTTTTGAAATATGTTGAGAATGGAAGAAAATACTTAATAAACCTGTTAATTTTTTTTTTAAGATACCTATCTGTCATTTAAGTGTAAAATCAGCTTATTCATCTTTCCATATACAAACATAACTCTTCTTACAGGAGTCGATAGCTCACAGCCCTGGCCACAATGGTATTTTGATTACAGTTTTCAATGATCACTGAAGTAATTAGCTGTAAAAATTCAAATAATATTCTGAAAGAAACGCAGGAGTTTCACTTTCAGTATACAAATGTGAAAAAATTGGTCCACTGCATACTGTATATGTGAATTATGCCATTGGCATATTCATTGGCATATATCAAGTCCCAAATATACTGAAAGTGAAATTCCTTTATTTCTTTCAGAATATGATTTGAAATTTTTTCAGTCTTTTTCTACCTGTCCTATCTTCCTGTTTCTGGTTTAATATTGTCTTCCTAATCATAGTATTTGCATGATTTATCTGAAGCATTCAATTTTGTGGACTAATTGATTTTGCTGGGATTATTCACATACTGACTGGTTAGGTTGAGGAGTAGACTTTGAAGAACTACTCCAAAAAGAAAAAACCAGAAGATTCTCTTGTGAACTCTGCAGGTATGGCTGGGATCAATTAACAAGATGCACAACATCTCAGACCTTAGTGTTTTCCACTTATAAGATAGACAGGGAGGCTGCAAGTCCCATGGTACTCTTGGATGAGATAATGTCACAAGAAGTTACTGGTTATTTTGGTTTTGTTTTATTACACTGTATAGAGAGTTTAAAACAAAATTATAAATACTTTTTTTGACAGGGTATGCAAGGAACATTTTCTTTTAATTTTGTAGACCACAATTTAAAAAGAAACACAACCACCAAAACCAATTAAACCTTACTGAATAGCAAAATTCAGTTCAACCTATTCTGTGGCAAGAATCCTAAAGTTTAAGAAACATTAAAAATAAAGTCCTTATTTTTTATTATACAGATTCTTCTAATTTGCAATCAAATCTAAAACATAAAAAACATTACAGAAAAAAAACCACAAAAAATTTTTATTAGATAGACAAAAATTCAGAACTCCATACTATTTCAAATACAGAGTCTAAGCATTTCAGCTAGAAAAGCTTACTTTATTATTGTAGAGTTTTAACTGCTATCAAGATGAACCATAGGAAAACAAAAACTGACACAAGATTCGCTGTGGAATAAACTGTGCCGTAAATCCAAGTCAGTAAAAACAAAACAAAAATCCCCAGCTGCTTTTCTGGTCCAGGGGTAGGTTGTTTATATTACCTTATTACTGTAGAATGAGAGGGGAAATGTCTGGCATATTAAATTGTCTTTTCACCAAAGGAAATCTACCTCAGAAATCTTTTAAAGACTGTGATATATTACATAAACCACCACCAAATCAACGAAGGTTAGGGGAACTAATAGTACAGTTACACTACATTAATCCCAAAGTAGATCTTATAGGAGGTTAATTAACAGAAATATCACATCAATACATTGTTCTCATTGGAGACCTACCTGTTGCATAGAACTATGTTCTTCCAGTTCCAAATTCAACCCCTTGAGGATGTCAGTTCTAACTAAAGTAGGCTATAAATTTATTTTGAAACAAAGTAGCTGAGATATATCATTGCTGAAATATCATAATCACTAATGTATATTTCAGATAGTGGCAGCAATGCGAAACTTCTGTCAAAGCAGCATTAGAAATTTTAGGATTTTTTTTTTTTCCTGTTTCTTTCCCTCTAGTCTGAATCTTTATTACTATGCAGACTGAATGCAGATCGAATACAATGCAGGTTAATAAACGGAGTGTTTTGATTTAGCATTTTGCTGCACTTTTTACTCATTATCTTACCACTCTCAAGGAAAAACTGAGTCCCCTGGAAATACTTGAATCTCTTTCAGAGGAAAAAATGAATAGCATTTTTATGAAGCTTAAACAGGTTTCTCTTTGTGATGATGACTAATGTTCTTTTAAGGACAGAAGAAAAAGACACGGGAAGAGAGCAGGACATGTGAGGAGAATGGTGAAGAACCTATGGTAGTATAGCATTAAGGTTCTTTACAAATGTCTCAGACTTTTGTAGATGTCACACAATCTGAGGAACTTCTGCCAAAACCTCTGTCTGCCTGGGATGGAGAGCATGGTTTTGTTTACTCTATGTGTTAGCACAATAGGAGGAAGAGTATAAAAACCTTTTCTAGCTGATCCTCACAGAGAAGTGTTGACAAAATGAAGTTAGAAATAATTTTCTTAAAAAATACTTTTCAGCAGTTGATATAAAAAAATGCACTTGGCAAAAATTGCTTTAATATTTTGTTTACAGGCCCCAAAACAGAATTACCCTGCTAAGCTCCTTTTCTCCATATATTTAATTTTTATTTTTATTGGGTAGGATTCTGAGATATCAGTATACAAATTGAACCAGAAGTAGCATCAGCACCCTAATTCAGCGGATTATCTTTGATACTTATTTTTATTGAAATAAAACTAATAAGAAAAGATTAAGTAATCTATGGGACAACTAGTTATAAAATGTACAGTACTATAAATTGATGAAAATAAAGGAAGCAAGACTGTAATCCAAAGCCCTAGAAAAGACCAACTTTGTGGATTGACAACAGTTTATAATATATTGAATCAGCATGAATCCAGATGAGTTTTGTCATTTAACATACTTAGGATGTAACAATGAATAGATTTTCTTTCGAAGTTCATTTTCCAGTTTATTTATTTAAAAAGCAACCTTCATTCAACCTCTGTTTAATCTAAATCACAGCATAGCACACAGTTTAAAAAAAAAAAATAATCCTAGGAGAAACATTCCTGAAACAAAAGTAATTTACTGAGATGGCTCATTGTATCAGTAAACTGTTCCCAGAACCTTATTCAGAACAGAAACATACTTGCATGAACTGCATATCAAATAATTCACTTACATAAACTAGTGTTAAGAAAAATGAAAAATTATTAATTGTATGTAATATTTTTAGGCTATAGGCTTACAAAAGATATTTGTACTCCCATTGATAGAAAAGCCCATATTATTATGATATCTTCTTTAAATTTTTGTGTTATATCTATTTGGCAATAGTATAGACTATTTTATGAACAAATTCTGCCACTTGTACTGATTAGTCTCTTATCCTTTCAACAATCCTGTGCAACTAGGATGTAGCTTTGGTAGATTTCAGTTCTTATCACCAATAGAATGGAATTTATTTTTCAAATACACATTCTAACTTAAAATTAAACAAAACCACGCTAATTTTACTTTTATCCTTAGGTGTCTAAAATGCTTTGTACTTCTCCATTACGTTCAGTGTATGGCAAAATCCTTTTGGATTACTATCAAAATATTTCTTGTAAATTTGAAGTAGTTCCTTCAGGTATCTGTAGTTCAGTTGTTTGTTAACTGCAGTTTTCCTAGCTGCTATTTTCTCTAGTACACTGAAGTTGCAGATGACTTGGATAATAGTATGTCATAGCCTAACCCAAAGGACAGGAATGTATACAGCCAATTTTCCTGGCTTACAGTACTCCAGTACAGTGTGAATCCAAAGAGAGTTTTCTCCTTGCTTTCTACCCCTCGCAATTTCAACTTCCTGTATAGTAAATCTGTTTTTGTTATTTAGTTATTTAGTTAAGTCTGCCTACCTTAATCAAGCTCTATTCTTCCTGTCCTTATATTTGATCTTTCTTTTCTTGGAAAAAGTTTGAAGATATTTCCACATCCTTAGTCTGACGGATGTGCAAGGTGGGGTAGGTCAGAAGAGATTCTTATTAAAAATTGTATTATTTTTAATGTTAATGTTTTTTGTGCAGTTTTAGCAAAAGCAAACTTTCCATAGTTAAAAATTGCCAAAATTTCTAGGAGAACACATGAGGTATCACTATTAATTCCAACTTGTTATTCTTCCTTTCCATACAGAAACCTTCTAACAGTGTAAAATGAGAATTTTAAAATACATGATGAGACTATATAAGAGTATCTAATACATATACTGACTATCCATAAAATAATACTTTTTTTGTTCTAACTTTCCTGATTATTCATATCATCACCATTAAAACTGATGTAGGCAAATTTTCCTTTCTCTTTAATTCCTTTAATTTTGTTATATTCTTACATAACTCAATAATTTGCTCCACAAATCATCTTCCCTTTCTTCAGGTTTGACACAACACTGCTTTTATTCAATTGTTAATGTATTTTTCTTTTATAAATATCTTATGTTGCTATTTTGATTACATTCTATTTAACTGTAATGTACACAAACACATTAGATGTTGGTTTAGTTTTTAGTAAGAAGTATCTTACTTACAAAATTATATTTTTTGCAGGAGAGAACAAAGCTAACATACTTTTTTATCACGCTAACAAGATGTGCTTCTTTCCCTCAACTGTAATAACATACATTAAAATACACAGATACTCAAACCTTTACTGAGTATTGGGATGATATATTTTTTTGGGGAAAAAAAAAAATCCCAACAAAAACAATCCCTTTCCTATCCCTTTCTCCAATTTCCTATACTACATTTATGATGACCAAAGCCAACAGCTTAATACCAGATCTTTAAAAATGCAGTTAACTTCCATAAAAGGTACTTGTATATCTTAAAGGGATGGGAAATGGAGGGGAAAGAATAGGAAAGGAAGGAGAGAGAAGGGAACGGAAGGGGAAAAGGAGAGGAGAAGGAAAGAATGACAATTAAAAACTTACTAGGTATCACCATATTTAAAGTCTGAGAGAAAGAATGCTTGAAACAGTTGATATTCCCTGTAAGAAGATCTTGTTAAGCAAAACAAAGGCATACTTAATAAACCAATTATTTACACAATTCAATAGGCTAAAATGGAAATACATACTGAGCTTTAAAACCACACAATTTAAATGCATTTAAAAAACAAATGGTCTTTGAATAACCCAACCTTTAAAATGTCAGGTCTTCTCCAAGTACTCATTAGCCCTTCATTCTATTTATTAAATAAATAATTGTTTTAGAACCAGCTTTTAAGAAATACTTTTTTCAAATTTTTTTGTGCATAGGATTGTGGGTGTTCTGAAGTGTTGAAATTTATTTGATGATAAATTAAACAAATTTCATTAAAGGCTAATCTTTTGTTATCCTAAAATTTAGAAGCATTAACTTAAGTCAGTCAAAATTATGGAAATGAATCTCCTGGAGACTGGTGAACTTTGGCTCAGACCTTAGAAGAACTGATCACACTCTCGTAGTTTAAAACACACAAGCCCAAATCCCAGTTGTCTAATACAGCTGAAGGAAAAATAGCTGCAGAAGCAGAGACTGCAGAGTCTCATCTGGCTAACCTTATTCATTGATGTTCACCCATGGAGGCACCAAGAAGATGCCCAACAGAAACCTTGATTAGATCAAAGATAACTGTAGGTTTTGGGGGCAAGGGTGAAGGGCTCTTTCTGGTCAGGCTGAAAGGCTCGTGTAGGAACAGATGCATGCAACAGGCCAACACATCCAGATAAGGCTGCATAGCTCACTGCCACTAGCATGGCAGACTGCCTACTTGGGCTATATTTGGAGCCGGCAGATTGAGGGAAGTTTATTGTCCCACTCTAGTTAGTGCTGGTAGGGCCAAACCTGGGATTGTGTGTCCAGGAACAAAACCAAACCAGGTAGAGTCCAATCAGAGGAACCTAGGGAACATGAACAATACACAGATGCTGAGGCTTATTTAGTCTGGCAAATAACGTAACAGGGGCAACAGTCACAAGCTGCAGCTTGGCATGTTCAGATCAGATATTAGAAAAACGTATACACTGGGAGAGAAATGAAGCACTGAAAAAGGTTACACTAAGACAAGAGGGTGAGGAATCTCCATCCTTGGGGGTTAAGACTGAGTTAGACAAAGCCATGCCTGACCTGATCTACGATTGGCACCAGTCCTGCTCCAAGCAGGAGGTTGGACCAGATATAGTCCAGATGTTCCTTACAAGCAATCTTTCTATGATTCTATAAAGGGGAATACTACCTTGATTCTTGGAACGCCATTTTCTCCTCTGCTATAAAACTATTGTGAAGTTCTTAATGCAAGGATTTTAAAGTCTACTGCTTGAAGAAACAGCCAGCACTTGAAAAGGGCTGCACTTAAAACTTTTTATGAAACAATAAAACAATACAGTAAAATCAATGGGGATTTGGACTGCTACCAGATACTCCACCAATCATGCAAAAAGAAGGTATTGTCCAAAATGCTTTCTGACATATGACTAATGTTCTCAGTATAGCAGCATGAGGGTTCATTGTTAAATATTTATGTGACTATAATTGCTGCAATTTTAATAGTACAAATTACATTGCTAAATATAAAATCTGATGAAGTTAAACCTTTCCATAAATCAAATTTATTTTCTGTAGATATTAATTTTAAAGTTCTCCTATAACAAAAATTTCTAGGCCACTGAATACGCCTGAACTTCCACTGGCAATATGAACACATAAAGAAAGTATAACTAAATCCTCTAAGTAATATTTTATTAAGTAAATATACTATACTACATTATGTAGTAAAGGAATAACTGTGTTAATCTCATTGCAGAAGGGCAATTAAGGCCCTTATTAAGATCATTTATTCTGTTTCATTTATCCCATTTTTCCCTCTTTTTGAACACCCATCAAGGCTAAAAACAATGCTTACTGGAAGATGACTCTGCTGGTTTTGGCTGGGATAGAGTTAATTTTCTTCACAACAGCTACTATGGGGCTATGTTTTGGATTTATGCTGGAAACAGTGTTGATAACACAGGGATGCTTTAGTTATTGCTGAGCAGTGCTTACACAGAGTCAAGGCCTTTTCTGCTTCTCACACCACCCCACCAGCGAGTAGGCTGGGGGCGCACAAGAAAGCTGGGAGGGGACACAGCTGGGACAGCTGACCCCAACTGACCAAGGGGATATTGCACACCATATGACATCATGCTCAGCCTGTAAAGCTGGGGGAAGAAGAAGGAAGGGGGGGTGTTCAGAGTGATGGCGTTTGTCTTCCCAAATAACCATTACACGAGATGGAGCCCTGCTTTCCTGGAGATGGCTGAACACCTGCCTGCCGATGGGAAGTAGTGAATGAATTCCTTGTTTTGCTTTGCTTGTGTGTGTGGCTTTTGCTTTACCCTTTATCTCAACCCATGAGTTTTTTCACTTTTACCCTTCTGATTCTCTACCCCGTCCCACTCGAGGGGAGTGAGGGAGTGGCCGTGTGGTGCTTAGTTGCCGACTGGGGTTAAACCACAACAGTGACCCAGAAAATAAAACAGGGTCTTCTAAGGGAAACAGCGATTTCATTTATTAGGAGACTACAAAGAACGTGCTGGTTGTTAAGATTTTAGCTAATGCCACTATGTATTCCCTGTCTTATATCAAGGTCTGGAATCTACTCTAGATTATTGAAGGAGGGAGTATATTTTGAGGGGGGAGACTGGGGGTTAGCTATGAGTGCATATCTTCCTTTCTTCTATGCTTGCCACAGTTACACCACTTTCTCTCATTCTTTAATTGTATACATTAAACTGTATCCTATCCCAGTCTATCTCATACATGCCGGAATCTACAATCTCTTACACTCCCTTGTAGGGCAGAAAGAACTACATTTATTTCAGTTTTTCCTGCCCATTTTTCTGCTGTTCCTATAAGGGACACCCTGTTGTGAGCTAACATCCCATTTGAAATATGCAACACAAAGCTGGAGTTGAAAAAGGTCTCCTACATTCAAAACTCCATCCAGGAGTTCTTTGTTACTGAGAGATCTTGAGAAAGAGGTGAGGTAGGCCTCACTTGAATTCATAGCAGACAAACTTTGTATCTTCTAAGCACAAAGTCCACAGTAGTTTCCGTGGTGCATCTCGAATATGTTAGGCTGAATGTGTAAATGCTGGCTAATGGTGTAGCAAGTCCACATAGTTTTGAGGACCATATTTCTGTTAGCAAAAGGCAGGCATGGGAGACCTTGGTATACATTCTTCCAATACATTGACATTTGGTGGGTTTGTGAGCCCTCTCATTTCAGTGAAGGCTGACTCCACACTTCTGCATCACCATAGTCACTGGCAAACTGAGCTTGCCAATCTGAGGGCAGAACTGTGCCCAGGTGCACAGCTTTAGCTGGAGCTCGTATTCGCTTGACTGACTTCACAGAGTGAGCTCAGATCTTTTTTCAAAAGGATGAGCAGGCAAGTTTCTTTCAGTGTGGTACAACTGCCATTTGAAGCTGGTAAGACTGGCTAAGCTCCTGGTGACAGCTTTTAATAGAGCAGGGTATAACTCAGATCTAAACTAACAACTTATCATAAACTAATAACTGATTACTGGTCCAAAAATCTTCTCTTTTTATCACAAAAAAGCAAAAAAACCTCACAAAAAATGCCTTCCAAGTCTAAGTAAATAATGACAGCAGTTTACTGTTAACACCTGCACCTTCTTACTATTGTCAGCCAAGTTCTGCAGAGCTACAATGATCCTTTTGTTCCTTTGAGACTTTGCAACAGATTTAAGATGTATCATGTAATTCACTAGAATAGAATAGAATAGTTTTCTTACGTTTCATACAATTTACTAGTTTTCTTATGGTCTTACAAAAGTGCACTGTGTTAGACATAAAAATAAGAGATGGCCTTTCTTAACCAGATGGACCCAAAATACCTAAGAAAATTAATTACTTTTTACTCATTACTACAAATATATCAGTACTCTTACAAAGCTGCAAGACAGATGTCAAGAATTCAGGAATTCTTAATGCTAAGCCAAAGGAATATCTGCAGAGGACAAAGGAATGAAAATTTCTAATACTGTGCTCAGAGAAGTAGAGATTTTTTTTATAGGCAAATTAATATATGTTAGCAAGCCTTGCAGCTCAGTTGAGACGGCTATTTGAAATGCCAACACTTTTCAATTTTATTGTAATTCTGCATACTAATAGTAATAAACAGAACAAGATATATAAAATCTATATGTCTTTTCTCGGTTTTACATACGTACAGAGAATTATAGATCATAGAATCATAGAATCATTAGGTTGGAA
>WAAD01024082.1:0-11879 GCA_013389945.1 Fregata magnificens | reverse complement strand
AGAGTGACCTGACGTTAATCCGAAGGGAGGTTATATAGTCATATTTTTTGTTGGTCTGCAATAAAATCCTGATTCAAAGTCAGTTGAAATATTCGTTTTGATTTTGGTGGTCTTCTGGTTTGTCCCTATTTGAATGAAATCCAGAAGATTTTAATTTGAGACCTGAGTATCTGTGAAACACATTTTAACTGATCTATTCTTTTGGGTTTGTTACTGGTTTGATCACAGTGCAATAGTTGTATAGTAGGTAGGTTACAATGATTTACATACATTATATTTTATGTGTTCAAAAATACCCTACCACTAATTTATAGATCTAAAAACTCAACTTTTTAAGTCTCTTTTAGTGGACGTCATTCATGTAGCAATAGAAGTGAGGTGTACTAGTTGTTTTGTACTTGCACAAAGCTATTTCAAGTCATGTAAGAAGTCTTTTAGTTCTACGAATTAGTAGTAATTGTGGATATCAAGAACTAGTGTGACTAAACTGTACTTTTTGAATAATATATAATTCAAGTTACAATAGTAAACAGTAGTATATTGAACATTCATAATACTTTTTAGTGTCTTTAAGTGTTTTGGGTCTTGAAATGTAGTAAGGAAGCTAGTAGTAGATTTCCATGACCTGTCAGAGTCAAAATGGGACAGCTGTCTCCAGTTCCCACCCATCTTGAATAGTTCCCCCAGGAGAGCCTGTGTTTGAAGATTCTGTTTTGACAATGCATATGTCTCTACCCTTGTGAAAAATGCCTCGCAACAAAAGATGATTATTTTCAACACTATTACGCCATTCTTCATTTTGGTAGGTTTTGGCATGACTATTGTAAAGATGCCTTGTACACTTTGTACAATTTCGTATTAGTCAGTCTAGCTTAAAGTTGGTGACTGGGAGGTAGTCTCAGTCTTGCTCTGTTTCTTGTGGCTATATCCCAAAAACTGACTCAGATTCTTGTTCGTTGGATTGTTGGGGGTTTTTTTTAACAAAAGAAAATTGAGCTAAGTGTGGAAATTCTGCATAATGTTACTACTGGCTTGATCCATTGAGTTGATTTTTCTTCATAAGTCCTACGTGAGGAATTCTAAATATTGAATCATCAGTGGCTTTCTGTAAGACTGAATCCAGATTGCTTCAGACAGCTGTTTCACCAGCATCTCACACAAATGATGAGAAAGCTTTTGGGTTTGATTTGGCTTTTTCAAGCCAGACTTATTATAACATATGTATGTTGTATCATTCAGAATGTTTTTATAACAAAATGAAAGTGAGTTCCTGTATGTTCTTAGATAAGCTTCCATCTCATTTCTCCCTAGATGATTATGACTGGCAGAGCACAGTTCTTTTGTGGTTTATTTATTGACTATTTCAGGCCTGACTTTTTCAGTTTAGAGCTACCCTTTAGTTTTCAAATGGGTAAAGTACCACTTCATTTTCTTAAAGACACCACTGGATTTGCATCCATTAGGTTTATTGTATTTAATTGTCTGTAGCACAATGAAGCTAAAAGTGTACCAAGAGGATGAAAATACAGAGACTTGCACTGGAGGGAGACAGCGTGTACCACAGCTGAATGAGCAAGAGTAATGAACACTTCCAAGGGTTCCGTATTCTGGAGCTGCACATTTATCACTTTCATTTTAAGAAGGGAATATTTGTGCTCTCTTGGCTGGATGAAAAGCCTGAGAAAAATTACGAAGACCCAGATCTGATGTTGCTTCTGAACAGAGATGAAACATTTAATTTATCATAGTGTTTCCTTCAGCAGATTTCTGTGGGGACTTGCCCACTGCACACATAGAGTGTAGGCAGACCAAGTGCTTTGGCTGGGGTTGTAGAGGTTAATCCCTACATACCTTCTTTTTCACCCACAAAGTCTGCCACAGGGAGCTGTACTAGCAAAAGCTATGGCAGTTCAATCCATGTTATCTTCTTGGGTTTTGTTCTGCTTTCTGTCTTTTTAGATATCAGATAGAACAGGGGTCACACAGAAATTTGCTTCTGGTTTGAAAAAAATCTTTTGTTTACAGCAGTATCCTCTGTATTTACAAAGGGGTTACTATTGGGACTGGTATTTCCCAGAACAGCAGAAAATGGGTTACATTACAGCAGGTGTCGGTTAGTTTTTTTTACTGTGCATCCTTTTCTTAGCCCTTCTCTTCCATTTAAAATTGTAAAACAATCAGATTTTTAAAAGAAAAAAAATGTGAAGGGAAGACAAAGAGGAGGATCTGTCTTGCAGTATTCAGACAAAATTTGGGGATTACAACTTGTGCTGATAAATTTCAGCATATGGAAAACTGGCAGATAGTAAGACCCTCATCTGGAGGGACACGAAGATTTATACAACCTCACCATAACATTAGAACTCTGCACTCTGTCTTTATTAGGTGCATTCAGCTCAGTGAAGGATGAGCTACAGCCTTGTCTGAAGGATAGGCAAGAACAAATACCATTCTGCCCCATGAGATGAGTATTTTCCACTGTGGGGAGGGAATTTGTTCTTGTCCCAAAGAATGTAGTTCATTAACCTTGTGCTCCATAGTGTCATCTCTCCATTTAACTGCCTAGTCCAGAAATCAGTGGATATTTCAAAGGGAAAAAAGTAGCAAAAAGTAAGATGCATTTTTCTCAAGAAAGAAAGGGTTGTTGTAGAAATGCCAGTAAAAGATGTGTGCGTGTGTGTGATTGGGGGAGAGGGATGGAATATCAAAAAATTGAACGAGTGAAGGAAAAAATACCAGTGGAGTTCACAAAGCTTTGTTTTGCTGCCTTATCAGTGTGTCTTCTGTGTAAGATTTTACTTTTAGTTAAAGAGTCAAAGATGGAGCAAATAAGCCATAAGTCCATAAATGTTTGTGTCAAAACAGCCATATCAGGAAGAAAAACAAAAGAAAAACTGCAAATCAAAGTTATTTGATTCTTTATTAAAGATATATTAAGATTGAAATAGGCAAATCAAGGCAGCAGAAGACTAAATAACCAGACTAGGAGAGAATATATAAAATTACATGACCTGTAACCCTTTCCTTTCTTTCATTTTAGATAGATCCAGTAGCTAGACTAGGAGTAGTATAACAAGTGAAATTAATTATTTCTGTCATTTCAGAAGTGAAAAGAGCAGCTGAGAGGTCTGAGTCCAAGTTCCAGCAAGCTCAGACCAGTATTGAATTGACTCCAAAAAGAAAGTTTTCCGATTTTTTTTTTTTTTTTTTTAAAAACTTTGTTCCAATAGTGGGTACTTACTAGAGCTGTTCCCAGCCTTTCTTTCAGAGGTCTTTATTCAGTAATTCAAATTAAGACTATTCAGCTTTTTATAACAATTCTTCTGTGTTTCTCTCCTGTATTCTTTTTCTTCCTGTCTTCTCCTACAGGACTGTTCTGCTCCTGTCTCGCACACAAAGGCATCAGATCCCCTTTTGTACTGAGTTGATGTGAATCAGCAAGAGTAATTTGATTCTTGTATTTACCTTCAGACAACAAAGCAGCAGCATTAAAACCCCTATATTGTTAAAGTCTAACATAGTATTTTAAAACTGACTTATCCATTACATTTTTCAATCCTATTTCTTAGCTTATTTAACGTCCAAAATTGTTGTAATAACTTTTCTCTGTTTCATATTGGATTTGTGTTGAAACTCTTGAATTTAAAATCTTTTATAGAGAACAAAGTCAGTAGTGAATTTTAATAATGATGATGATACAAAATATTACAAACTTTTATGTTTATTCAGGAACCGTCTCAGTTGACCAATGCATAAAGTTATTGCACTTTATTGCATTATTTATAAAATTATTACTAGTTATTGCATTATTTATAAAATGCATATATTGCATTTTAAAAGTATAAGACATGAGTGTCCCAATCTTTGAAAGCCAATTGTATTAGAAAATCTTTACTCTGGGCAATTTTTGGCTCAGTATATTTTCCTGAAAATATGAAGGCATGTATTTCTTGGTGTGGTTAGGGTAACTTTCAAGTTTGTAGTTCATGTTTTATAGTTCTAAATATGCCTTTTGATACTGTTTTTCTCTTGAATTCACAGTCTGTCTTAATTTCCTCTTTTGTTTTTCAAATTTTATATCTTAATTCTGCAGAATTGCTCTAGAAGATGTATATAACATGTGTTTAATGTGCTATCAGAAGGGTTCATAAAAATGAGCACTTGCTTGTACTTCAGTGTTATTTATTCCGTTTTTACCAAGTTCTGCTCTATAAACTCATGACTAATGATAAGTAAAACAGATAAGATAAGCAAAACAAAAATAGACCTTCTCTCCAATAAGATATGCTACATTATCCATTTAAACAACTTCTATAATGAGTAACTGAAGAATGGTTCATGGAACATCAAAGGATTTAATGAACCACCCAAATAAATAAAACACTGAGGCATCCTCAAATTCCCAAATACAAAGTAGCTTTGTTACAGCAGATGTATATATCCAGGGTGGATACCAAAAAATTAAGTGCATGTGGTGTTTCATATTTTTATTGTAAACACCTGAAATAATGACGTGCCAGTCAGTCCCCCCCAGTAACTTTTAGATTTGTTGTCTAGTTTCAGCTTAATTTGAGATGAGTGCAATTGCCTGAAAGATGATCAGTTCCCGGAAGTTTTGTTTAAATAGGTTTGATCCCAGGTTACATGTCTGCACCATCTCAGCACTGGCCGTGAACAGAGGCAGCCAGACCCTGCCGAGGAGAGGCATACATGGGCAGGAAAGAGAAACTTGGGTGCATCCAAAGAAAAGGCTGCTGCATCAGCACAGTTACATTACTGAACTTTGCAGAGTCCATGCTGGAAAGAACTGTTCAGCTGGAGGATGTCCGTCATTCCTAAATTCTGCACTTAAAACACAATGTATTTCTTTAAACATCAAAAAAAGGAGTTGGTGTGCCTGTGTCAGTCATGTTAGACCTCAATAGGACGAATGGGAACCTTGACTCTTTTTCATTAGTTGCTTAACTAAAACAGATTAATTCAGCAAAACATCTGCAGGTGGTGGGTATATTACTGAAGAGTTCCCAGTGTTTGTGGTATCCCTCTTTTTAAAAGCCATGTAGGTTCAAATGTTGGATTAGTTCCACAGCCGTCTGGCTCCACAGGATTTGTTTTGCTATGTGAGAAATTAAAGGTCTTATTGCTGAAAGCATGCTTTGGGCTGGAAAGGTGCTTGTCTGTTTCTTTAGGATTACAATTATTTGGATGTTTGAGCATTGTATGCGTGCTAGTCTATAATTAATTTCTTGTCGGTGTCATTGAATGATTTTATATCTTGTTCACTGAAATGAATAGAGATTTGTTTTTCAGAGTGTTTCCAAGGCAGGCACAACTCTAATTGCAAAACAGCTTTATAGAAAGATTGAATCTAGCCTAATCAGAATTTGTGTCACCTCATACCTCACCACTAAGACGGTGGCACTACTGCTGTAAGCACCTGGTGAATGCAGAGCAGCAGGCGGTATCTCTTCTCAGTGATTTTACAGACTGAGCAGATGAGAAAAAGAATAGATCAGAAAATATGGTTTAGAAGTAACAAGTTAGTATGCAAACATCAATTTTTTGTGAGGATTTAAAGGCTGAATAATTTTCTTTTGAATATTTTGGATAGGGTTTAGTTAAGAAGGTTGTTAGTTAATAGTGAGAGTGGAAGAGAGATCCAAAACATCAAATAGGAAAAGGCTGAGGTCAACAGAAAATGACTGGGAAGTTTTCTGAGATCCCCCAGGTGAAACCAATTCCATTTTTCCATTTCATAAACTAACTAGGAATGATAGTTTCAAGCAAGAACCCATACTGTCATTACTAGCTTACATCCTAAGGAGATCAGCTTTCCTGTGGCATCATTTGGACAAAGCATAACTGCTAAGCACGAGCCCCCAGCTTGGTACGGTACAAGCTCACAGCCCTGCTGTGCAGGCTAGTGCAGCCCCCACTGACTCTGCAGCTCTCAGCAAGGGCTTGCGGTCTCCTAAGTGTGTATTTTTTTTCTAGCACTGTGGAAACAGAAGTGATAGTTTACTTTATTTTGGAAAGTGATTTTTTCCTCCTCATTGACAGGGATCTGTAGCTCTATTTAAGATGCAAAGTTCTGTTTTGCCACTTACATTAAATGGGATTGTTGAAAACAACTCTGTGTGTGTGCTCTTCCTGCAGATGATACCTGTAAATTAACCTGTGAAAATGGAGGGAAGTGCATTATAAATGAGAAGGGGGATCCCCGATGTCACTGCTGGCCAAGTTACTCCGGTGAAAGGTGTGAAACTAACCATTGCTACAATTACTGCCAGAATGGAGGAACCTGTGGAGCCTCTCTCCTTGGTAAATATTTCTGAGCAGCTGTATCTTATTATTATACCTGCCTTAACTTAAATGTTTGAATTTATTCCTTGTTTGTCATATTTTTGTCTCTTTGTAGCTTATTTGCTTTGTCCATACCTAATCTATGCGCAATATAGCAGTATATACCATACATATGCTTTATAATCAGTAGTGCTTTTCATTCATGTATCTCAGTGTTTTAGCAGAATTAAGGTGCATCCCACAAAAGGGAGCACGGAGGTAAGTATTCAGTATAAAGACACACATGTCAAGGTGTAGAAATGGAAAAAGTGTAAGATCCAGTCAAACTGCCTCTGGGAGGACCCCACACATCTTGCTCTCTCTTTATCTCAGTTCTCCCTCTAAATTTTTGGGTGCATACACAGAGACATTTCCTTAAATTACAGAGTTGTGTGACCTCAGTCTTTTACCTTTGTCTTACTGGAATTCACAAAATAGGCATTTTACTCATCTAATTCTCAGGAAGATTTGGTTGATCAGAATTCAGGTCCTTTGTTTTCCTGAAGGAATTTGAAATCACATCTCTTACCTTCAGGAAGATTATCCTATGTGTCAAACCGCGGGTATTTGGCAGTTGATCTTTGTCCCTAACCCATAGGCTGTTGTAGCTTGTATAATGCAATTAGCGTTTGGGCTAGAGAGGGAAAGTGTCATAAGAAGTACTCCAAAATTTAGTAATTATGTGAGAAACTTGAATTCTGTTTTCTGTTCTGAGGAATATTTAAATATTTGATTCAAAGTAGAACAGCTGGAGAAGAGTTTGCTGTCTCAGCTCTTCTCAGAAGCCTGTCAGCTGCTGAATATGATGTCAGTCATTTTCTCCTATGTGGTGAAATGACCGACACCCTGGTCTCTGAAAGAAAAGTACAGTACCTGACTTTAGAAGAGTTTGTGACAGTTTAGCACAAACAGAGAGAGCTCCCTGTAATGCAGAATTATGTATCTTAATATCTGTGAAAGAAGGGGCTTAGATCTCAATGTTTTCTTCAGCACTCCTTACTAATTAACTTCAGCTTATATAGTTTAGTAATGTAGCTTCACTTACTATGCTGGCTTCTCTGGAGCCTCCTCTTATTTACTGAAATGTGATGGCAAAAATCCAGGTGAATGCAAATCTAGCAGTCTGTTGTGTGCCAAACAGAGGGGTTGTTGGTTCTGAATACTTGAGGATTAATAATGTTGTTCACAGTTAACATCACTGATAATGACTAAATATTAGAAAATGAGAATACTTGAAGTTGATTACTTATATTAATATTAATTAATTATACTTGAAACTGCTTCTAACAGCTGATGGAACTACTGACCAATGATAAGCAGAGATTTTTCTTAATGCAGTAAGATCAATACATGTTTAGTGAGGACATGCAAGTGAATGAAAGTCACAGGTGATTTAAATGACGTGCAGAACTTCCTTGTCATCTGAAGAGAGGATGTTTACTCCCACATCTTTACACGTGTGGCATTTAATTGATACTGTTGTGGGGTTAAAAGGCTGCATAAAATTAAAAACTTAGCTCCTAGAACTCAGCTCAGTTCTGAATCCTACAGAGACCCCACAGTTTTATTTAATCCTTTTCTTTTGGCAGTAACCGTAGGGCTCACTCACCTCCAGCAGCTCGTGTTTTCTTTACCAGGCAACTAACACTTGCTGTGCTCACACAGCTATGCTATCGCCTGGATATTTTTTTTTTTCCCTGCTAAATCCAGCCTCTGAAATCTCTCAGCCTTGCTGAAATAATTAGTGTAGTAGGTTTGGTCACCAGTGAGTAAAGGGGAGATATGAGCAGATTCTACAGTATACTTCTGCTAAATTGTTAATCATGGCCCCAGCTGCTACAGAGGGCCTGGAGATGCAGGCATTAGCCTTATTTCTGCTTGGTCTCAAACAGGATAATGTGCCTGCACCAAAAATGCATCAGGAGAGCCAGCACGGATGTCACCACAGTCCACATTTCATCGTTCAGTGGCCTGATTTTTGGGAATCTGGACCTTTAACTGCAACTAAAGTTTACTGTACCACACATGGCCAAAGTGTGCCAAGCCTTCATGAGCAAAGACCAACACAGAGCTGGTTCTGATGACTCTTACTGGGCATACCTGCTAACAGGAATATTCTTCTGCTGTGTTGTGTCCACTTTCCCAGTTTCATCAAATTTTTAATAATCATATTTCAAGTTAACCAGATTTCCTGTCTGCCATTTCCAATTCATGAGGGTAGCCATGCCTTGAAGCCTGTGCCATAACTTTCATGTGCTGGAGATGTGAAAAAATGACCATATATCTTTCTAAATCGAAGTGACTCCATCCAGCATTCCAGATAAAATTTTCTAATTGATCCGCATCTCATCTTCCTTGCATGTCTAGCCCCTGGACCCTGTAAATCTCTATTTCTTATCAGACTGTATTTCTTATGTATATCAAGCCATAAATCGTGTGTTACTGAAAGAAACTAGCATGTCAGTGAGATGTCCCCTTATCCTAGTTCAATCTAATCCATGATACACTAAAGCCATTGTGTATTTTACAGAGGGAAGCTAAACTGGACGCCCCAAAAGCATTGGAAACTGTAATTAGGTCAACAAAACTTAATTCCTTAAGTGTTTTTGCAACAACCGTTTCCTCTTTCCAGTCAAATGTACCACTGTGCAAAGCATGACATTCAGTCATTGCATCAGTGAGCGCACATTTAGCTTTAGGGGCTGCACACACCATTCCCAATTTGGACTGAGGGTGTGAAATCCAGACCAGAGCAGCGTTCACTCACTTCTCATTGTCTCAGCCTTCAAGGCAGAGTTGATCTGCTATGTCAGGTTCGTATGAGAGTTAGTGTATATTTTACTTTATTCTTGTACATTGCAACATGCAGGAATATAAAGGTTCTTTATTACCAGGAATTGCTCTGTTTTTCCCTAATGGTTGTAAAACTTAAGCATTCTATTGCATCTAGATTTATAATATAACATGCTACCAGGTTGACCTGCCTGCTAGCAATAGGTACATTGCAAACTTTTTTTTTTTTTTTTCCGGTGGAGAATTCTCTCTCATTTCTGGAAAGTATGAAATTACTATTTTAAAATAAAGTTAGCTCGATATCATCTTAATTTCTTCTACTATGCTACTGCTATCTGTGCATACCACCTCCTGTACTACAATGCTCACAAGCACTTCCTCAAAAAGCAGCATTTATACTTTTGATCCATTATACAATGGCTCATCAAACTGTCCTGCTAAACTGATGCAATCAAGTTGCACATATTTTCCCAATTTTCTCTTTTTTTAAAGTTTATTTTTGTTCAAAACAATGAAGCTTTTTCCTCTGGAAGCTGCAGAAGCCATATGTGTGCGAATGCCAATCCCAGTGCTATCCGCAAAATATAAATGACCTGTGATAATTTCAGTTTGCTTGACTCTGTCTTTCTTAGAAGCTCTGATTGCCCTTATCGATTCTTGTATATTATCCAACTCAAACAGCTTTGATGCAGTCGATCTAACGAATTTCATTCTACACACGTGCCCTTTGGAAAGCTTAGGGACTGCCACTAAATTTAGCCTCACAGGGAGATGAGCTTCTGCAGGGTCCCCACTGCTGGGAGGCTTCCCTAGGAGTCAGGGAACTTCCTTACTGTTGGCTTCTGGCTCAAAAACTGAGGAAGAGATATTCTGAAAACAAACCTCTCTTCATATTCTGATATAAATAAAATGACACAGCATATGAAATACTCTTGTAGTGAATGTGTGTGTTCTAGTGAATGTATAAATCTTGTTCTCTTCACCACCTAATATATAATAGTAATGTGATAACTAATTAAGTAAATTGCAGAGTATTACTCATTTTTTTAAAACATGATTGTGCTAAGTCTTTGCTGGATATGTTAAGTTGTAGAATCTCATTATCTGCACACAAATGTTAATTTGTTAAACAAATCCCACTGGCAATTCAGGGATTATTCGCTGTTGGTTTACTTACTTCTAAGCCTTTTGGCAAATTCCTATGTGAACATTATATAGCTAGAGATTGGGGCAGCTTTAATTAAAATTTATAAGTTTATGACAGTTGTATTGAACTACAATAATTGAACAAAGAAAATGTCATCAGTTAATTAAAAGTACACATCTGAGACATGTAATTAAAAGTTTGGGTATAATAATGAACACTTTCCAGTAAGCCAAATTAATGGGAATTTGGAAAAAAATTGAATGTTACCATAAAACTGCACTTCCTTTCTCCTTAAGTTTAAAGTAAAAATGTTAGAGCAATAATTTATTAAATGTCTTGAACACATTAACTAGATCTAACTAGTTCACAAGATTAGATAAATACATATGTGTACTATACTTACAGTACGACGAGTATGTCTAACCATATAGAATCGTGATGTTTGTATCAAAATGAGTAAAAAATTACTATGTCTTTCCACTAAATGAAAATTGATGAAATATTCTCCAAAAAATAATTATATATAAATTAGATATTCTTTTATATTCTATTTTATAAGCAACACAAGTTGATTTTGGGACACGATGGTGCATCCTGAAAACACTGTCAGTGAAGAACCTGTTTACTTTGCTAATGTCATATCAGTCCCAGTAGTCTCAAAGCGGGGTGCTACATCATCTTGTCACCAGGACAGGGACTGTGGGAGTGGGAGAGGAGAGGGGTGGTATTTAGCTAGATGTCAAGGCTGTCTGGTCTGGCGCACAGCTGATCTAAGGGTCCCAAAAGAACAACCACAACCAGCCTTGGTAAGAACAGCCTTTGAGACTACTCTAATATATTTAGAGATTGTTCTTTTCTCCCTTTCTTTCACAACATGGAGAGAATGTATGTCTGTTGGGATTGGTCCCAATCAGCTCACCTACGAACTATGTACAGTAATACAGCTTCTCTCCACTACTGTTGGTTCAGTAAAGGTAATTATGGTTCATCAGCCCCACAGAAATGAATTATTGTGATTCCCACAAACTGCTGATAACTGCTTCAGAAGATGATATTACTCACAGTAGGCTGGTGTAGTGTCACATTATTTTCTTTAATAGTGACAGCAAGTGAAATATGCAAATTAAATGTGCATATTCACACATAACAACGTAAAGCCACACATTGCTGGCAGTGAGTTTACCATTGACTGGAAGAAATAAATAATCTATGTCTTGGTGCAGGTATTCATCTGGATGTTCTCATTTTTTGAAACTTTCAGAAAGCTTACAAAAATAGTGCTATTTCCCTAAAATATTTTTTTTTTTAAATTGCAAAATACCTCATGTGGTCATACAAAATACATAATATTTCTCTGTTGTTTAGGCAATGGCATGAATCAAAGCTGATCTCCTTAGAGTTCTGTTCATTACAAAATAAACGTGAATAGGAGTTTAAGGTATATGAGTAGATTCCCCCAAAAAACCACCTGGATATTAGATAGACAGTGCACTAAAATATTTATTAGCTATTTTTGAAGGTGATTTGAAAAGTTATTTGCTAATATATAGCAAATTGAATTGGTAAACTAGGATTAACTACAGTCTCTGTCATCAAA